>CM034463.1:23008828-23608828 GCA_019925255.1 Litchi chinensis | reverse complement strand
CAGTGGAGCAAGGACCAACGTTGCAAAATAAGGAGTTTCTAGGGAAGGGCTTGAACTACCAAAGCGAAGGTGAAAGAAGCAAGGAGAAGTGTTACAGAGGAAGTGACTAAGGAAGACACAAGGGTTAGTGAGCTAGAACAAGGGATGCAAGCCATTGCTGATCAAGTTAAAAATATTGCAGAGGGATAACAACTGTTGCGGGATGAAGTCACTCGAACGTTGAAGGCATTTCATCAACCTATCAAGCTAAGACCACAGGACAGCATACCGAAGACTCCTATAATCTCTATGTGGTCACCTTCGATACGAAAAAAGAGAAAGACACACAAGGAGCAAACCTGTGCACAACACCTTAGAAGAGGAGATTTAAGAGGAACTAAAGGACGCCAACCCTTCCTAAAGAGTGAGAAAAGTAGTTCCAATAGAGACTAGCAACTTTAGTATAGGGGGAAATAAAGAGTCGAGGGAAAACCAATGAGAAGAAAACCAAGAAAAGGGATGAAAAGATCAAGGGCTAGTCAAGAGACCCATGAATGAATCCATTCATGACATGAAGAAGCTAGAACAACAAAGAGTTACACAATTGGAAAAAGCGCTCCAAGAACTCAAAAAGTAAATGGTAGCGTTACGGAAGGGAATAACTGAGAGCGATGAGCCAAATCACTTGAAAGCATTTGATCAACCTTTGGTCAAGCATGTTCGGATGGCAAATCTACCAAGGAAGTTCAAAATGCCACAGTTGGAGCAGTACACAGGGCAGACGAACCCGATGGCATATGTAAAGAATTTTCGAGAGCAAATGCTGATCCAAGGGGTGACGGATGATGCCATGTGTAAACTATTTCCTATCACCTTAGAAGGATCGATAAGAGACTAGTTCAAAAACTTATCGACAAAAAGCATAAGCTTCTTCCCGGATCTTGCCAAGAAGCGAGTCATACAGTTCCATGGGGTAAAACCACCTCTGAAAGATCTATCCACTTTGCAATGCATCAAGCAACTGAAAAATGAGATACTGAAGGATTACATAACTAAGTACTAAGAACAAGTAATGCAAATGGGGGTGTTTGGCACTCATGACATGCTGGTCAACTTCTTGAGAAATTTATGACTAGGAAGGTTGTAGAGCTCATTTGAAGAAAGAAACCCTCTTAGTTACAAGGATGCGTTTATAAGGGCACTAAAGCAAGTTCAAACTAATGAAAAATACTTTGTCAAGAAACAATAGGATTTGGCTGAGTTCCTTAGGACAATAGAAAGAAGAAGGAGATGAGACAATCGGACTTCAAATAAGGATGAATTTGGGAGAGCATAGACAGTCAGATAGCTGAGGACGACCACCTCAAGGTTCACTAGGGAAATAAGGGTGACTAAACCTTGTATTATTATGCCATCACAAAGAAGAGATAACTAGCAGCCTACCTCCGAAAGGGAATATATGCAACTCAATGTAACTAGGGAACAAGTTTTCACCGTTATTAAAAATAAGGGGCTACTCTGAAGGTTAAGCCCAATTAGAGAGTCATCCAACCGGAGGGACAAGTATCGATATTACGACTTCTATAAGGATTATGGGTATCATACTTTGGACTGCTTCAACTTGAGAAAGCAAATTAAAGAACTTATTTGAAATGAGCTTCTGAAGGAGTTTATTTCAAAGGTAAAGGGAAATACACAAGCTCAAAATAGGGGGGCAAGTGGTTTCTCTATTAGTAGGAGAGAGAAGATGAACGGATCATTTATACAATTAACGGAGAGGCCACCAAAGCAGGAGATTCCCATAGGGTTCGTAAGAACTATGCTAGAGAAATATCTCTACCCGGGAACTCTAAAGAGCTAATGTTGAGTTATTTAAACCAAGGACTCCCCATTTACGAAACAATCAATTATTACGTTCACAAACAAGCATGCAAAAGGAGTTCACTTTCCTCATGATGATCCATTAGTAGTCACATTAAGGGTAGTAGGGAAGAAAATGGTGAGCATTTTGATAGATACTAGGAGCACCACAAATTTGCTCTATAAAGAGGCCTTAGACAAGCTAGAACTGGCATACACAACACTTAGACCAATTAGCACTCACTTGAGTGGTTTCACCAAAGGGATTATCATGCCCTTAGCAGTAATCATACTGCCCATAACGATAGGGGAGGAAGCAACACAAATGACAGTGATGATCAATTTGGTGGTGGTGGATTGCCTAGGAATATACAATGTAATAATGAGAAGGTCGTTCTTACTTAACACAAAAGTACTGGTGTCAATGTATCATCTGTACATAAAGTTCCCTGTGAATGATCTGGTGGGAACGGTGAAAGGGGACTAATAGGTAGCAAGATGATGTTACGTCGCATTCTCACAGCAGTACAATGAAGTATTAACTATGGACCTATGAGAACCAGAAAATGAGAAAATAAGGAAGGTCGAGGAACCCCTTGAAGCAGTTTAAATAAGAGGAGGTGATGAAATGAGAACAGTAAATATAAGGGCTTATATGCCAATAAAAGTCAAAGAAGAGATAAAGACCATTCTTAGGGAATACGTTGATGTCTTTGCATGAAACTATGATGAGATGCCAAGGATTGATCCCAAGATATCATCTTATCGACTTAACATCAGTAGCTGGGAATACACGACACTTCACTATAGGATTATCTGTCTGTAAGTCCATCTGAACGTTAAAAGTATCAAGATGATCATAGAGATCACTGTCCCCATTGTACTGCTGAATATTTGGCATTTTGAACCTCGGAGGGAGGGACTGCATCTCAATTTCCCTTGTAAATGGGATCCTTTCCCCGTAGTGCCCATGCTGCTCCGGGGCTCCAGGTCACGCTTCTAACTGCTGGACCCTCTGGAGGAGCTCCTCTACCTGCGGGTCTCGAGGCTCATATCTTTTCATGAGGTCGCAACCTAGGAAAGGATGCTCTGGGTCATATCTTTTGTCCTCTCCGAGTGAGCCTCCAGGTTTATGGGATCTCATTTGTCGCTCACCTACTTCGTCCACATGCCGAGCTGCAGCTCGGACTCTATCATGACCAACCTCTATCCTTCGGCTCCCATCCTGACTCAACCTCACCGCCAGGTTCGCTGGGCGGGCTTCCCTTTCTTCTTAGACGAAGCGACCTCCAACTCTAGATCGTACATTAGACGAATGAGCTGAGCCGAAAGGTCACGGGATTTCCCTTGCTGGTCTTTCGAGCACCTACATTGCTTCATGTTGCTGGGGCACGTGCCTTGGTGCTTGAACCTCAACCCTAGATACGTTCTGTGCCTGAGCCTGCACCAACATATTGACGGCTCTGTGAGCTGTCTGACCGTATTCTCCAGTGCCTCTTGCCTCTGATACTACACTTGTTGCCCATCAACTATTAGGGTGATTGGAACTGGTTGACAGGGAGGCAAAGGCGGCATGTTTGCTGCAGCACCAGCTACCTGACCATACGATGTTCCTGCTGCATGCATTGTTGCACCTTCCACCTGCTGTGCATCATATTGATGGTGACTGGGCTGGCTCTCTGCCTGATCAACCTGTGAGCCCATGTACTTGGTTTGTCTAGTTCTTGCTATGTTATCAAAAATCGGTGAATTGAGATGAAAAAGATTGTAGTTTGGGCCCTCCTTCTAGCGCCAAAATGTCGATGTTGAAATCCAGTCGACGAGAATTCAATGCTCAATAGCTGCAATCAATGTGAGAAAGCACAAAAACCAAGAAAAATACATCAAAGAACTCATAACAAAACAAGAAAACACAGGATTTTTAACGTGGTTCAGCGAGTGCGCCTACATCCACGACTGTCTCTCTAAAATTCTGCGGAGTGACAGTATGCTATTGAATGTGTGTTTTTGTTACAATGATTTTAACCCCTATTTATAGGGGAAGTAATATTACAAATCTGGTAACAACAAAATAGGAAGAGAATCATGAATTAATTACACTTCCTAAACAGTTAGAATAAAATCAGGAAACTGCTCCAAATATCTCAGGATAATGTTGACTAAGTTTGAATTTGAATTAACTTTCATATCTGGTGAGAGAATCACGATTAGATTGGGTAACTGTCATATCTGGAAGATTTGGTATTAACTGTCCACTGTGCGAACTGTTTACTGCCTTGAGCGACCTCGAGCTAGACCTCGCTGAGTAGCGAGTTATGTATAGAGTGAGATTCATAGCGAACTGTAATCAAGTGAAATGAGCTGACTGATGCGAACTGAAGAGCTCATTGGGGCGAACTGAGCTGTAGAGCTTACTGAGCCTAAATTGATAACTGGGCCTTGTTTGATGAGCTTTTACATTTTGGCTGATTTGATTGGACCTTTATGGGCTTTTACCAGCCCATTTAGTGAGTCCAGAAAATACACATAACAGGCTTCAAACCCAGTTGAGCTTGTTATAAGGTTGTTGAAAAGAAATAAAGGTTGAAAAGCATTCATAGAATAATTGTGAGAACGTAAAGGTAGGAAAATCGGATTCCATTTTTTGTTAAAGCTTGGAACCCATCTTGGAAAAGACAGTGGCGGGTCTACTAAATACAATCATGAAATCCCTTTTAATCGTCATTATATATTACATTTTATAACTTTAGGAAAGTTTCATTGACAAACCATATTTCATCTTTTATACTACTTTTCTAAAGGCAAAACAATTGAGCTCTTGGTAGTGGTGGTTGCAATCGCAGTCCACAAAATTGTGGATTTCCTTCGTAGCTTTCTTCTCCAAAGGTTATAAATTGTGTAGTCCTAGCGGAACCTTCCCTTGTAAGTTATTGTGTGCTATGCTAAACACGGCCCAAGTATTTAGCTCAACTAGCTTTGAAGGAATTCCTTTCAAGTTGTTGAATTGAAGATTCAAACTCTCAACATGCTTAAAGTTCAACAACGTTGATGGGATTGGTCCCATGCATCAAATTTTTATTTGACAAATTATAGAAAATTTCTAGTGTGTTTTATAAATTAATTTCAATGATAGGAAATTTTCTAATCAAAACACAATACAAAGTATTCACACTAGAAACCTTCGCAAGTATAGACGATCTATAAGTAATGTAATAACGAGTAGAGTATCGTTCCCATGAGGATTGTCTAAGTTATATATATTAAGTACTAAACTCGTCAAAACTCAATCTTATCCAAACTATCGAAATTGATTTGATTTTGAGAAAATAAATTTAAGAAATTAAACTAGCAATTAAAATGAAGGTAAATCAAGAATTGAATATTATCTAGGCATACAACTTCACTTAACATTATCATTTAATTTATTTAACCGGATAATTTTAAATTAGTAACAAGCATCTTCCGATGGTCAAACACTTACTCAAGTTAATTAACCTGACTATATTCCTATATAGATTAACTAACCTGAGTTTATTAAGTTCGGATTATCTATATACGCTTATACAATCACACGAGAGTATGTTTCTATCTCATATGAATTATGTTATTTTATTGGGTTATGGTTTCATAATACTTCTTCTGATAGCATCATAGTCCTAAGATATATAATCAATTAATGGGTTTAAATTAATCGACTGGTATTAAACATCAATAATATAGAATACAAGAATAAGAACATTCAATTATAAAATATGAATAATTGAATACATTAAAATCAAGGTTAAGCTACATTGTAGCCTAGATATAAGAACTTCATCATTTTATTACAATTTAAATAACCAAAGCAAAAATCAGATAACATATTAAAAGGAAATAACGAAAAAAAAATCCTCATTAAATGTGGTGTGATCCCCTTTTAATATGTTGCAACTAGTGCCTCCAATTGTTGATAACGACAATTGAAAGTATCCTCTATGTGCTGTAGAAGAATTGTAGTTAGGTAGAGCCCTTACCCCACACAAAACTCTCTCTCTCTTCTCCTCTCTTGCTCTCTCTCCCTTGAATTGTGGTGCATGTGTGGAGCAGCCCTCTTTATATAAAGCTTAGACAGGGGCAGCAAAGAGATATTTCCAAAACCAAACTTGGAAGATTTTCAATTTTGATCTATCTTGCAAGTTAAGAAAACTCAAACTTCCAATTTTTATTTGGAAAGATCTAGATTTGTAAAGAACTTAATTTAAAATTTGAATCTCTCACATTAATTGCTAAAATCTTTCCTAATCTTGCTCAATTATTGTTTAGAAGTTGCATTGAAGTGCTAAAAAAGGAAACCGAATTTCTAATGTTTTCCTATAGTTGTCAAGTCTCGTGATAGTTTGACCTTCAGGTATTAAATTGGTCATAACTTTCTTTAGAAAATTCCGATTGATGAACTGTCAGTGGTTATGGAAACTAGACATCCCGAACTTTAATTTGATAGGTTATAACTCATATAACTCAAACTGTACACACTTCATACGAGCTCTCACAAATCATATAACTTTTTAACCCAATAATTCTGCAACTGGCTTCTCAAACCTTTCCAAATCCGATTCCTTCATAATTTCTTCTTGATTTGTTTCCAAATCCAATTGATATGATTTTCCTCTATTAATTCTCATCAATTCTTAAAAGATTTCCTTCCCGATTTAATTTTAGATACACTTCCAAATTTTATTTCTTTCCAAATCTATTTTGATTCTTTCCTTACTTTCTAAGATATCCGTTTCAATTTAGAACCTTCCAACTTTGCTTGAAATCTACAATTATTGCATAATTGCCTCGACAAATTGTTAATTTGCTTAACAACACCTTTCATGACTCACCTAAATAAAATAAAATAGAAACATTAAATAATTAACATAATTTACTTGAATATTTATCACAAATGCTAGGTAAATGAATATAAAATAACAGTAAAATTTAGCGTTATCAACAAATTCAATGCTTAAATGTTGCTATGTTGTCCGATATGATGAGGAATTTCTCTAGTTAACTTATTACAGGAAATATCAATTCCAACCAGCACAAATGTTGCTACGTGGGTTATACTTCGGTTGTGAATTCTAGGAATCCTTTCTTTTTCAATGGAGGGTATCATTTGTTCCAAAATAATACGAAAAAAGATGATTAAAAGAAGGGATAGCAGTAACAACCAAGCAAGAAGGGATGTGACTTGATAGCTAGATTGCTGTGAGAAGATGCACCGAGTATAATTTGTTCAATCAGCACTTCACTGTCAAGATGATTATTGGGCATTATGAGATGGTATGAGTTTGACATGTTACGCAACCATCCTGGGATCTCTACAAAGAGGCGATTGTTAATAAAAGACAACTCCTATCGATGAAAAGTTCCACAAACTATCTGGGACAGTTCCTATGAAGTGATTGGCATCTAGTTGTAACCTCAACAACTGTCATGTTAAACTAATTTATAGAGAATATATAACCTTGCAATCTATTGTTTGATAGTACAAGAAATTTTAAAGAGAAACAAGCCATGGTAAGTGCTCAGGTACATATTTTCCCAGACAGTTCATTGTTTGATTGGTCCAACATCTCCAATGACTTCATATCACCAAATGAAGAGGAAATGGTACCATCAAAATCATTCTGAGACATGTTTAAGAGTACTAAACTTGGCAGATATGCTCCGACTTCTGTTGGTATGTGACCATGGAGACAGTTATTGAGATATCTAGTTAACACTGTCAAATTCATGAAAACGAATGATTTTTCAATTTGCCCCAGAAAGATCAACATTCTTCAAGGCACTTCAATGGTAGAGGAATTTTGGAAATGTGCCACTCTGACTCGGCATCCAACTATGCTAACGCATTGTAATTGACATTTTGGAAACAAGAGTTTTGACTCAATTTCTGTATATATTTTGTTATTACAACATATATTAAGTCAGTATATATGAACCAACTCAAAAAGCCCTGACATCATTATGCATATATATGCACTGCATTAGTACAAGAATAAGATATGTATCTTACCAGTTAGCTTAGTATCCACAATGTATATAACAAGTTTGATTTGCATATGATTTTCAAAATCTGTTTGGGAAGAAAATTCATAAAAAATTAGTTTTGATAAGAAAATTGTAAAATGAGAAATTATTTTCCAATATCTCTTTTTTTTTTCTTTTTTTTTTTTTTTGAGCTTTAATGGGGCAGAGTAATGATTTTTCGGTGTTGTCATGTTCCATCTTGAGCACATAATGCACAGACCAGGCCTCCTTCACTGCTTTCGGCGCTGACAGTTATGATTCCCCCCTTGAGTGGTAATGCGCATGGAAAAGTGAAGTCCAATGGAGGGGTTTTCCAACGGTTGAATGAGATATCAAAATTCTATGAATTGGCAGTGATTCAATTAGAAGGGTATGAGGTTTGTTCAAGAAAGGCAGATTATATTCATGGTGGCATTCTCGAAAGCTGCTACGAAAAATCTTTTTATTAGTCTTTTATATGAAGAGTATTATTGTCCTTTTATCTAGATAGGTGTTAATAAAACTCAACTTAGTTATTTAGTGTTAGTGAAATAAGGCCTTATTATTTTATGCTAGTTTAAACCATTTTCACTTCAATTAAATCAAGAAAAGAAAACATTGTCGACGTTGGAAAACGGTCGACCTAGAGATTCAAAGGCCCAGACTATGACTCCAATAATAAATTATAATTAATATCGTTTAAGGTTGGTGAATAGCAATAAAGATGCTAGTTTAAACCATTTTCACTTTAATTAAATCAAGAAAAGAAAACACTGTTGACGTTGAGAAGTGGTCGATCTGGAGATTCAAAGGCCCAGACTACGACTACAATAATAAATTATAATTAATATCGTTTAAGGTTGGTGAATAGTAATAAAGATGATTGACAATCGGTTAAGGTGGGTGGATGATAATAAATAAGCAACTAATAACAGGAGAAGGAGAGGAGGAAGAATGCAAAGACAGAGGATTTTTACGTGGTTCGGCAAATGTGTCTACATCCACGAGTCACTCTAAATGTATTTTGGCAGAGTGACGGTAATACTAGTGTTTTTTTGTTTTTCTTTTTTACAATGAATCCCCCCTATTTATAGAGAAGAGAGAGAGTACAATTGAGTATTTTACACGCTAAAAATCATCATCACTTTCAACTAATCTGATTTTGGTCATACTGCATTTATTACCACTGCACTAATCATTTCTTCATACTCAAGCTTGCATTAAATGTTTCTCGTAAAGTCTTCAACTTATTAAATGCACGACCGCTATTGCATTAAATGCCTTTCGAGAATTATAGAGATCGTGCTGGCGTGAAATTAGGAAACCAAGGTGATCTGGCATCTGCTATCTGAGGGATTATTTGATGCGAGCTTGGGGGACCTGTTCTGTTCACCTTTGCGAGCTTGAAGATGTTCTGGAATGGGCTTTGGCATGGACACGAGCTGAGAATGCACTAAAGTGGATCTGTCATGGGGGCGAGTCGAGAACGTATTGAGGTAGAATGGTCTTGGGTGCGAGCTGGAGAATCTAACAAGCTCTACATTGCGATATGAGGACTGGGCTCTTTGGGCCCTTCATTACTATACTCATCTTTTGGGCCTTCAGCGGCCCATTTACTTATATCGTGAAAACGGACATAACAAACACCAATCCACATTATACTTCAATAAATATTATGATTAATACACAAGATTTGTAATGTTGGAACATGATCCTTCCGAATTTTAAATAGTTAGTGATTGATAATAAGCATGGTAAGTATTATGAAAGTATCCACTCCATTGGGCCACAAAATTATTAATAAAATTATATTGCATTTAAACATTAGGGACTATTAATTCGACAACCAAATGTAATAAATTATTTTCCTTGTTGAGACACAATATTTATAATAATGGAATACATCCTTTAAGATCTTTAATTCTCTGCTGTTATGTTTTATAGCTTTTATAAGTTACACTTCTATTATACATAAAATTTCTAATAACAGATTACATTCCTCAAAATATTTATGACTATTTCGAGGTTAGATTTTGTGGATGGAATGTTGAAAATCACTAAAAGAAATAAAATTAGTGGCTCAGTGCATTTCGAGAGTATTTGGCAGCCTATGTGGCAAATCAAATCTGACAACCTAGCTGTTATATAATGCATACTTGTGTGATCTTCAATATTATGCATCAAATTTCATACCATTTTGATATTAGAAAGGGATTTATACCAAATTTTTTTATGCCAATTTTTTTACAATCCAATATATTTTACATCAAATTGGTGTGATATCTTCTAAGAATATTCTATATAAAATTCTTTAATCAAATTGGATTTTTGCATTAAAAATATTACCATTTTTATCAAATAATTTTTTAAATAATATATTTTTATATACATTAAAAATTTAAGTTTATTTTATATTAACATACTATTTATAACATATATTAAAATATATTTAACATTATACTCATTTTAAATATCTCAATTAAATATTTTCAATGATATATATTTATAATAATTTTGTTTATCTATTTAATTAAATTAATTTATATTCCAACGGTGTTAAACTGTTCATCAAACACCAAAAAAAAGATCCTGGGATAATACATATGGTGCGTTCATTTGGGCATAAAAATGGTGCAATGTGCTGCGTGTTTGATGGCGTTGGATGGCTTTTCTTCAGCTGCTAATTAGTGAGTGGAGTGTGCTGTGTGTTTGATGTGCATTCTTTGTCAAATTAAATGGTTGTTTTAATTAGTTTTTTAAAGGTAATCCTACCTACTTAAAGACAACCATAAATGAGAAAATGGAACAACCCCCATTGTTCGACATAAATTTACCAAATTAAGCTTGACATATTAATCCAACAACAAACATTTTTCCTCATGAAATTAGGGTAATTTAGTACTTTTGACCGAAATATGCCCATGGATGGATATTCGGTATATTTGGCGTATGGACAGTATTTTTCTGTATAAATATAGGGTAGACTAGCTTCTTAGACCATCTATTCATTTTCAATATATATATCAATATAGAGGTGATATGAATCGAATTAATTTTGTTTTTCTTTACTAGTTCTCTTTGAATCCTTTTGTTTCTTATTTTAAATTTGCTACAATTCTTGATTGTTTTGCTTTTTATTGCAGGCGAGTTTCACAACCATGAATCAAGGAAAAGTGAACAACCAAAGGAGAATTAACCACGGTTTGCCACCAAGATATCGCAAAAAAGTCAATAATATTGCAACTAATCAACCCATTTCAATGGTGTCTTCATCTACGATTCCATTGGCACCTAGCCATGAACAAATCTACAAAAAAGCCACTAACATAAGCTATGGTAGTGACCATAGTACAACTGGTGCCATGCCCAGCAGCAAACCCTATTTTCCACCTTGTCCTCAGCCAAATGAGAACATGATTCTTGGTCACGCACCTACTGCTGATAATAATAGTGGAAATCCTAAGGCTCAGACTCATGCTCGAATTCACTTAGGCGGCAAAGACCCTAATGTGAACAAAAGAAATCTTGGCCGGTGAACATAAATATCCATTTCGTACAAAAAATTATTTTGTTTTCATTATTTATAACCAAGGTATTTATTTATATTGACCATTTTTATTGTTTCTTTTCAGAAAAATGTCGAATAAGATGTCTTCAATGAGAGCTAGAATCAGGAAGTATGAACACAAAAAGAATTTGGAAAAAATGGAGAGAATTTTTGAGGTAACGAGTAGATTCTAATGCTGTATATGTGATATATCTCTAGATTTTCTTTCAAATTCGGAAACTTTTCAAAACTAATTATAAACAAAAGATAAAAAATCCTTTTTAACCCACTCAAAAAAAAAAAAAAAAAAGGTTTTTACATTTTTAAATAAACTATTTGCATCCTATATCCCTCTATTACCAAAATATCCCTAGATGGGCAATTTATTGGTAGGGGCAATTTGGTAAAAGAGATGTGTAAGATGCAAATAATTTACTTGAAGGAGTAAAAACCGATTTTCATTTTGAATGCGGTAAAAACAAAGTTTACTTTGGGATATTATGAAAAACCCCTTAAAAGTAAAGTAATAGTAAACGACCCTTTTATTTTATTATTAGGTGAACCGTCTCTTACAGTTAATTTTTAATTCAAAATATTAATATTTTTCCTCAAAAATTATGAAATAACTAAAATACCTTTACCAAGATTTTATAAAATTCTTATCATATCCTTTAAACTTATGTGATGACTGAAATGCCCTTCAAATTATTGATTATTAATTAATATAATATTAAATAAAAAATAACAGAAAATTTAAAAATAAAAAAATTAATAATTTTCTTAAAAAAATTAAAATGATTTCCACCCTAAAAAAATTTAAAAACTAAATAAAAAAATTCATCACCATTCACCACTCTCTCTCTCCATCTCTCTTCTTCTTTTGGGTTTGAAAATCTGACAAACCTAGTTGAATCTGGGTTCGACAAACCCAAATTGTTTGGGTTCAAACCCAAAATCAACCGGTTTCATAGGGCCCAATTTAGTCTGGGTTCGATGAACCCAATTTCAATTGGGTTCATCAAACCCAATTAAGTTTGGGTTCGTTGAACCTAGTTGAATCTAGGGTTTGTTTATCCAAATTCAACTAGATTTGTCATTTTTTTTTTTTAAAAAAAAAAGGTCAAATTTTGTTATTTTTAATTTTTTGGATTTTGAGTGAATATACAAGTCTTGATGATTTTGGGTTCTATGGGTTTGTTTGTTTTGGAGATGTTGGAGATGAGATTGCAGGTTGACATTACTGATGGTAGGTTGATGATGGATTGATAAATTGGTTGATGTTAATAATGGTGGATTGAGGATGATATCTTGTTAAAATTACCGGCATTGGTTAATGTTGATGGGTTAATGAATTGATCATTTTTTGTTTTTTTGGTTCTTTCCTTCTTTCTTTCTTTCTTTTTTTTTTAATCTGGTTGATGTTGATTTTTTAAGGGGTGACAATCCAATCTCCGGATTGAATCTCGACCCCTTAAAAAATTATTTTAAAAAAAAAATTAAATTTTTCTTTTGATTTTTGTTAAATGATGTTCACCACCTATCAAAATGATGGATGATAGAAATCATTTTAATATATTTTAAGAAAATTATTAATTTTTTTGTTTTTAAATTTTTTACAATTTTTTATTTTTTAAAATTATTTTTAAGTATTTTTTTTAAATTACTTTAATCTTCACTATTCATCTATAAGATGGACAATGAAATTTTTTTTTAATTTATTTTTTTAATATTTACAATTTTTTAACAATTTTCTCATTTTAAAATTTTAATTATTTTATTATATTATCATTCTACCCTCAAATTTTAACATCGGTTAGATTTTTTAGATGGTGGGAGAGGGTTGACCAGATAAAAAAAAATCAGGGGTTGTTCATCATTATTTCATTTTTCAAGGGCCTTGTTCATAATATCCCTTTTACTTTTGAAATGTGGCCATGTGGGTAAATTTTAAAATTTGGTCTATCAGAAGTACTTTAAACCATATATACATTGTTCATATTCCTATATACTCTTATGTATATATAGGTCAAATTAGCCCTTCTTCGACCTCAAATTGCAATCAAGGAAAATGAGTACGAGTTTCTCTTGATGGAGAACAGAAGCTTGAATCAATCAATAATTAATCGTACAAATGAGAACATGATGAGGGATGGTAACAAAAAAACAATTCATCTTTCTCTATTTGTTTTTCACGGTAAAGTATTTAATAACTTGAAGACTAATAACCCTTCTAAGCGGGGTAAAAAAATAACAAACTTCAAAAGTCTAAAGCATTACAAACTCAACCAATCAAGAATGCCAATACATATTTTATGTATACATATGAGTGTGTCCCTAAATCATAATTTTCCCCCCTTTTGTGTGATTTTGCAGCCTTAATTGAGGAAAACCAAAACAAAGTGACTAGATTGAGGCAACTCTTGCTTAATTGCCGTCAACAAATGCAACAACTATGGAATCTGCAACCCGTTAGGGAAAATGGGTTAGAGGGAGTACTAAGGAATCTGATTTCAAATCAATTGGGTAGGCCACAACAAATGATTTTTCCAAATCCAATGCAAGGTAGTAATTAATTTAAAGAAATTTAGTCTCATTGTTCCTAGTTTTGATTGATAACTTTAGGGTACAGATATTTTATTTGTTGTGTGTGTGTGTGTGTGTATTAGTAATGTGCCTGAGTTATGTTTTCAAATTAATTTTGAATTCAATATTGTTTTGGCTTGCATAGTTTGTAGTATCAATTTAATTGACTTTCTTTTTATCTTTTTGCCTCAACAAAAACAAAATATAATTGGTGAGTGTCACAATAAGAAACTAAAGAAAAGAATGCAAATAAATTTTAAAATTTATTTTAGAGTATGACCTAGAAAATTTCAGCTCAAAGAGAACAAAAAAGTTTTTCATGTGTAATGAAGATCAAAAGCTAAAATGGTTCGAACAAATGGGATTAAATCCTAATATTATTGAATTATATTTTAGATAACCATAGTCACCGGCTCAAACTTTGTTGTAATGAACAAGTGACAATGAAAATGATGAATATATTCAAACGATTACTTTTCTTTGTCTTATTATACAATTAACCTTGACTTGAAATCATAATTAACTTGATATTGTCAATTTTCTATTAAATATTCTTCCTTTTTCTTCTTTCAGTTTGTCTTGTGGTTGTTCCTAATTTCCATTATATTTTGATTTCATATTAATCAATTGGGTTCCTTTTGTAGGCAATCAACGGGTTGTAATCAATCAACCTGTAGGGCATGGTGGTGTATCTGGAGGAGAAGCATACAATGGTCCTGAACTACTTAACCCAAATATGAACAACCCAAACCCAGATGTGACCGACTCAAACCTGAAATATGAAATAGACCAGATGCTCAACGTTGGCCAGAATCCTTCTAATTTCTTATAATGAACGAAGGAACAATAATATTACTACTTAGATGCTAGTTAAGTTTTTCTTCTTTTTGACATCATTTATGTATTTCACTTGTTGGTTCTTGCTTAGTATGAACAAGATTATTTAGTTTGAGTTTGTGTTTTTTGGTCACGGCATTGCTCATGTAATGATTTAAGTATTCAAATGTAAACAGAAAAAATAATTTAAGTATTAGAAAGGATATCTTTGATGGCATTGTTATTTTGCTTGATTATAACTAGCAAAATGGTTGTTGAAAGCCCTTATCTCTTCTTTCTTCTCCCTCTTCATTTCTTATACAAACACAAATTAGATGCTAGCAAATTAGATACACTAGCAGGGGTTGATCGGTACATATACAATTAAAATCCTGTTTATAATGATAAAGTTGTAAAATTCCCGTAAATTTTGAATATTAAAAACACCATTTGATCACTTAATTAATACTAAAAAGACGTTAACTACGCACACCAATACCAATACCGATCGAATATGTGTAAGAACTGTAAATTAAATAGTTTTATGTCTGATTTATGTTATCTGTTTTCAGAATCCAACTGAGAATAAAGGAACCCTCAAGCAATTTCAGTGACCCGTAGACAAGAATGGTGTAGAGACAGGACTAACATCAACCACACTTATCTTGATAAGTATAGAACGAATGTAATTTTGTAGGCAGAGAAACAACTCAGTGCCAGTGAGATCAACTTCATCTAAGCCCAAATTTTCGTCATAACATCAAAATTTTAATGTAGTTATCACACCAAGAAATTTCTCTCTGTTTCTTCAGATACTTTCATAAACTTGATCCCCAGTATATCTCACAAATATTAATCAGTACATCTCCCAAATGTCAATCATTGCTTTCTTGACTATCAGGTTGATACAGTGATTCGAATGTATATGCCATCATCAATCTTCTCTTTAATTAGAGTAATTCAATAATTAATTAATCAGCATTTCATTAAGGCCTCCAAGATAACGGTCAAGATTTAACACCAAAATTTCCTGATTTAACCCCTCAAAATGTTACCTTTATTACCCTGAAAAAGTGAAAGTTACATAGTTCATACAACATTGGATCTAAACATGAAGTCACTGACACTGTACAAACACAACTACACAACTAAAAAGTGAAACAGGATTGTTCAAATCAACTCATTTCAACTCAGCTCAAACTCGACCGAGCCGCACTCTACCTCGGTTGCTGAATCATCCTCGGACTCACCTTCACATTCAGGATCTTCGGTGGCTTCAACATGTACATCGGCTTCTCAAACGGAGCTCGACCATTGTTCCGATTCAACATCGCCATCGAAACCAGCTCCTTCGACGCCCCATCTTCCTCCTCCTCCTCCTCTGCAACCACAAAAAAAGAACAATAATGTCAACTCACTGAGTAGACTTGGTGACTCGGACCAAAAAAACAAAGCTCTAAAACAAGCACTCACGGTGGTAGTCATCGTCGTCGTCGAAGATATGGTCGAGGTCAAGGAGTCCAAAGTCGTGGAGTTGGGGATCGAAGTAGCGTTCCTGGAGCCAGTAGTCGCGGAACCACGGAGAGGACTGGATCAGAGCCCACCATTGGTCTGAGAAGTCCTCCACCGTGCGATATGCGAAGGGGATGAACATTGGAGCGTTAGGATTCAAAGTTGATGACGATGGAGATGAAGACGATGATGATCCGTGAGAAAGTAGCTCCATTGCAGCTCTTGCTTTCTTGAGACTTGCGAGAAGAGAAAAAACGAGATCTTTATTTTTTAATGTTTTAAGTGGATCAGATTGGAGAAGTTGCTGGTTTGGTTGTGTTATATAGTGGAAATGCTTTGATATTGACTCTGTACTCGAATCTGTTTTACAATTATGACATTGCCATTTTGTTTGTCCTTCTAATCTCCATTTGACACGCGACACGAATGATTTGAAAAACTACTCTCTCATATTTACTAAAATCTGATAGCGGATTAAAATTAGAGTTAATATATAACACCTTTTGACATTATCTTAAATACAAACGAAAATATATATTTTTTATAACACAAAACCTCCCACGTTAACGGTCAAATACAATTAAAATTGCCGTTTGATCTAAAATATTGCATAATGATGAAAATATCTATGAATAAGGACAAAAATTTTATATTAAAAATTCAAAAAAAAATTAAAATGAAAAATAATTTTTAAAAGGAAAAAATATAAATTTGAAAACAAAAATTGTTTGAATTTCCACCATCTACCAAAATTAATATATTTCAAAATTTTAATAAAATAAATTTTCCAAAAAATCAACGAGATTGGATCTTCATCGTCAATATAGAGATATAAAATTTAAAAAAAATCTGAAAAAATGTTTAAAACAAAAGAAAAAATTATTTTTTCTCTCTTTGGTCCTTCTCCCACCATCTCTCTCTCTTTCTAGCTTCTTCCTTCAACTCTCTCTCTCTCTCTCTATGTGTGTGTGTGTTTCTCTTACCGCAAATCCAACACCCTTCATTATCATTCATCACGACATCTTCATCCTTCAGAAGTCAGATTTCTCAATTTCCTCTCCTCTCTCCATCGGTTTCTTTTCCCTCTCTCTCACATCATCCAACTGTTGGTTTAACTCTCTTTCAATTATTTGGATTCATCAATTCGAACTCATATGAACTTTCTGTAGGTTTATCGATTCAAACCCAGATGATTTTTTAACATTTGATTTTCTTTTTTTTTTTTCAACCTCCGGGTATCGTTCATCAACATGTTGAATTTTTTTTGTTTCAATCTCTAGGTTGTTTTCTTTTCTTTTCTTTTTTTTCAATTTTTGTTGTTGATTTTTTTCAATTTCTATTGTTGATTTATGGTTGATGATTGATCCGGTTGAGGGTTTGAAGATTCTAGGGATCAAAGTTGTTCTAGGGTTTGAAGATGTGGTTTGGGGTTTGAAAATGTTGGGTTTGAAGATGTGGTTTGGAGTTTGATGATGGTTGGCAATGTTGATAATGAAGGGTTAATTTGTTCATCATGGTTAGTGATGTTCATCATGGGTTTTGTGTTGATGATGGTGTTGGTGATGTTCTATTTTGAAATCTTCAACTCGAAAATGAATATTTGGGTTCAAAACCTAGATCTTCAATCCTATTGTTTTTTCTTTTTTAATATTATTTTTTTATTCATTTTTGGATTATTGACCAATGAATAACACTATTCTTCATTGTTGATAAAATGTTTTTCATTTAATTTTCTAATTTTTATTTAATTTATTTAATTTTTGTTTTCCAAATAGATCTCATTGTCTGTCTTAAGGTGGATGATAGAGATGTGATGAGAAAAATTTTCATTTAATTTTCTAATATTTATTTTTTTCAAATTGATATCCACCATCTATATTAAGATGGATGATGTGGATGATAGAGATGTTATGAGAAAAATTTTCATTTAATTTTCTAATATTTATTTTTTTCAAATTGATATCCACCATCTATATTAAGATGAATGATGGAGGTCTGATTAAAAAATTTTTATTTAATTTATTTAAAGATTTTAAATTTATTTTAATAAAAATTAAAATTATAAAGGTAAGAGTATTTTACTCATTTCATCAAAAAAGTTAGTCAAACATCACACTTAACAACTTTGATCGTTATTGGGGGTATTGTGTTACAAAAAACAAAATATTAATGTGTTTGTATTTTACTTAACCTCATAGAGATATTATGTATTTAACTCTTAAAATTTCACTAAATCATGTTTGGTGTAAGTTAAGATTGAATTGAAACAAAATTAATTTAAATATTTTATAATATATTTAATTTTAATTTTAAAAATCAAACAACATCATCCTTCCACCAAATCAAAACAGCATCATCCTTTCACCAAATTGACCTTCTTAAACATCATCAAAAACATCTAAATCAACACCCAATACAACAAAACTCATATCATCTTCCACTAACATCATCCTTCCACCAAATCAACACAAAAAATCCATACAAAAACATAAAATTAACACTATCTATTCTCTGGTTCATCAAAAAAAAAAAAAAAAAAACACACACACACACATACCATCTTTGGTTCTGGGTTCAATTAAACCTAGAACCAGTTAGGTTCGATGGAACCCATAACCTTAGGTTCTGGGTCATCAAAACCATAACCATGTGGTTATGGGCTCGATGAACCCAGTACTATATGGCTATGGGTTTGATGAACCTAAAACAAACTCATTAAAAGAAAAAAAATTGTAGATTGAGGGTTGGGAATGGAGGTGAAAGGGACGACGACAAGAGAAAGAACGAGAGAAAGGGAGAGAGAAAGATGAAGGAGAGAGGGTAGAGAGAAAGACAATTGTTGCTACCGGTTTGTCATTGAAAATGAGAGAGATGAAAAGTGGTTTATGATGGTGATGGGTAGGTGTGGTGAAGATAAGAGAGAGAAGAAGAGTTATCTGGAGAGAGAGATTGTCTAGTGGATGTTTGATGAGAGGATGAATTTAAAAAAAAAAAAAAGAAAAAGATTTCAATTAACGTGGGAAATGGAAAACCCATGGTTGAGCTTGGATTTTCATTTCCTATATCCATTGGGAATGGAGGTGGGCCCGAGAATTAAAAAATTCATTCTCTTCCTTGCTATAAGCTACTTTAAACATGAGATGTGGGAGGATGAGAAAAATTAAATCTCATTCCCACCCCATTTCTCATGTACCAAATATAGTCTTATAAGTTTCCACTCTCATTTTTTGTTTTTTTTTTTTTTTCATCATTTTAAAGGACTCAAAGTTCATGATCATTACTTATGTAGTAGTCTAGGTATAAACTCTTATAATAAGAAACAAATATATTTTTTTTCTAACAAAAGAGAAGGATGCATAATAGGAAAATGGATAATTATATTAAAAATAAAATAAAGGAGATACAAGACTCAATTTAATCTCTAAATTTACAAATAATTAATTTCTGCTCTTTATTTGTGCTTAATTTATCTATTTAACATAATTGATTTGGGTTTTACAACCTAATATATGCAACCTCTCAAACTAGGAAAGAATATGAAAAATTAAATTCAATTTCCAAATAATCTACTTGAGATAAATTTTAGGATGCGGGACAGCAAGACCTAGAAATAAACTTGTTGAAATCTGAATTAGACAAAACGAAGAAAATTGAAGAAACGCTCAAATGGATGACTTGAATTTTTCTATTTCAGTGATGTGGTTTTTGTTTCGTTTTTTTTTTTTGTTTTTGATTTTTTTTTTTTTTTTGGTCGTAGTTATAGATAGTAGCAATATAGTTTGCTCATGATTCTCAAATAACAATAATAAAATAGTTTGTTCATTTTATTGGTGTGAAATGAAATATATATATAATTTCCACTATATATAAATACTATACTATCCAAAAATTTATCTAAATGATATGATAAATTTATATATAATTATCATATTATCAATATATTATCTTAAAATTAATGTGATGGTTATAAATTGATGAAAATTATCAAAAATATCCATTCAAAAAGGGTCAATTAATCATAAATTTTTTAATAACTTATTATATCATTTAGTTAAAGTTTTTAGATAAATTTTTAAGAGGGGTAATATTATTTAAATATTTATTTATTTATTGGGGAGTGTAGTAAGGAGGACAAAAATGGAAAAAGAAATGCCCAAGGTGGCACAGGCAAGTTGCCAAATTCATTGTCCCAAAAAGCAAAAAGGTGGCTCTTTTGGGACCCAAAATCCTGCCCCTGGTTTTGGCCCCCAACAGTACATTGTATTTTATTGTTGCTTCTGTTTTTGACTTCTAGAATCTATTTTTGGCTTTTATATAAACCACCAAACCAACCTCGCTGCTCTTATAATTGTTCAAATTTAAATAGACAATTTAAACTTTCATGATTTAAATTATATAAATTTAACGTTAGAATTTCGTAAATATTGATTATATGTGTATTGATTTTTATATAATGATATTAAAAATTTAATGTTTAACTAGTAAAATTTTGTAGATATTTAAATGATTTTTCAATAATCTTTATGTATCATTTATTATAATATTAAACTTTTTTTTCGAAAATTATAATATTAATCTTTATAAATTAATTTTAATGTAGTTCATTTCAAATATGAAAAATTCTAGTAATTTTTTATACAAAAAATTATATTGTAAAATATCAATAGTTTAGTTGTAAGTAGTTATTGTTATCTCAAATTTTATCATTAAAGTATGAATTTCATTATCTAGCATTTTCGTGTATAAAGTACAACAATTCTATGCCCGTATCTCAGGTTATAATGGCATAATGTGTAAATAAAAATAATTTAGATTATTTTATATTTTTTAAATTGATATCGAATAAGTTACAATAAGATATATTAAGATAAATTATTACATCCATAACTCAGATATATATTTTCATAATTGAGAGATAATTACTCTCATGATAAGAAATAAAATCATCCATGGTACTCCAACCATCTTAGTGGAGGAATATATTATATACATAAAACCACATGTATTAAAAAATTATAGGAGGAACTTCATTTAGTCTCTGACATTTCGAAAAGTATCAGGTTTTAAAACTCTTTTGAAAATATTTTTTTTATCCCTAATTTTTTCAAAACTCTTTAAAAAAATTCAAACTATCGTTCAACTGACAGTCGACGATGACTTTAAATAATTTAAATTATAATTTAATAACATAAATTAAAAGATATTTTTGATAATTTAACTTGTAAATTTATTGTTTTAAAAGGGCAATCCGATAATTTATATGTCACTCACAACCATCAAAGATCAAAATTTTTTTTAATGTATTTTGTTAATGTTGACTATTAGTTAATTGATGGTTTGAATTTTTTTGAAGAAATTTGAAAAAGTTAGGGATAAAAAGAACTATTTTTAAAAAAGTTTTAAAAATTTGATATTTTTCAAAACTTTAGTAACTAAAATAAAGTTTTTCCAAAACTATATATCAAGTTGCCTATACTTGATAATTTTCTAAGCTTGGTTATTTATAGATAATTAATACTTTAAATTTGAGATTAAATAAGAAAGACAATGCAGTGGGTATTGCAGTAATTTCACTTTTAAACTTTTTTTTTTTTGAAATGGGATATGTATTGATGTAACTTGTAAGGGCAAGAATTGCATAGGAAATGATAAAACGGTCGGTCACGTGCTTTATCTTTAGTGCCTTTAATGTCAACGTAGGAAACCATTTGCTCTCCAAAACCACTTAGATGACACGTCTTCGTTCTCATCCCTTTTTAAACGGTGCTCGTTGGTTGTCCTTTTCGGATTTTTTTTGGATATTATCGAGGGGAGAGATGTCTACTTTCATTCAGGCATGACTCACCCGTCAAATCCTCCATAATTGTTTTTCTCTTTGAAACCAAGCAGCACAACACTATACACGTCACGTTATCTTATCCAAATCAAATATTATAAATTTAATTTGTATAATTATTTCGATAATATAGAACTTGTCTTATACGGCTTTGTTATTTTTATGATTTGATCATAATCTATCAAAATTTAATTTAATCAATATAAATACAATGAATCATTATCCTACTTAAAAAAACAAAAACAAAAATAATCATTATCCGATGTATCTTGATGATGAAAAACAATAATCAATCTAATAATTATCATAACCAATGTATTCAACTTTTCCTAACAACTTGGGTGGAAGATGGTTTGTGACAATACTAGACACTAGTCTTATAATGTGACAAAATATTTTTACTTACAAGAGATTTGGTAAAAACAAAATTTTCAGTATAATTACGTATAAAGTAATTCCTTTATTTCTTTAAATACATGAAAGTTTATTTAATTCTATTTTTATCCAAACTTGCATAGCTACAAATCTTCTCCTTATTCTAATGGTACATATTAATATTTGAGGATTATTAAATACACTCTCTCAATACTATCTCTTAATACACTCTTTATTAATTCAGGACATGCCATGTGTTGACGTTCGGAAACAATCAACCCAGAGATTCTGGATCCCAGACGACGAACAAGGTAATTAAGGAACAGTTACGGTGTTGAGTATGTGATAAATGAGGTTTAAATGAAGTTTTAAGGTTGGTGGAGCTTAATTAAGGTGAGGGAATATTGGTTATGACGGTTGAGTAAATGCAATAATATAAACAATGAAGATCGGAGGAAGAAGAATGCAACACACAAGGGTTTTTACGTGGTTCGGCGACTGCGCCTACATCCACGGCTACTCTCAGGTCAAAATCCGGCAGAGTGACAGTTCTCTAGTATTTTCAGTCTATCCTCTACAGTAAAGGTCTCCTCTGTTTATATATGGAGGGGAGAGATACAAAGAAAGCAATAAAAAATACCAAAAATAAAGTACAGCTGATGGTTATTCCAACTAATCCTGACACAGCCATGCTGTCTTAAATGTGAAACTATCATTCCTTCTTGCATGCACACGTCTGCATTTAATGCTCCTGGAGAAGTCATTTCTTCATTAAATGCAGAGCCGTCGCATCGAATGTGTCTTGGTTATGGTGTAAACAGTCTCTGGCGAGAAATCATGGGAGTAGGTGACCTTATCGACTTGCTACACACGATATCTCCTAAGTAAGCTCTCTGATCAGCCAGGTGATGCACACTGGAGGGGCGCCGACGTGACCAGGAGAAGAGGTTAGGCGGTCTGGAGGTTTCTGCGAGCTTGCGACCTGGGCGACCTCGCGAGCTCGACGAGCTGAAGACGCGGGCAGGAGGCATGCGCGAGAGGTCCGGAAGCTATTACGATCTCGCGGCCTTGACGGCCTCGCGAGCTGGACCAACAACTGTGGATCACGATCTTGGGCCTTTCGGGCCCTAGCTCCTGTCCAAATATATAAGGCTTGTACTGGCCCATTTAGGCAGAACAAGAAAATGGGCATAACACCATGTATACAAATTGTGTTTTCTTTTTATGTAAATTTTATGTTCAATAAGTACAGTTGTGATGTAAGTTTTGTATTCAAAAAATATAGTTTCTACATGTGTCCTGCATTGAATAGAGAATGTATTGGAAAAGTGTTTTTAGTATTCCTCTTTATATTTTTTCATCTTTAAAAGTGAGGTTTCATTTTTATTACCAAGTTAATTTTTTTAATATATCTTTTTCTCAAAAGTAAAATTCTAACAAATTTCTTGTGGTAGATAGTATTCTTGTAAAAGTAAGGTTAACTGGATGTTGATAGTCTATAAACATTAGTGCATGGATGTGTCATGTCTCATGTGTGAAGATATTGAGAAATCAGTGGATTCTGAACTCATTCAAGTTTCCAACAAAGTTCTCTAATAAGCTGATCAAATATAGGCTATGGTTGTTGCATATTAGTTAAATTTGTGTGCAACATTTGGCCAATTAAGTAACTGACTAGCCTCCTGAAAACTTGAAAAACAAGTAAAATAACAAAACAGATTGCTGCTAACTAAAACTGTTATGGCAAAAGTTGCCAACAGAGTTTGTCTATTGTCCTTCAATCAACCCTCATTAGTTTTCTCCAACTTCTTCCTTCCTTTTGTTTGCATTCTTGTAGTCTTTTCCTGGAAGAAGACTATTTCTGAACGTGACACAAAACATTAAACAAATATAACAGGTTAGAGTTGAGCTTCGTTAGCATTGACAAGCATGGAAATGCCATCTGAAGCTGAAGATAATCATGTGAACTTCCAATTGAATGGATCATGTTGGAAATTCATTCCAGTTTATTCAGAAGGGATTTGGAATTCGGAATCCAGTGATCATATTTTACAACACAGTTTGCTTAGTTTTTACGTTCTATTAGCCCTTGCATTCATCCTCACCTCTATTATACATTTTATGCTCAAACGTTTTCATCTACCCCGAATTGTCTCTGAAATCCTGGTATAGTTTTCTCTATAACTTTTTATTGATTCGAAACATTATAAAATGTTGTATATTTATAGGGGAAATATTCCATTGATTAAAATTTAGATAAATTTCATAGATTTTAAAATTTATAAGAATCTCTTTTGAAATTTCATATAAAAATTATCGAAAACCTCCCCTCCGGAAAGGCTGTCGACTATTTTTTAAATTATATTTATCCATCTATAATTAAGTGGAATTTAGACTATGTGTATGAAGTTTAACCTGTCTGATTTTGACATAAGATTTTGTTTGATTGAATGTATGATTGCATGTTCATGACTTTGTTCAACTTCAGGCTGGCATTCTTTTAGGACCAAGTGTAATAGGACACTTCCTGCCTAATGTCTCAGATGTTTTATTCCCTCCACAATCAGAAATTATCATGTATTCGTTGATAAGTTTTGGCTACATTTTCTTCATGTTTCTGATTGGTGTGAAGATGGACGTGAGCCTGATTACGAAATCGACGAAGCAAGAATGGTACGTTGCAGGATGGCTGACAATCAATATGCTGGTATTTACAAACTATGTTGGAAGGATGGAGCCCCTTGAAGATGCAAGAGAGTGGATCACCTTCTTTGCTGGAACAATAATGTTGACATCATTTCCTATGGTTGCTTGCTTTCTAATGGAACTCAAGATCCTCAATTCTGAGCTCGGACACCTTGCATTGTCCTCAGCATTGATTGCTGATTTGATGAGTATGTTACTGGTGAATTCATACGCTTATGCGACAGTAATGGTTACTGCTTCTTTTCGAGCAGGGCTAAAGTCCATAGTTCTTTCTCTGGCTCTTGTTTTATTTATCACTACTGCTCTTAAGCAATGGATGCTATGGATCATCAGAAGAACACCAGAAGGAAGGCCTGTGAAAAATGGATACATTGTGTTTATAGTGTTTCTGGTAATGGTTGTGGCGATAATTGGACACAATGTGGGGCTTCAGTTCTTATATGGGCCGTTTATTTTTGGCCTGGTGGTGCCAACAGGACCCCCCTTAGCTTCGACTCTGGTGGAGAAGTTAGATACTATTGTCTCAGGACTGTTTCTACCGTTGATGGCTACTTATTGTGGCTACAAATCAAACCTGTGGACATTAAACCAGCTGCCTCCTTTTTCATTGGCTGTTGCAATGACTTTTGGTTTGGTTTTGAAAGCTATTGCAGCATTTGTGCCTGCAATTTGGTTTAAAGTGGGTTATAGAGAAGCAGCTGCTCTTATGCTCATTTTGAGTGCCAAAGGCATTGTTGAATTAGGCACATTTGCCACCAATTTTCAGAATACGAAGGTAACCGAAAAACCATTTTAAGCACTTACAAAGTTTTCGTTTTGTCTCCTGCTCTTTCAAAGCATTTGTTTATCTGTAATTTTTTTAACGAGAAAGACCTGAATTTCTGTATCAGGCATATGATTCAGGGAAGTTTACAATGGCCGTGGTGTTGGTATTGACAATTGCAACAATTGTGCCGCTGCTTGTAAGAAAGCTCCATGATCCTTCGAAAATATACCCGGGTTACCAAGATAGGAACATCCTGCATTCTTCAAAGTACAATGATCTCCGAGTACTTGTCTGTACACACAAGCAAGAGGATGCCTTGGCTGCAGTCAGGCTACTGAATATCTCCAATCCTAACAGAGAAAGTCCGTTGTCTGTTTTCGGGCTCTACCTTGAAGCACTTGTAGGTAGATCCGCCCCACTCCTCATCAATCACCAATTAGGCCAAAAGGCTTCAAAATCTGATAAGGGCACACAACAGCAACCTGTCATTCATGTTTTCAAGTACTACAAATCAGAGAATCCGAAACATGTCAACTTACAAGTCTTCTCAGCAATTTCTCCTCTTAAACTAATGCATGAAGACATTTGTTGGGTGGCCTTTGATAAGGCAGTCTCTCTGATAGTACTTCCATTTCATAGAAAATGGAATGCCAAAGGAGAATTAGTTTCAGATAGCCAAGCTTTGAGGACCCTGAACGCTAAGGTACTAGACAAGGCTCCTTCTTCTGTCGGGATTCTCCTTGATCGTAGCAAAATTCGCGGTCCTTCGTCTATTTTCATGTCACCAACAATATATTATGTAGCCATGCTCTATATGGGAGGTGAAGATGATATGGAGACTTTAGCTTATGCCAGAAGAATGGCTGGATGCCCCAAAGTTCACCTAACAGTGATTCAATTTGTCCTGCCAGATTATTTCAGAAGCACCAGATGGAAGAATATGCCTGAATGCGAATTCCTGAAAGGAGTAAAAGCACAAGATGAAGTTTCAGGAAAAGCAAATGTAGTGTACAAAGAGATGGTTGTAAAAGATGGGAGCGATACAGCTATGGTAATTCGATCATGGGGAGACAAATACGATCTGGTGATGGTGGGGCGCCGCCACAGAGTTGATTCTCCTATTATATCAGGCCTGTCTGAATGGTGTGATTTGCCGGAGCTAGGGCCTATAGGTGACCTGTTTGCTTCTCCAGACATTGCTAATCCTGTTTCAGTGTTGGTAGTACAACAACAAATCTTTCAGGATGAGTGAATCCAAATTTTTTCCCATACGAGTCGTATCAAGTTTGTACATATTTTTCATTCATTCTTAGAGAAATCAATCAGATTGTAATGTTTGCAAATGAATTGGATCCAGGGCTTTTTAGGATGTTAACAGGAAGTTAGGATTCATTTCTCCTGATATATCAGGTCTTTTGCCACTGTAGTTATTGTTGAGATTGGACTTCATTGATGTTGTCAAGTCTCAAATTTTTTGACAGACAGATTGGTTTTGTTTGCTCATCCTTTTTATTCCGAATGAAAAGGGAATCAATGCAATGATGCCTAGCCGAGGTAAAGGGGAAAAATTAAAATGATGCAGCATAGAAAAATTCCACCCATCACCTTATTTGTATATTTATCTAATAAATCTCTTTAAAGATATGAATAAAAATTCAAAACCACTACCATAATTAGTGTAATTTCACAACATTACATATAATACAAGACAAACATTATTAGACAATGAATGTCATACACTTGCAAGGAAAAATGCACCCACACTTTAGGTGAAATGCACTTGCCTAATTATATCACAACATGCAATATAAATAAGGGATATTATGAAAAACCCCCTGAAAAGTAAACTAATTAGGATTTATCCCTGATTTTTATTTTATTAAATGAATTGTCCCCTGCTAGTTAAAAAAATTGAGTACTGTTAAATTTGAAGAGCATAATGGTAATTAAATAGTAATTTTATTTATTTTAATAAAATTAAATAAAAATTTAAAAAGTTAAATAATTAAAAAAAAAAAATAATAATTTTTCAACTCTCTCTCACTCCTTCATCTCTCTTTGCCATTCTCTCTCCCACTTTGCCATTTTCTTTCTCTCTCTCTCTCACTCCTCCATCTCTCTTTTTCTCTTGCCCCTCGCTTCCTCCTCCATCGCCAGCGATCAATCCACACCCTTCTCCTCTATCTCCTTTTATTTATTTATTTATTTATTTTATATTATTTGGTTGTGGGTTCAACGAACTCAGAACTAGATAGTTCTAGGTCGGGTGTGGTGGTTGGTGGTTTGTGGTAGTGGTAGTAGTGGGTGGGTGGTTGGTTTAGGGTTGTTTTAGGTGGTGGGTGGATGGTTTAAGATTGTTCTGGGTGGCAAGTGGGTGATTTAGGGTTGTTCTTAGTGATTTGTAGTGATGGAGCTAGTGGGTGGAGTGGCAGCTTCTGTTCAGTGGGTCTAGATATAATAGGTCTTTATTGGGTCTGGTGTTTTTTTTTTTTTTTTTTCAATTTTTTTAAATGGTTGAAGATGATGTCGCTGATGTTGTGGGTTAATGTTGTTGATATTGATGATAATGGTAGGTTGAATGTTGTTGATGTTTTGATGATAATGGTAGGTTGAATGTTGTTGATGTTTTGATGATAATGGTGATTGATTTGGTTTTTTTTTTTTTAAAAAAAATAAAATAAAATGATTTGGTTTTAATGTGTTGCTGGAAAGATCTATGGTCTTTTATTTCAATTTTTTATTTGATTTTCTAAATTTGGTTTTGATTTCGTTTTTTATGTGGGTTACTAAATTTGGTTTTAATTTGTTTTTTATTTTGGTTTTTCTAAGGTTCAAACATTTTTTGGGTTTTTGCTAGGTTTTAACTTGGAAACTAGAAAATTTTTTTAATTAGTTTTGTTTTTATGTTATTTTTTAATTTAATAATATCATTTATTAATAATTTAAAAGGTAGTTTAGTCATTACATAAGTTTGAAGGGTATAATAGGGATTTTATGGAATCTTAATAAGGGTATTTTGGTCATTTCATGATTTTGGATGAAAATTGTTAACATTTTGAATGAAAAATTAACAGTAGAGAGCGGTTCATCTAATAAAAAAACCGAAGGTAAATTTTCATTAGTTTACTTTTGAGAGGGTTTTTCATAATATCTTCATAAATAATCAATTATATATATACATACATTAATTCTACTATCAATACAATCTGACTTTAAAAAGTCAAAACTAAATAATTTCAACCGTAGATTAGATCTAATAAACAGATAAAGAAATAAACAAAAATGAAAATTGTTATGGTATATTTTGGGTTACATAAATAAACTGGTAAAAACCCAATAAACTGACATAGATGGTTGATCCAATAAATAAAACCTAGGATCAAAGAACAGACCCAGCTCTTAGCTCCTAGCTCGCTAATGAACTCTTAGCTTTTAGCTCCCTAAACATCTAGCTCGCAGGAATGAGTTTTCAGCTCTTAGCTCTCAACTCTCAGCTCCCAGCTCGCTAAACATCTGGTTCGTAGGAATAAGCTCTCAGCTCACTAAACATCTAGCTTACAAGAATGAGCTTTTAGCTCTCAACTCTCAGATCTCAGGTCTTAGCTCTTAAATCTTAGGTCTCAACTCTTAGATCTCAGGTCGCAAGACTGCCTTCTGCTCAGTTCTAGAAACGAGATTGATGTGACAGCTCATCGAGCTGGTGTCAGATAAGATCTCTGCAAACCCGGATTCAAAGGGGATTGATATATCAGAACAGTTGTTGAAATATTGGAGCAGTTGAAATGTAATAAAATGCTCTGACAGAGTAGTTGATGTAATAATTTATTTCTTAATGTGTACAACACTCAATTGTAAACACTCATTTATAAATAGGGGTGAAATCCTTTATAAAGGGGGGAGAACTCATTTTTTAGTGATATGATCACTATGCCAAAATATATTTAGAGTGGCCTGTAGACGTAGGCACCATTGCCGAACCACATAAAAATCTCTTTGCACTCATTGTTCTTCCTCTCTTCTCTTTCATTTTTAGTTGCTTTTATTTGTTGTTATTTGCTTGTTACTCTCACATTCATAGTCTTTCACTTTTAATTGCTTTTACTGTATCTATCTATTTTTTGTTGTTGTTTTGGTGTACTCTCTGTTCTTCCTCTTGTACTCCTCGTTGTTTTCTGCTTTGTTTCTCATTAATTGCAAGTATTGTGCCTAAAATCTCCAGTCGATCGAAAATCAATGTCGACAAAAATAAATAATTATATTATATTAAAGTAATAAAATTCAATAATTCATTTTAGTGGATCAATATATTAGAGTAATAAATTATTTATTTTTGTTTTTATTTTCTCTTTTTTTGTCAATTAGATTAGTTAATGGGATCTGATTAGAGAACTAAAAATGTGTAACAACAGATAGATGTTATAGTGGTTAGTGTCTCTGATAGTGAAAAAGTGATAAAAAGAGTAAGGAATTTTAAGTTTGTGAGAAGAAATGGTGTTCCTTTTTGCTAGAGAGCATGATGATGATAGTAGTGATGGAGATTAGGAAAAAGAAAAGGATATATTAATAATTTATAGGATGTGATTATAAGCTTTTTAGCATTTAAAAAAATTAATAGGGGTGAATATACAAAAACAAAGGGTGCGAATATCGCCAAGCAAAAATTTTGGGGTGCGAATATCGCCACGCAAGAATTAGTACATATGGGCCCACGAAAACGAAAGCAACTCATGAAAACTTAGGACATTGGGACAGTTACTGACCCAATACTCTAAAGCCAGTGCTTCTTAGCCTGCTCCCGAGTCCTGGGTCCAGCCAATGCCAGCTCTACCCAGCAAGCATTCTCATTCATTATCGTCCATGGATGCTTTAAATGTAAAATATTCCATTGCATTCCCAAATAAAATTCTCTCTCTCTTTAAGAGTTCAAAGACTCTCTAAGCAGCTGTATTCAAAAAGAAAGAAAGAAAGAAAAAAAAAAAAAAAAGACTCTATACAGCTGAAACACCAACCATGTCTGTTTCAACCTCCTCCTCATCATCATCATCAAGAACTCTGAAGATAGGCATAGTGGGGTTTGGTCCATTTGGGCAGTTCCTGGCAAAGACAATGATCAAACAAGGCCATATTTTGCAGGCAACGTCTCGTTCTGATCACTCCCAGCTCTGTCATCATCTGGGTATCTCATTTTTCAGGTACACAACACCAACTTACATCGCTTCACTATTGGGTGTGGAAAAAAAATCAGAGCTTTCTGGAAAACCATCAAGTCCTTAGGGCAAAGAAGCAAGTTCTTGAAGCTAATTAATAATTCTATTAATGTTTTTGCATTGTTCAGGGACATTCGTGAATTTGTTGAAGCTGATAACGATGTGATTCTGATATGCACATCCATTGTGTCTCTATCTCAAGTGCTCAATGATTTGCCTCTCCATTTCCTGAGGAGACCCACACTTATTGCAGAAGTGCTTTCTGTCAAAGAGTATCCCAGAAATCTCCTTCTCCAAGTAGACACCTAGACTCTTAATCCTTTTTTCATCTTTTCTATAACTGTCAAGATTTGGTTGGCTTATCACGATAAAGTACTACTAGCATAATAGATAATATATTAGATAAATACTAATTAGTTTCTTCATTTTTCTTTTAAGGGGAAATTTCATTGTACTCCTTGAGATTTCAAAAAATATCAACTTTTCAAAGTTTTTTTTTTTTTTAAACAACTATTTTCATCCTTAGCATTTTCATAAATCGTCAAAAAAATTTAAACCATCAATCAATTGACAATCAATAGAGATAAATAATTTGGATGGAAAGGGTAAGATAGTCTTTTTATGTGAGAAACTTAGATCGTGACACATGAATGATCAGAATTTTAAAATTAGAGACAAAAAAAATAGTAAAGGAAGGCATTTTGATAAATAACTTATTTATTTTGAAAAAAATTAAATGATAATAATGGTGAAATCAATCACCACCAAAATCACCATTCATCATCGTCGACACAAGCCCACTCCTATCCATCATCATCATCAACACTAACAAATAAAAACTAATCTTCATTAACCAAAAAAAAAAAAAAAAAAATTTCAATTGATGCACTCAAACAAACACTACTTCTCATCCACCAAACTCTTACAATAAAAATAAATCACATAAACAAAAAATTTATTGTTATTATTATTTTTTAAAGAAATCAACTGGTTAGCTTTTAAGGGTGGTGGCAGTGGTTGCTAAGATGGGTGAACCAACACCCCAGCAACTACAATAGCTGCAATAGAGGTCACATGTCAACTTTTTATTAATCAAATGACATATAATATTTTGATTTTATTACGGCAAAACGATCATTTTAGGTGGTGAGAGGCAATTAAGTCTTTTTAATTTTTTTGTTTGATTTGACTGTCAATAGGCTAACAATTAGAAATTTTTTGAAGATTTCTGTAAAAATTAGGGATGAAAGGAGCTGCTTTCAAATGAGTTTTAAAAACTTGATATTTTTTAAAACTTCAAAGACTAAAATAAAATTTTTCCTCTTTTTAATGGTGCCACAAGGCTTATTTAGATTATCTCTAACATACTATTAATGTATTCTAAATAGATAACTCAAAATTTTATCGAAATCCGTTGAGATTAACGGTAAAATACACTTATTAGAAATTGAACCTTAAGTATCTTAATGAATGAAGAAATATTCAACCACATATACTAAAAAGGTTGAGTGCAGGGACTAGTTATGAAATTGAGATGTTGGTTAAAATATTGACATAGGTAGTGCCAGACAAGATGGACTTGCTTTGCACGCATCCAATGTTTGGGCCAGAGAGTGGGAAAAATGGGTGGAAAGGTCTCCCTTTCGTGTATGACAAAGTCAGGATAAGAGACGAAGTTACGTGTTCCAGCTTCCTTCACATCTTTCAAATTGAGGTATCCCTTTGTTCAATCGCTATCAGGAGGGGAAAAGCTGGATACAGTTCATCTGTGTATTTTACAGTAGTTTGTTTAATTATAAAACTATCATTCGACTGATTGAATAAATTTGTTCTTCCTTAAATTACTCTTCATGGTATTTAATCAGTAAGTATTCTGATTGCATTAGATATAATGTAGGGTTGCAAAATGCTGGAAATGTCTTGTGAAGAACATGATAGACTAGCAGCTAGGAGTCAGTTCCTTGCGCACACTATTGGCAGGTATTTATGTTATTCAGCCTGTAAAATTATCTACAGAAACTAATAACTAGAAAAATTCCAACCTGAGGAAAGCTAAGCTGCTACCCATTTAACAGGACATTGTCAGAAATGGAGATCGAGTCCACATCTGTTAACACGAAAGGCTTCGAGACACTTGTACAATTGGTATGATCATCTGTCCTCTAATTGTGTTTTTTGTGTCTTCTACATAAGAATGTACAGAAAGAGAAGAATTAACATCAGCTTTTTGCAGAAGGAGAGCTCTGTTAAAGATAGTTTTGATCTGTTCAGCGGATTATTCATCCATAATAGATTTGCCAAGCAAGAGGTAACTCCAGCTAATAATTCACGACAATATTTTCAATCTGAATTGGTTCCTTCTATGAACAAATCAGCCTAAAATTAAATTTTCATTACAATGATGCAGCTGCAGAACTTAGAATTGGCCTTAGAAAAAGTTAAGCAGAAGCTGCTAAAGAAAATGGAGGAGCAGAGTCCGAATGAGTCTAAGCTCTGATGCTAACAAGACTCCAAGACTTCTATTGCCAAATTCCTTTGCACTTGTGATTCATATATATCTATATATAGACACTGTTGTTCGATTTGAAGAATAAGTTAAACATCATTGTTTATCACTGCAGGCCAAGCAGATTTAAAAAATTAACAGCTAAAAAAAATATGTATTCATCCTTCTATTGATAAATTGCTTTGCACTTGTGATTCATATGTATCTATATATAGACACTGTTGTTCGATTTGAAGAATAAGTAACACATCATTGTTTGTCACTGCGGGCCAAGCAGATTTCAAAAATTAACAGCTATAAAAAGTACAGATGTACTCATCCTTTATGTTTGACAAAATTTGAAAGATTACTGGGGTTGGGGACGAGAGATGTAAAGCTTACAGAATATGTCTCTTCCACCGGCCTTGGAATAATCATTTACAAAATAGTATGAAAATAAAAACAAGAGAATCACCTCACTGATTGTTGACATCATCAACACTGACCTCTTCTGTGTTGCTGCTGCTACATTCCAGTGAAGCATTAGGAGAATCTAGTTGACTTAAAGCCGCAGTAGGAGAATCTGGATGACTCAAAGTGGCATTAGGAGAATCTGGTGGACTTAATGAGGCTTCACTCTTCCTAGTCTGTAGTCCCGTAAAGCGTGCAAGATCAACCCATTGCTGCAGCATTTAGTGGAGGACCAAATCATACTAATGCTCATGAAGAGAAAAAAAAATACATGTGCAGTACTAGTAGCGAAAGAGGTTATACAGAAGTTTGAGAAAACATGTTTCGAGATAAAATGATGTTGCAATTTATGATTTACTAAGATGGATCAAGCATCAATTGCATCTCCAGATAGCTATTATTAAATGCATGGTAGGCACAAATCTGTACATGGAAGTCACACACAACTAGTTATTTATGTCATACATAACATTCTCGCAGTCTCTGTCGTGATAAAACTATATACTTTAATCACCAATGCCACATAATTTCAAATAATGCAATGATATGATCATGCATGTCCTTTAAGCATAATTCTCAGGTAAAGTTATGTCATGATCATGCTGCTATAACTTCATATAATGTAGCCAATCTTAAGATATAAAGAAGTTTCTGACCTGAGTTCCCCAATAGGAGTTAACTGTCCGAGCAATAAAAGATAGCATATTTACAAGTAATGTTTGAGAAGACAATTCTTCAGAAAGCCGGTGCTCCACTATTCCAGCAATTATCTGCATTAAGATTTATTTTAACAATAACACGTAATAAATATCATACGATGTTAAGAAGTAAATAAATGATTGCTATAAAAAAATTTTCACTAATGCTTTAAAGAATAATTAATGCAACAAGTTGTATCATACCTGATAACGCAGATTTGCAGATGTTCCAAGAAAGCAGCCATAAATAACTGCTGTCTTAAGTATTGGTGATCTTTTAGTTCTTTGATTAGTAGCCAATGACGGGTTTAAGACTCTGCGTATCATATACAAAATATTTGAGGAGGCCACAGCCCCAATACTTGATATAAATCCAACACCAGCCAATTTTAAACCACCAAAAATCACTGATGCCACTCTGTGACTGACATTCCAGTCCTTTCCAGCAAGACTTTTTTGAAATGCATTATCCGGGATGGAACCAAGAAGAGATTTTAAAGCATCCATGTTGTCTGCCATATCTATGTCGTCATAAGAAAGGAAAGAGATGGTTGGGGCAGGAAGCCAGACAGTGAAAAAGTCAACAACTGATCCCCGAAGAGTATCCGTGATAACATAGTCAAGCTCATCAAAAAAATTTTCTTTACGTCTCTCATATTGAGCTAAGAGCGTGGTGGTTATTGATATTGCTTCTTCTATAGCTAATCTATTCAAGAATTTGGGATCTGCCAATAATCTTTCCCTGAAACCCTGCATTAAAATAAGTTATGGTCAGACTTCAGAGAGAGCTTCTACCCATACCTACGCTATAATCAACTGGTTCCTTCATTGGAACCAGGAAAAACTTCACTTTCTTTCTTTCTTTCTTTCTTTCTTTCTTTCTTCTTTTTTTTTTTTTTTTTTTTTTTTTTTTTAATATTTTAAAGTAATAATAAGCGTGTCACTACTAACAATAGGTAAAGTCACATAACACTGTAGTTGACAGTCTAGAAAACATGACAATGATTTCTAATGCTTGGGTACTTCAAATAACAATTCAATTACAGATACATAACATACCTGGAAACGATTAGTGAGTTCCTTAATAATAGGATATCGCTCCAGATCAAAGAAGTTCTGTAATACCTCTGGTGATATTAAACCAAGATCAAGGCCTTTTTGAAGATCCTGATAGCATATCACGGTGTATTCTTCATCAGATTAAAAATATATATATATTCATATGAAAATCCAACGATACTTCAAAAGAACAGGAAAAAAAGCTAATGATCTACTAAAACAGACTGAAGCGGAAAACTTCAATCTAACCTTCAGTTGTAGAACTTACCATTGTTCCCCATATACAATATTTATCAGTATAAGTAGGAATGAGTAATTTGAAAAAGTACAAATTATTTTAGGCATATTAATAGATGCTCTGATATATGACTTTATTAATTTTAAGAACATATATAGACAACAATCACCAATAATAAGATAGAAAACAAGAAATCACTTGGAATTCCAATCAGGAACAATTAGAATAAAAACTCAATTTTGGAATTCAAAATCCCAACTTTATGTAAATTCCATGCAACTTTATACTTTATAGCTTGCGTGAAGAAAATTTGTGTTTTTAAATACTTGATTCTCTGACAAACAAAGATGTGAACAAAAGATTTTGCCACAAACCAAAGCAATTTGATTGAATGCTGGAATTACTTGAAAAAGCAAGTGACTTCTAAGGCAGTGATAATGTCAATCATCGAAACATCAAATCAAGTCAATAACAATTCAAAGCTTCAATCCTTTTAATAATGCATTGTCAGAGTTTCAATATTAGTATCGTTTTGTAGACAAGTCAAAGTCATGCTCTTCCTCATAGAATATAAACAACAGCTAACCTGCGGAAGGGCTTCACGCTTCCTACCAGCCGCATTCATTACACGAGCTATTTCAGCACGATCAAAACAATTCCTGTTGCAGGGTCTGGCGGCAGAATACCACAAAAAATCAGCTACAGGAACTTCCCCCTCTCTTCGTATGTATTGCCTTTCAGGATCAAGTAATATAACAACTTGATTCTTCTTTGGTATATTCTTCGAAATTCTCGCCGGCAGCCCAGTCCCTCTAGATCCATATGTGACATGGCTTGCACCAGTCACCACTACTAGCATACCATTGCTTCCTCCATCCGCCATTGCTTGCAAAACTATTTGGGACATAGTGTATTCCTCAACTACTCTAGCTTGTGCAGATAGATACGAACTTGGACCAAAAGGCACAATCTGATTTAAAGAATTCGCATCAACTAACGATCTACGTGAAATAGAACTGAAGCCAGAGATAAAACCAGAACCAGCAGGAGGAACATATGCTTTGCGTTCCGCATTTGAGAGCCCACGAATCCCTTCTGCTTGCACAGTTCTTAGCACCTAAAATAGAAAGAGTCAAGACAGTTCAAAATATGACAAATCAAAGCAACTCACTCATGTTTACTTCACTAAAAACACAAACTTGCTAAGAAACAAGTGAAAACAAGCACCTTGAGTGGAGTACCAGAAGCAACAACTCGAACTCCATTATCACGACAGTAACTCAAAATAGGCTCATACTCCAGCCAACGTTGAGGTGGCAAGTGAGTCGCATAAGACTTGAAAGTTTCTCCATCTATCCTGTCATCAAACACAGGTCTCAATATAAGCTCTGCACCCTGCGCTGCATAGATCAATTTTTCAATAAATGAAACATTTGTACACACTAAATCTTCTCCTCCAACTCATTCCTATTTTCAACAAAATTAAACATTTTTACCTATCATAACTTCTCTTATGACACAAATTTTCGATAAATTAACAATTTTTACGTATCATAACGTCTCCTACGACACATTTCCACGCGAAAATATTCCTATCAATTCGTCTGAATACGCTATTAAGGAGAGATTTATATACCTTCCATCCATGTATTGATCGAGTTGGTCTTGCAAGTCGAGAGGAAAGGCCTCCAGAGCAAGTGAAATCGGCCTCTCGCTTTCAACGCAGCGTTTTCGTAGATTCTTGAGAATTTCCAGCTCCAGCTCTCTGTCGTCCTTCACCGGAACCTGCTCGGCCTCGCCTAGATACACCACTCTCCCGCTCATCACCTTCTCCCACACTTTTCTCTTGTCCTTCCCCACCGCCATCGGCTCTCCGATCACTGTCGCGTCATATATCCTCGACAACACTGCCTCCTCCTCCTCCTCCACCACCTCCGAACTCGCCGCAGCCGTCGTCGTCGAAGGACTCGGCTGCTGCGTCGAAGGAGGAGTTGGCTGTTGCTTGATGCTGTTGCTGTTGTCATTGTCCTCGGCGAAAGCAGCAGCGGACTGGAGGAAGAAGGAGGCGCCGACGGCGACTAAAGGAGAGAGGAGAGCTTGACGGCGGGAGCATTGGTGGGAGTTGAGACAAGCGACGGCGTTGGAGGTGGTGACGTGGCGGGGTTTTTTAGTAGGGAGAAGACGGTAACGGCGCCATAGAGGGAGTGCGTACTGGTGGTGGTGTTGAATACAAGGTAAGGTTGTTGGTGTGTGAGAGCGCGCCTTCATTGGGTGGAGACGGAGAGCGTTAGTAGCTGCCGTTAGTTATTGTCATTATTGCCTTTTTAGGAGTTTGAATTTGGTCTCTCATCACATTTTTTTTTGTGGCGCTTACCGGTGCCGTATCATATCCACGTATGCGTTTCTTCTGTCTCCGAATCACCAGATGGTTAAGTGGTCAGGCTTTATTGGTGTATGTAACTTCTCATGTCAACTTATACAAATTTGTTTTTTCTTTCTCTTTGGTTTACTTGATATTGATGTAGGTTGTTTCCATTCAGAATTTTTGTAAGGTTGGAGTTTTTCTATTTTTCTTTTAAATAATTAAATAATCTGATATCAAAAGTAACCGATCGAGATTACAAAAATTTCACATTATCTATACAGTTTTAAATTTTATTCTTACAATATTGAAATAAGAGAAACAAACACCAACAAATGTTAGTAAATACAATAATAAGATTTAAACATATATCACAAATATAGAATAAAATTACATTTACCACTAAATTATATTGGAGTCTTGAGTTTTAAAATCAATTTTCTTGGTTAAACAAGTCTTTTGAAACTAATTAGAGTTGCATGATCAGTAATTTTCTCGTTGTAATTTTCTTAGCATTAAGTTTGCAACTAATTAAAGCTGCTTGATCAGCAATATTCTTGCCATAATTTTCTTATCATTTAAATTTTACCAAAACATTTTCAAAAAAAGAAATGATTGATTATTATTAAAACCATTAGAAAGGGTTAAATTCCAATCGGAATTATGCAAATATTGCTATATTTGATATTTCGCATGATTCTTAAAGGTTTATTCAATGCTTAACTGGTTTTTATTGCCACATAGAACTGAAAAGTGGAAAGTCCAAAGCAGCTTTATTATTATTATTATTATTATTATTCTTTTTCAAACCCTCAGTGGGATTTTGCAGTACAGTGTGTCTCAATAAGAAAGCAGTTTACAGAAACACTAATCTAGAACAAATTACAAACCTCTTTTGAATCTATCGTGCTTAATTAATTATTCAAGGAAACTAGAGTTAACTTGATTGAACAACAATATCAAAGTACATATCAGCAAATTACACCGTGTCTTTCTGGTTGCACAAGGCCAGGAACAAAAAACGATGGAAAGAATGAAAGGACTTGAAAAAAAGCAGCAAACCTTAGAGCTCTCCAACGATAGAGCCTGGAAAAATTGGTTCTAGTTGGAGAGGAACTTCACTCGATACTATGGAATGATGGCAAGACAGCGATGAGTGGATCTCCAAAACCAACAGCATCTGTACGATAAACAGTACAAGATGTCATTTGCAGCCAGACATGAAATGATACACATTTGTCAACATAATTCACCATAAGTACATGACTTATCACATGTAAGACATAGTGAATTGGTAACAAAAAAGAGGATAGGATATACCTCCATCATCGAAGAGGAGCTTCAAGACTTCTCCAGCTACATCTGACTGCTCAACAAATCAAGAATATTGCGTCAAGGACACATCTATTATGAAAGCAGAGTCCAGACTTTAGAAAATAAGAAATGTAACCTCACCTTGACAGGAAGTTCAGTACCAAATTGGTCCAAGTATCCTATTACTTGTCCTTCTTTAATCACATCACCCTGTAAACATGTAGTTGTTAAATACCAGCATCAAGAAATAGGAATCGAAGTAATGACTCATGGTGCTTTTATGCCCACAAAGCCAATAACAAAAGTTGCCACAAAAAGCTACGTGCACACAGACATCAAACATACTAAATATTGCTACTTAAAGATGCATTCCTGTAGATAAATACATTAAGGTTTAGCAGAGATACCTCTTTACAGATAGGAGGTTGCTTCTTTCCTTTCACTGTCCTGTTCCTTCGGAATGAGCCAACCTGATGAAATGGAGAAGAAATTGCATAAATTACATGAGAAAACAATGTTCCAACAAGGAAAAGTGGAAAAATGGTCTTCACTCTCTAGAAACATCACATACCGTGGGAGAAGATACTAGAACATAGGCATTTGATCCAGAAGCTTCCAAGGCTGCTAATTTTGATGACTTTCCAAATGAGACATTTGTGAAAGGAGTGCTCTTTTCTGATGCAGGTTTTGGTGGTGATGGGGGTGGGGCAACAGGAGCTGATTCTTCCATGGGTTTAGATGGAATGGGTGGTGGTGTAGTAGGTGAAATGTTGGCCAGGGGAACTGTCAGGGCTCCTACATTTCGCTTCACATGCATTTCAAACTCTCCAACCTGTCACCAGTAACGGATGGGTGAGATCACAATGAAATTGTGCACAGAAAAGCTTTTGCCAGAACCATTAGGACTGTCACTTATGGTGTGGGCACTTTTTCTGAAATAAGACAAATAAAAGAGCAAGCAGTTGCAAGAATGAGTAAGTGAGTAGCTTGTTTGGGATTATACCTTTAATTTCAGTTCAGCGATCTGTGTCTCATCACAGACCTCTAGCACCAATGCCTGTAATGTAGCAATAGGAAAGGTAGTCATCATTCAAATGAAAAAGTTCAACGGTCTCTTCAAGGAACAACAGTAATCATCAACACAACACAAACGAAAGAATAATGATTCTGAAAGACCAAATGATGCCATCCAGTGTAAGTATTCTATTCTAATTGTTGAAGATGGTGGGGAGTTGTGGTTCAGCCCAAAACTATAAGTGACATACATTAACTAACATACAAGATATGTATCTGAAGTGTCAAATATAAGCCCCCTATACATCAACCTTAATTAGCTGAAATGCAGCTGTATTACAGCATCAACTGTCATGGCAAGACTAAATACAACAAATTCTCATTCAATGTCCAAATATAAATTGCTGCTGGAAGGCTTAATATCAATGTTAGGTGAATTAAGTATTACCAACATCTGAGCATCCATCCACCCAGTCAACCATCCAAAAACTAAAGTATTACAGGTTTCAACTGGTATGGGCATAACAAACCAAGAGTTTCAGGGCTCTATACTCATGCTCAAATGCATAAACTCAAGAAATAAACGAACTTATTGAGTAAATATGATTTAACCATCAAGGATCGGAAAAACCGACACATACAAATTTAACAAAAAGGTAACATGAGGAACAGAAATATATTTGGGAAAGAGAAAGAGAATGAAACCAAAAAAAAAAAAAAAAAGAACTCACCTCAAAACCACTTGGAAAAGTTGCACTCCATGGAGTTTTCTTCTCTAATGAGCTTTCTGCAGTGCTCTCTGACAAAAATGCCTCATTATAATTATTAATTTTTAAGAAATGTAGTTGCATTGAAGGTTCAGACAATGATAGATTGACATATAACATGCAGAAACACAAGTGTAAGCAAATCTCATGATGACAATTGAGCAAAGAGCCATTCTCAAACAAGAATAAAATCCTAGCTTCCTAATCCCAACAGTACCAATTGTTTTCAATGCAAACTGATATTGGCATAGCAAAGTGTATGCTCATGCACAAGCGGACCACACGAAAAAAACAAATTTTTTTAGTGTATGGATATTTAGGCCGACAACCTTAACAAGGTTTGAGTTTAGATACATTTTGCAAGGATTTTTCATCTAAATTTAAAATTTTACACTTTAAACATTAAGGTTAGAAGATTATACACCATCCTGTATACCATCAAGTACATAAATACTCACATTGCTGTTCTAACTTCATATTCAAGGAAAATTTACCACTTGACAGTAATAATTTATCACTTTAAGAAATTGGATTTTATTTTCAATCATTGTAGTATTGAGACTGACACATATACGAGTTCAAGAATCTCTTTAAAGCATATATAATAAATAGAATCTGTCGACATCATAAAACTAGAACCTATTCACATGAAAGCATATGAACTCTGTGGACCCTGGAGAATTTCTAGAACCAAAAGTTTTAACTACATTGACCAAAAGTTAGGAAAACAAAATGTAAACTCACCTTCAGACTTGGCTGCTACAGTGGCTTCAGATGCCTTTGCACTCGGTACAACAGTCAAATATCGCTTTGCCAGAGAAGAAGAAACGAGTTTGTAGGATTTACTCAAAGCGGGGCAGCGACTGCTATGAACAGGAACCACTCCAGGCCTTTCAAGTATAGATCCCACCTGGGAAACAGACCCTACAGAATCTACAATTCAACAATACCATCCAAGCATCAGAATTCATATCAAACTTTGCATAAAACAAACCTACCTACAAAACAAAACAAAACATTGTTTCAAGAAATCGAAGATATAAACTCAATGATAATTCTACAAATTAATTCCATGAGAACAGCTTCAAGCAACAATATTGACAAAAGCTAAACGTTCTCTACCCTATATAAACAATCAAGAAGAAGAAAAAAACCTAAATTTTTCTCATCAAAATCAAAACTTGTTTCCATTTTCAGCTACTCTTCCCAACATCCAAATCACAAATAAACACAAATACACATCATATCTACACATTAACGTGTACACACATACATAAACACATGCATCAGTTCTGATTTTGTTTCAAAAAAACAACTCAACAATAATTCTCCAAATGCAGAGACATGATTTTTAAATAAATCAACAAAATAACAAAACCACAAAAAACGATTCATCAAAATCTAAACCTCACTCAAATTTCAAATTCAGCTGTTCGTCTCAATAAATTATAACAAAACAAAAAACAATTGTTCGAAATCAGACTCTAATTCTACAAATGCAGAGGCATTATTGTTCAAATAAGTCAACAAATTAACAAGCTAAACCTTATCCAGCAAGCATAAACGAATTAAATTAAATTAAATTAAATTTGAAAAATAAAAAATTTCAAAATCAGCTCTTCTTCTCAATATCCAAATCACAAATAAAAATATAATAAATACAAGAACGCATACGCATACATATCGTATCACTTACAAAATCACCTAAAATCTTCAAAAAAAAAAAAGAGACAGGTATTATATAAACATATAAGATCCAACACTAAAATCAGCTCAGTAAACAAAACAAAACAATCAATCATTCAAAATATAAAGATTGCTTAGAGAGAGAGATGATTACAGTGAAAAGATCGAAGAACAGCGCAGGACTCCATTGCACAGAAAAATAAACTCCAGAGAGAGAGAGGTAGTTAGTTACAGGAGAGGAGTAGAGAGAGTGAGGAGTGGGGGGACAAAATCGAGAAAGAAAATGTTAGGTTGGATTAGCTCAGCTAATGCTATCACTTTCAAACACAGAAATGAATATGAATATTTAATGTCACGCTCGTCTTCGAGTTCTCCGCTCTCGCTCCTTCTTTAGTTTCTCCACCTGTTTGCTTGTTCTTCCTTTTTTATTTTATTTTTTTATTTAATTATATAACTCTTCTTTGCTAATTTGTGGTATCTACTATGTCTAAATATACCAATTAGTTGGAGGTATGAGTTTCATCGGTATCCTAAATGAGGGTAATGTTTTTTGAATTTAATCACACCATAAAAAAAAAAAAAAAAAAAAAAACCATCATCATATATTTTACCATCTATTTTGTCGTAAAACACAATATATAAGTATTTTTTTTTTAATTTAATTTTTTATCGTAAAACTTTTTGCAAACAAATCATTTATTTTGTTTTATCACTTAAAAACACGAGCTATAGTCCGTGAACATTAATAATGTTATAAAGTTGTTCATTGCTGTTTTTGAAAGTCATGATCTTTTTTTGTTATCTATTGAGGTGAATTAAAATTATAAATTAATTACAGTTGTTTAAAAAATATAAATTTTTATTTTTCTGTTAATATTTATTTAATGACATCAAGGCACAATGGTTGAATCCTATCATTGACGTGGAGGAATCGGTGTACAGTTGAAATTTAAAATTTATATATTTTTACATAATCATTTACAGATAAAATAGTGTTTCAAATCGTATTATGTATATTTATTAAGGGATACATAGTAATACTGGTAGATTTAAAGGATTTGCTCGTTATTGTTGTCGAATTACATAATAAAAGTTACACATAGTTTTAATTAAGGTATACTTAATGCAATGAGAATATGATTAGGAGAATTATTAATTGAATTTAATTCAACCGAATTGGTGGTCAAAATTAGAGTTAAAATAAATGTGATACAACTAAAAATTTGAGCATATAAATAAATATGTTAAATGAGTTAAAGGAGCTGTCTCTTTCTTTATTTCTTGTTGAAAAAGAAGAGAAAAATCATATACATTTTGGAAATCCTGTCCTTTATTTTTTTCGTTATGCAACAAAATAATTAAATTTGACAATGAGTAGTATTTTACAAGTTCATCTTAAAAAATAAAAATTGAGAATTGAATTTTGTATGCTTATAAATTATAATCACAAAACTTATTATTATTATTATTATTAATGATAGAATCGTTTTTAACCACCCATAACACTAAAACTTTTTGTTTAGCCACAAATGACAATGTAATTCTTTTTAACTATCTAGCATTTGAAATCACTCAAATACTCTATATATCTATATATATATATATATATATTGCTTATTTAAACTTGTTAACTACAAATGTTTTAGGGATAATCCCAAAAAACCTACTCTAGTTTGAAAAAATGTCCATTTTCCCACTAAGATTTCATTTTTGTACAAAATCCCCCCTACCGTACATTTTTTAATGAAAATGTTAGAAAAAGTTAAAATATCCAATTTACCCTTGATTTAAATAATATAATATAAAATTTTAAAATTTAAAATAAATAGTATTAAATCCAAATAATATAAAAAAAAAAAATCAAAACATTGTAAATTGAAGTTGATTGAACCAAAAATTAAAAAGAAAATTAAAAAAAAAAATGAAACAACCCAATGCCCAATGTCTTGGTCATCCATCATCATCATCTCAGGAAGCTAACTTTGTCATTGATAAATTTTTTTGCTGGAAACCCAGATTCACAAACCCAATATCTCAGTTATCATCATCAATCTTAGAAACTCAATCACAACAACAAACCCAGAAACTCAATCAAACTCATACCCAGCTATCAAACCCCAACACCACACCACTGATTCACAACAACAAACCCAATCAAACCTAAACCTCAACATCACCACCACCACCGCCGTCAAACTCAATCAAACCTATCACCACCACCATCAACCCTGATCACAGGATTCACAAACCCAATATCGTAGTTATCATCGTCAATCCCAGAAACTCAATCACAATAACAAACTCAAAAACTGAACCAAACCCAGAAACCTAGCCGTCAAACCCCAACACCACCACCACCGACTCACAGCAACAAACCCAATCAAACCCAGAAACCTAGTCGTCAAACCCCGACACCACCACCACTGATTCATAGCTACAAACCCTATCAAACCCAAAACTCAACATCACTACCATTGTCGCCGCTGTCAAACCTAATCAAACCACCACCGCCATCGTCAAACCTAAACCACACATCACTCAACTCAGTGGGATTGAAACTCTTAGCAAAAAAACAACTAAGGTTGAAGGGAAATGTGAAGGAAGATGTGAGAGAGCATGGTAAAAAGAGGGAGAGAGAGAGAGAGCGATAAGGTAGGATGGGTGCGTCAAAATCGATGGAGGAGATGAATGGGTCCAAACCTGGTTTTAAAAGCGTCGGTGGAGATGGGTGCACGACGGTCATCGATGGTGGAGATCAATTGCGGTGTGGACAAGATAAGTGGAAGAAGAAGAAGAAGATGAAGAAGAAGATGAAGAGATGGGAATGATGATAATGAGTGGCAAATGGAATGGGGTTTTTGGTTTTTAATTATAATGTTAGTTTATTTATTTATTTTATTAATTTTAGTATAATATTTTTATATTTAATATTAGTATATTATTTTATTTACTTTTATTTTTTATATTTTAATTAATTTTTATTGCATTTCCTATTTTACCCCTAGAGTCAACAGGTCAACCAAGTCAAGCTGACGGAATTTGTAACCGTTAGAGGTATTATCGTCCTTTTACATGTCTTTAACGGATATTTTGAGTGTTTTTTTTTTTTTTAATGTTAAAGGGGATTTTGGATAAAAATGAAATTATATGTGATAAAATAAATATTTTTTCAAACTAGAGGAGGTTTTTTGGGATTATCCCAATGTTTTATGTTGTTCTTCGATTTTTCACGTTTCTTTCAATGTGAAACATTTGAAAATGTTCAAAAAATGAGATTTTTGAACCAACAATTCAATCAACTCAAAATCATGTAAAATAGAAGAAAAAATTATGCGCTTATGATGATACAACTCCAATGAGTATATTTGAGAAAAAATCTTAACAATAAAGCTCTACAAATCAAGCTATTCTTCCAAAATTTTCTTTCTCTTTCAACTTAACTTGTTAGCAACAACCTTATTGGATTTTGTGATGTCAAAAAGTTGTTAGCATATGTTAATATCTAATCATATCTAAGAAGGAAGAAACAAAAGAATTAAAAAAAAAAAAAATGAAGAACGAAGGAGAAAGAGAAAAATGAAGAAAGAAAGGAAAAAAAGAAAAAAGGAAGAAAGAAGAAATAAATCAGATTTTTATTTAGAGGGACAACATTGCAATTTCTGATCATGAGCTGAAATTTTTAATTTGACTTAAAATAATTAAAGTTTTATTTGTGGTTAAAAATATATATATTTTTTTATTTTAGATTATGGTTTTTTTTTTTTTCCAGTGATGAAATGATTAAATTCATAAAAAAACTATTCACATCTTGTGTTTTAGGACAAAGACGAGATTTGAAACCTTGATCCGAAGAGATTAAGGGAAGTATTCAACTACTTCTAATAAAGGATGGTATACAAAGCCCCACACTACCTCATACAATACAAACTTCATGCCATCAATACACTTCCATGTTCTTTCAATTATTCTTTTTTTTTTTTTCTTTTTTTGAAATGTCTTTCAATTATTCTTATTTGAGAATAAAGATAACAAAAATAGGTAAAGAAGAAAAGGATTTTGTATGTTTATGCCCAAAGTGTATCTAAAATAGAATCCTCATGAGTAGATGTTGGCATCTTATTTTCACTTGGATTATTCAATAATAATCGTTGATACCATTACAAAAATATTACATTATTTTTCAAGTGAACTCTTCAGTTGAATAAATTTCTATAAAAAATTCATTAGAAGATAAACATTCAGTCTAAAGAGACTGAGAATTTTCATACTAACAAAATATTTCAAATATCTTCCATAGCAAATTCATAAATCTTAATTATTCAAAAGAATTGGACACATAATTCAGTGCTCATGAACATACATCACTCTCTTGACTACTTAAAAGAAACATAGTTTTGATTCACAAACAACAGCAAAACCAAATATTCTTTTCTTCTTACATAAGCAAAAACAAAATAATTACTTCTTTTATTTCCTGAACACAAACATGTTTATGTCTATATATATATATATATATATAGTGTTTTTCTATTCAGGATTGATCCTGAAATAAAAATTTAGAATCAGTGATTACACATATTTGAATATCTAGTTTTCATGTAATTACTGCTCCTGAATTTTTTCTTCAAGATGTCCTGTGACATAAGAAATTGCCTGGTCCTGTGGTTGAATTCAGCTAAGCAATAGTAAGATGAAGTACTTCTCTGAACTCCAATCTCCTGGTTTCATTATGAAAGGTTCTATGCTTGTTAGGCCAATATGTCAACCAAATCCACCCTCTAATCTCCCACTCCATGGTTTTTCCAATGGCAGCCTTGTCAATCTTCCACCACACTCTTTCTCCATACTCATCATTGGCGAAAATGACCCCTCCCTGGCGTGTAAAAGGGCGGTAGGCACTTGAGTATCTGTCCTTGAACCAGGCCTTGGGGTTTATCAGGGCAAACTTGGAAGGCTTCGAGGAGAAAACCTCCCTTCCATCCATGGTGTCATGGAGAAACCAGTTCATGATTGCACTGTAGCCGTATACGGATTGCTCATATTTCCAGGGCTTCAGGCTGATTGTAGAGGTCTCTCCTGCAGATACCTTGACCCCCAAGAAAGAGTTTGGTGGGTCAAATGAGCCTTCTATGGTTTTTTCCATCTCAATTTCTCTTGCTGGGTTCTCTGAAGATTTACCAACTGAAACACTAATTATGTTGTTTTGTTGGGTTGGGGTTAGCTGTAGAGATATCCTCGATGGGAAATGTTTTTCGTCTACTCCAACCCCTCTTTCGTTCATCAGAGTCTCATTTACAATTCTAACAATATCACACCTACGAGAGAAAAAAATAATTAAAGTCAAAAATCAAATAAGCCTGAATGATTGAAATTCATTAAAAACTGTTTTTGAATATCTGAAATTCGTCAAAAGTATCTATAGAATTTATTAGAAGCTTCTTTAGGCTTTGAAATTACTTGGATTCACAATCAAAATGAGCATACCTTATGTTGTCAGTGTTCAGCATCAAGTCAACCCACTTTTCCCGGATCATAACTTTGTAATTGAACTGGATCACACCTTCAAGTTGGTGGTAATTCAGGGAGAAAAGCAGTCTTTCATCATTGGGAATGTTGCTCGAGCTTTCGATGTCCATGGCTATTACAGGACAGTACAAATGAACTTTCCACAACCCAAATGCGGATATTGCATAAGAAAACAGCGGTGATGGCGTTTTCAAGGTGCGGTGGGTGGCTTGCAGCTCTACAATCCAGTTTGTGATTGCAAGATTCAGGGACCTCATCCATTGTTCTTCCAAGTTAGACCCCAAAAGTTTCATGAGCAACTTTGACGCTTGCCTTGACGAACAAGTTATCAACCGGTTCTTAAGAGTGCTAAGGCATCCTGATCTGAGATCTACCGGAGCTTCATAGATACATATGAGGAGGGAGAGAGTGAGGAACGCGAGGTTGAAAATATCTTTAGGATTTGAAATGGAATCTAGTCTGAGAAACTTGATTAAGGAGCAATTATTTTTGTTTGAACCATACTTGAGGACATCTTCAATGAGGTTGAACAAAAAATGGGAAATGGCAACTTCATCTAACAATTTCCTAGATTTAGGATTGATTTTGAATGGTTTTGAGGACCAAAGAGAGATGGAGACAGTAAAGTCAGCAATCATAGAGAAGGAAAACGTGGAGGAATTAAGGTTTTTGGACACACAGAGATTGAGAGATGGTTGATTTGAGCTTGAAGAACATATGCATACAGACATGGAATTGGTATTCCATTGAGAAATTGGCGGCAGGTTTTGGATCCAATCAAATGTATCAGGAAAGCAAGAAGATGAAGCCATGAAAACAACTGCTTAGATTTCATTGCACATTTTCATATATAAAGACAAGTGAGACTCTGGTTGGATGAAACATTGAACAATTAGAAGATTAAAATAAAGATGTGCTTTTGTATGGAGAAAGGAACTCGTGAGGAGGACACACTAACAAGAAAAATTATGAGAAAACTAAGTCTTAATGACTTTATGCAATGATTCCTATCAAGATTGGTACAATGACTGTGGTCATCATCACATGACAATATTCAAAAGTAATAGAGAATCCCTTTTTTGGTTAGAAAAAGTTAGTGGCGAATTTTACTTGTAATACATGGTTTTGTAAATTAAAGCAAAGAGTTATTATTACAGCTACTATATCTATCAGTAAGTGTCCTATACTATATAAAACATGCGTTTCGAGTTATATTGTTTACGTAATTCAAATAATGATCGTTTATGAGTACGTAATAGCCTGGATTACGAAATTTCTTATAGTTATGTAAGAGGTTTTCAGATTGAATCCTATTTAATCAAGATATAATGTGGAAATATATAAATTAACTGAAAATCCTACCAACACATAGAGAGCATGGAATTCATGCTATGCATGTTAGAATGTTATAAAAATTCCAAGTTCTTGAATGTGTATCAAGTTCTAGCCTATCAGAAGGATGAAAATGGCAAGTCCAACTCCATGCATCAACATGATCGCTTATAATACCTGGTTTATTAACACATAGTCTCATCTGGTTCGAGAAAGTAAACATATAGTAATTTTTATAAAGTCGAAAAGTCCATATGTATTTTAACAAGACATAAACGTAGATCAATGAAAATTTACTGAAGCCTTAGACTAAAAAGTTAGATGCTGTTTGGTTAAGATCAAATAAAAAAAGGTGGATTCCCTTTCAAATGAATGGATAATATATTCTCTATAGTTTGGAAAAAGAAAGCCTATGGATTCATCCATGCATGTATTCAACGTTTCATTGTTCTCTTGGAAAAAAAAAAATAGATGACAGTCTGCTTTTTTAAACTCTCATTACTATTGTAATATTCTTGATTAGGCCAAAAACTATAAAGAATTTGACCAAAATCATCAAAAAGCATACATGCAAATATACCTTACTTATCTCATTGGGTTACATAGATAATCGCTCAACCTCCTTGTAATTGCATTCAAGTTGGTTTACTTTTGTACTGCCTTCTGTTCTTTAATTTTTAATTTATATTTTTCATTCTTGGAGTCTGGTATGGGGTTTGAGCCCGGCCCATCAGTAATATGGGCCAATGTAACCTAATTCAACTTTCCCAATTTTAGAATGGTTGCTAATTTTGACACCCCTCTTATTTTGTACGTAGTCCATTAGATAAATTTACATATTTGTGCCATCCAAAAATTTTGTTACGACACTCAATTACTTTATAAACTTATATTAAAAATTTAAAATTGAATTTTTACTTCCTACACCGTCTAAAATATCAAAACTATCATTCGACATTAATAATAAATCTAAGGTATTAATTATTGTTTTCCCTATGTTTTGGGAAATGATCAAACTACTTTGCATCTTTATTTAGTTTCTTTTGAAACACAACAATCTTAAGTATGAAATCAAGAAAAAAACCACATTAAATTTGAATTGCTTTTTATATTATGGGTTGTATGTACAAAATGTGGGTGGCGCAGATATTACCACTTCTTGGAAACATGGACTCGGATAAATTTATGGATAGATATACCATACATATTCCGTTAGAGTAATGCCAAGTTTCTCAAAAAAAAATTTCAAATACATATTTAAATGATATAACATATGAATTGTTAAAATCTTATACATCATGAGATGATATGATAATTAATATGATGCTGATAACTTACATGTTATATTATTTAGGTAAAAATCTTGGGAAGTCTAGTATTATTCATTCCATTATGATTATGTTAATCGTCGCGATTTTTAACGGATTCGCATCTAGGACACGAACTGGGCTCCATGGGCTCGATTGGACCGCCGGATATATTTACAACAATATAGCCCAGACTAAAGGCGATAAAATAAAAAGCCCACCTATCATTGTACTTAACACACGCCGCGTCACACCCAATCCCAACTATTTCCATATAAAACCTCTCCAAATCTCACGCGTTAACCAAACTCATTTCTCTCTCCCAAGAAAAAAGTCAATCAAATCTCACGCGCCACCACGCATTTCCCAAGCGCCACCGATGGCAGCTCCACCGACGCTCCCGATCTCAAGCCAGCAAGCCCCGACACAATCGCAGCCACCGATCGCGACGCCCGCCTTCCGTGCGTTCCTCTCCCGGCTCTCCTCGTCAATCCGCCACGGATTCTCGCAGCGACGGCCGTGGTCGGAGCTGGTGGACCGGTCGGCAATGGGCCGGCCGGAGTCGCTCTCTGAGGGCTATTCACGAATCCGTAAGAACCTGGCCTACTTTAAGGTGAACTACGCGACGCTGCTGGCGGCGGTGCTGGCTCTGTCCCTGCTCTCGCACCCGGTGTCGCTGCTGGTCCTCCTCTGCCTGCTGGCGGCGTGGATGTTCCTGTACTTCTTCCGGCCGTCTGACCAGCCTCTCGTCCTCGCAGGACGCACCTTCTCAGACAGGGAGACGCTCGGCCTCCTTGTCGCCCTCACCATCGTCGTCGTCTTCCTCACCAGCGTCGGATCCCTCCTCATCTCCGCCCTCATGATTGGCGCCGCCATCGTCTGCGCTCACGGCGCCTTTAGGGTTCCCGAAGACCTCTTCTTGGACGACCAGGAGCCTACCAACTCTGGTTTCCTCTCTTTCCTCGGCGGCGCCGCCCCCTCCGCCGCCGCCGCCGCCTCACGTGTATGATCAATTCACAATTCTTTTTGAGGAAAAGATTAGATTTTTTAGCGTTTTTCTTTAGTAGTTCTATTTTGTAACATTTTCAATTTTAGTTTTGACTTGTATGGATTCAAGTTTTGTCATCTATATATGCTAAATTGTTCTTAGTCTAGCATTGAAATGTTGCTCACATTGAACCTTTGTTAGAGACCCCATATAAAAAAATTGATCTTTGTCTTTCGATTTCATGCTGTTAGCTTATTATTGAATTGGGTATGAATTTTCATTCGCGCTTCGTAATTTCCCATTTCATTAATGGAAAGCTTGTTGTGAAAGATTGGAGCTTTTAGTAATTTCCATTTCGTTAATGGAAAGCTTGTCGTGAAAAATTTGGAGCTTTTAGGAATAGTGTGCACGCTTGAAAATCTAGGGTTATATGTAATGTAAGTAGCAAATACTAGGTTGTTGAATTTGCTTGCTGTGATTGATTTTGTTTGAATTTGTGTTGATGATGCTAGCTTAAAAAATGACATTGAGCGTGAGCAATTTGGTTATGTTGTTGTATCAGATTGTGGATTGACTATTTGTTTTAATTTTATTTGTGGTGTTAGGATTTAAGTTTATTTGTTGTTGGTTCTGTTAGCGTCCACACTAAAGATTGCTATGGAAATCGGATTGTATCATTGTTTAGGAGATCCATCTTACTTGTATAACCTGTGTGGTGTTTATGTTACTGTTTCTTTTTGTTCCTCTGTTGTCGCTGAAGTTTTGAAAATGGAGGAACTATGTTCTTCACTTTGAATATGAGAAGTTATAGGATCTAATGAGGAATTATAGTATGGTTGTGCCTTATATTCTGGAAGTATAAGAAATAGGGTGAGAAATACCGATTGGACGTGATGGGTTTCTGATCAATAGATCTGTTGTTCAACATTTATGGCGAGATGTATTTGGCTTGGTGCAAGATTGATGAGTTTTTTTTTTTGAGTGTTCGAATATTCATGGCTTTAAAAGTCAGTAAAGCAGCGCTTTGCCTCCTCAGTTTGGGCGCCTCAATGCCAAATCCAACAAAGGCTGCCCTCGACTGTGCGACGCCTCAGGCTTGAGGTCGAGTCGGCCTTGAGGTGGTCGGACCTGAGGAATTTAAAAATAAAAAATAAAAAAACTAAAAGAATCCCTAAAAGACCAGATCGACTAACCCCCCTTTATTCTAAAACTCTTCTTCAACGTTCAACTAAGCTCTCTCTCACTAAAACTTCCTTCTTCAACCTTCAATCAAGCTCTCTCTTGCTAAAATTCCTTCTTCAACATTCAACCAACTAAAAACCGGCAGGCCCAAGCATTCTCTCTCTTAAAACCAGCAGCAACTCTATAAAAATCAAGTTTTCTCTCACTAAAAACTCCTATATTCTCTTTAGGCAGCTCTTTCTCTCTCTAGGCAGCCTTGTATCTCTCTCTAAATTGCCCTATCTCCCTCTGAAAAAATCAGTTTTCCTCTTTAGAATAGGTTGGTACATTTGTGGGTGTGACCTTATTAATGATGATGGGGGAGATGACATATTGGATCCCTATTTCCAGCCATTAGACACAAACGACCCTTATTTGATCTTTAGATCATCTTTTGTTTTAGTGATTTTTGTCTTGTTTTTAGTTTGATATTGCTGTTCTAGAAATACTTTTGATCAATTAATTTTCAATATATCGTTAAAATTTCGTACTATTTTTGTTTTTTTTTTTTAAGTCATTTTTGGTCGAGGCATCAACCTCAAGAGGCACCCGCCTCGTCTCATGGTGAGGTGACCGCACCACACCGCCTCACTTACTTTCAAACCTTGCGAATATTTGCAATCAAGAGGTACCATGATGTTCTTGACTTTTCTTCTAAAAGCTGTATGAAGTGTTCACTTATATTTTCATTATTAGATTAGTGACTTGGAATGCTGCGTTACTCTTTGAAGGAGCCAAGTTGATTTGCATAATGCCTTTTTTTTCAACTTGCCCTTTTGAGTTTAGAGTCGGTTGGCTCCGCACATGTTTGAAGAAGTACCCAGAGATCAGCATTTGTGCAGTTCGAAAGATCATCTGTAGATCTTTAAGCTTTGATGCCGGACTATACTTGAGAGCATATCTGATAGAGTTAAAGATTTTTCTTTTCAATAGATAGGCCTCGCATTGTATCCGAATTAATGATAAGGAGCCTGATTGGTTTGCACTTCTGCACATTCTCTACCTAAAGGTCCGCGGAAATCTCATCAACGCATGTAGTATCGGTTGTGCCTTTCTGTAGCCATCTTGTTTTCAGGTTCATACCAGTTTTTTGTGCTTGCATTGTGAGATTCACACTAGCTTCTTCAGAATTTGCAACAGATATGTGTTTCACTCAATCTGAAAATTTTGATACAATTGTTAGTAAAATAGTCATGCTATCCTTTTTATAGACAAACAAATTAAAGTCTATTGTAATTTTGAACTTATTGAATCAATCTAGGTTCTCAATTGGTGATCTGTGGAAATTGTTATGCAACTTTTATGTAGGTAATGCTAAAATTTAGATAACAAAAATGTCAAAACTTAAATAGATTTAGATTTAAATGGACAGCATGAGATTGCATCCATGCTGATGATATAAAGATGCAAGCTTTTCCATTGTTTTTCTAACCGTCCTTTAATTGTATTCAATATTGAAATTCACAGTTCTAATCGGGAAAATAAGAATGTACGTATTTACATTTAACACATCAGTGGATCTGTCCTGTAGCATGACCAACCCTATTTATGCAAGCAAATGAGCCACTGGACCTCGAACAGGAAGCCATGAGATTAATGTGGCTCCTGCCTCCTCGTAGGAAGCTCCAAAGATCCGTTGAAGACGATGGATGGGGAGATCCTATCTGGACCATGAAATCCAGTTGTCAACATCCAAACAACAAGAAGAAGATGACCTTGCTAAAAGACATGCAAGTATTTACTACAAATGGGGCTCCATCATTATAATTGCAAAGGAGGTGGTGACCTCTCAGGCACCTTATTGTCAGGAATTTTAGATTTACATGTATGAGGCTTGAGAGAGGGGGAGAGAGAGAGACGGAGACAGAGACACTGACATGTTGACATGTCTTTTTTAACCTCGTATAAACAACCTCCACCTTGAAAATCTACCATTTTTGAATTTTTTAATCACTTGAATCTCCTTTTCACTATGTCCGTTTAAGGAAACATGAACCTTTTTCAACTTTTATTTATTACTTCAACATATTTGAAAGTGGTTGTTGAAGATACTTCATTGAGTTTCACCAAAAAGAATTGTTATTTTTTCAATATTTAATAGCTATTTTTTGTATTAATGAATTGTTTAAATAGTGATTGAAACCATAAAACGTACCTATAAATGCTTCTATATTTCAAAAAGGTACTCCTAATCTTAGATTCAATAAGGACTTCATTAAATTTACATACTTTAAAAAATCATTTAAACTTATTTTTCTTCATTATACCTTACTTAACTTCCACCAGTCTTATATCACCATTTAATATAGTTGTTTGTGTATCATTTCATTAATATAAAAGTTCACTTTTCATCAAATGCATTTTACGAACTTATGTGAGTTATTTTTCCTCCTACCGTGGAAGCATGTCTATTTCGATTATTAAAGTAGATTTTCATCTTGCATAAGTAGTAATTGATTTCTACACATTTCCATAAATCTCTAATCTATTTAGTATCAAATTTCAAAATAAATAAACTCCACCAATCTAATTATTGATAATTTTTTTTTAAAGTAACACATAAACACAAAACATCTTACATAATTGTAAAATCAATTAACTAAACTAGTTAATACTTACAAATTAAGGAGATGTTTAAACATGGAACTTCAACTTTGTTCAAAAGCGTGACTTTCATCAAATCTGGGCTAACATTTTTATATTACGTTATTTACTAATTATTATACACATATTTCATGTCCTTAAAAAAAAAAAAAAGAATATTTCAAGTTAAAAGTTGTCCAGGCGTTACTTTCGTGAAGCTCATATAAAATAAAACCAATCATGTAATTTTGTAATGTTGTGGATATCTGTAAACTAAACATAGTTTAATGTGTCCTCACGGACCCCTCCACCTCAAAAAACATAAAAGAGATAGCCGTTAGAGAGGAGCGGTTTTGTAATAAAAACCTAGATTTCCAAACCAAATTTAATTTTACCAAAAATTAAACAAAACTAGCCGTTAGAAGAGCACCTTCTGTGAGAAAATGTGAGTGAAGCAGCTCCTCTCTCTCTCTCTCTGCCTTCCTTATTGCTCCTCACCTGACAACGATGTCTCTCTCTCTCTCTCTTCTCAAATGCAATCAAAGATTCCTCACAAGCTCTTCACGTGCTCTGTCACTTGAACAAGAAACCCCACCACCTCCTCCACCTCTCACTCTCACTACAAAACCCTCTAAAACCCCACTATTTTCCCTGTTTCAGTTTTCATCTATGACTCCCTAGCTCTCTCTCTCTGAGACCCTGGAACAATAAAACAGACAAACCCTTCTGAGTATGGGGGAGCTCAATGAAATTCCAACCAGTTTCAACACATACCCATTTGATTTCAAGAAGGAGAAATGGAAGAAGAACAATTATAAGTTTCTAGCTTGTGTTGTTCAGGTTTTCTTGCTGTTTTCTTTGATCAAACCTGTATCAAGCCAGGCCTGGGACGGTGTCATTGTTACACAAGCTGATTTCCAGGCACTTGAAGCTTTCAAGAGGGAGCTTATTGACCCAAAAGGGTTCTTGAAAAGCTGGAATGACAGTGGCTATGGAGCTTGTTCTGGTGGATGGATTGGCATCAAATGTGCTCAGGGTCAAGTCATTGTGATTCAGCTTCCCTGGAAAGGACTAGGAGGCCAGATAACCGAGAAAATCGGGCAGCTTCAAGCTCTTCGAAAGCTTAGTCTCCATGACAATCACATTGGTGGTCTAATTCCTCGATCATTGGGGTTTCTTCCCAATCTTAGAGGTGTCCAGCTCTTCAATAACCGCCTTTCAGGTTCTGTCCCTCCTTCAATAGGTTCTTCTCCTTCACTTCAAACTCTTGATCTTAGTAACAATTCACTCTCAGGTTCAATTCCTGACAGCCTTGCTAACTCCACCAAGCTTTACAGGCTCAATCTCAGCTACAATTCGTTTTCAGGTTCCATTCCTAGTAGTCTTACTCGGTCTAGTTCTCTTATTTTTCTTGCTCTCCAACACAACAACCTCTCTGGTCCCATCCCTGATTCCTGGGGTGAAAACCTGAAGAATAATGGTTTCTTTCAGCTTCAGTACTTGACTCTTGACCACAACTTCCTCTCTGGGACCGTCCCTGCCTCTTTTGGAAGACTAAGTGAGGTCCAAGAGATCTCATTCAGTCATAACCAGATCACTGGAGCCATTCCAAGTGAAATTGGAAGGCTTTCAAGGCTTAGAAGTCTAGATTTTTCTTACAATGCCATTAATGGTAGCTTGCCTGCTAGTGTCTCCAATCTCTCCTCACTTGTTTCATTGAATTTGGAGAGTAACAAACTTGACAACCAAATACCAGAATCTCTTGACAGATTACACAGCCTTTCTGTTGTCAACTTGAAAAGGAACCAATTTAGTGGTCACATTCCTGAAACTATAGGAAACATTTCCACTCTTACACTACTTGATTTATCAGAAAACAAGCTCAGTGGAGAAATTCCTGATTCTCTTACAAATTTGAAGAGCCTTAGTTCTTTCAATGTCTCTTACAATAACCTTTCTGGTCCAGTCCCCACTTCATTGTCACAAAAGTTCAATTCAAGCTCTTTTGTGGGTAACATTCAGCTATGCGGATTCCGTGGTGGAGTTCCGTGTCTTGCTCCTGCACCTTCTCAAAATGTCCCCATTCCACCACCTGAAAAACCAAAGGCTCATGGTAGAAAATTGAGTACAAAGGATGCAATCCTCATTGCAGCCGGGGCGCTTCTTATAGTTCTGCTTATCCTTGTATGCATCTTGCTCTGTTGCTTGTTAAGGAAAAAGGCTGCATCAAGAGAAAAGAATGGTCAAGCCGCAACAAGGGCTGCTGCTGCAGCTGCCAGGGCTGAAAAGGGGGCTGCACCTGCAGCTGCAGAAGTCGAAGCTGGTGGAGAAGGTGGAGGGAAGTTGGTCCATTTTGATGGGCCATTGGTGTTCACAGCTGATGATCTTTTGTGTGCAACTGCAGAAATTATGGGGAAGAGTACTTATGGGACTGTTTACAAGGCCACATTGGAGGATGGTAGTCAAGTTGCAGTGAAGAGATTGAGAGAAAAGATAACAAAAGGCCAGAGAGAGTTTGAAACTGAAGTCAATTTGCTTGGTAGAATCAGGCATCCAAATCTTTTGGCTCTAAGGGCTTATTATTTAGGCCCCAAAGGAGAGAAACTTCTTGTTTTCGATTACATGCCTAAAGGAAGTCTGGCGACTTTTCTCCATGGTGAGCAAAAATGTGTATAATGTCTAACGAGCTTCGTGTGTAAACTACATCTTGTGATTTATCTGCTAATTTTGTGTAGTGTTTGTTATATTGCACTGCAGCTCGAGGACCAGACACACTGGTTAACTGGCCAACAAGGATGAGAATCATACAAGGCATGACTCGAGGGCTGCTTTACCTTCACAGCCACGAGAACATCATACATGGGAACCTTACATCAAGCAATGTCCTACTTGATGACAACACAAATGCTAAAATCGCAGATTATGGCCTCTCACGGCTAATGACTGCTGCAGCAAATGTAAATGTAATTGCAACAGCTGGGGCGTTAGGCTACAGGGCGCCTGAGCTTTCGAAGCTGAAGAAAGCTAACACGAAAACTGATGTTTACAGCCTTGGAGTCATCATTTTGGAACTTCTAACCGGGAAGTCTCCTGGTGAGGCCCTGAACGGCGTGGACTTGCCTCAGTGGGTTGCCTCTACAGTGAAACAGGAATGGACTAATGAAGTCTTTGATCTAGAGTTGATGAGGGATGCTACCACAATTGGTGATGAATTGCTCAACACCTTGAAACTGGCCTTGCATTGTGTTGATCCTTCTCCCTCAGCTAGACCTGAAGTTCAACAAGTCCTCCAACAACTAGAAGAGATAAGACCAGAGGCAACTGTTGCCAGCAGCTCTGGTGATGATGGAGCAGGAGCCCCTTCGACAAGCGAATAAATTAACAAGGAATTGCAGTGATTTAGATCAAACCAAGTAGGACTAGACTAGACTAGACTACCTATTCTTTAATTCTTGAATATTGATTTTTTGTGTGTTAGTCAGTTGTGTCTGTAAATACGAGTTTGCTTTCAATCTATTTGAAGATGCTCTTGTCTTTCATGCATTGTTGTTGATTATCATAGTTTTTCCAGGCTGAGTAGGAAAAACTAAACAATTTTGTCATTCTATTGAATTCCAGCTTCTGTCACAACTAATGACTGCTATTTTATCTTGATTGTACATTAAAATTGCTAACTATCAATGAAAGTAGTACATAGTCACTACAATATTGCTCGAATAAATCGCGAGTATTACACATAAACAATGATTAACTTCTTATTAATACGAAATTACAATATTTTGTGTCACGCAGACAGTCCAGCTTCTATACTCCTAGTGATTAATGTTAGCATGATAATGGGATAATCCCACATTCTCCCCTTTTATTTGATATAATCACTAATTATCCCTTATAATTTCAAAAAATCCTATTTTACTTCCTACTATTACTATTGTTACTAAAATTACTGAAATTACCAAAGTACCTCTATAGTTTTGCTCTTCTGTATGAATGGTCAAACTTTGATTTTCAAAGTCAATTCTGACGATAAAGGATTTTTTGGATATTTTCATAAACTACAAGAGTAGTTGACATATTTCATAAATCGATAAAGATGATATTAACGATTTTAAAAAATATTAAGGGATTTTGATATTATGTCAAACTATAAGGGGAAAATAGGATTATTCCAACAACGAAGCACAAAACGTGGTCTCAACCTGACATCAAACTTCAAGGCACTTAAAAAACCAAAAATTCAATTACAAAGTTACCAAAATTGTATGTCCTCCAAAAATTTTCTGCATACAAGAGCAACAGTTTCTGTCATCTCTCCCTTCTTGTTGTTTCATCAGGTGGGTGCTAATATTTTTGAAGCAAAAAATTTCACATGACCACCGGAAAATAGAGTGGCTCCTTTGACAAACATTTTCTAGTGCTCATTCATGAGATTTGATGGGACTTAAAGCAAGATTTGTTGCGTCTCTCTACCGTGTTCGGTGCACTTTTTTTGTTATTCTAAATGTGATACAAAACATCTTCAATTATACATATCCCCCATTTTTGTAACATATGTTACAACCACAAGTGGTTGAGGGGTCCTTTTTACTTTCTTACAAAAATCTAGACAAGATTGAAATGATGGTTTTGATTGTTAGTGTAACGATTGGTCTATAAGCTGCTAGTGCAACACAATTATGCCCTGTTTTAGTTTTTTTAATCCTATGTTTTAGTTTTTAATTTCATTTTATTTATTTCTTCCATGTCTTCTTTTATATTAATTATTTTAATTCTAACTTCTAAGCAAGATTTAAAGTTAATTAAGAATAATTTAAAACAATGTGATTCACCCCCTCAAAAAAAATTTAGAATTTTATCTTGAAAATTCAAAATTTTCTCATTCAATACCTCTTGTTGACGTTCGGAAACGGTCAACTCAGATATTCAGGGGCCCAGACTACGAACGTGGTAATAAATGATGATTAAGATAGTTAACACGAAGTAAATGGCGATTTAAGGTTGGTGGACTGCAATAAAGGTGAAAGAATGTTGGTCGTGACTGTTAACTGGTAGTAATGAGTTAGTTAATGAAGAAAGGTGGGGGAAGAGTGAATGTAAGACACAAGGATTTTTACGTGGTTCGGCGACTGCGCCTACATCCACAGTCACTCTGAGGTAATTTCGACAGAGTGACGGTATTCCAGTATATCCTCTTTTCTACAGTAAAAATCTCTCCTATTTATAGAGAATGGGGGATGACAAAAAAGAAATACAAAAGAGTGTAACACACGTTAAAAACTATGACAATCTCAACTAATCCTGACATGAGTCATGCTTCATTTATTGTAAAGATAATCATTGTTCTTTCCATGCACACGTCTGTATTTAATGCGCTAGGAGAAGTCTTCTCTACATTAAATGCATAACTGCTGTATTAGGTACTCCTTGGAAATTGCACAGGTGTCTCCGACGGGAAGTCAATGGAGTTGGTGGTTCGAGTGACTTGCAGTACAAGGTATCTCCTGGTACGAGCTTCCTAGTTCGTCGAATCATACAGACTGGACCGGTGTCGATGTGGGCTGGAAGTGTGCTTCTGACGGTCTCGACTAAGCAATCTCGCGATTTGGAGGGCCTGGCGAGCTGGACGAGCTCGAGGTAGCGATCTGAAGCTGTCCTCCAGGGCTTTCATTTTTGTTCATGTCTTCTGGGCCTTTCCCGGCTCATTTACCCAGGTCGAGAAAACGGGCATAACACCTCTCAAATATTTTATTTTATTATTATTTTTTTTTATTGCTAATAATAATTTCTTTTTGCTATACACTTCCATACTTGCTTCATAAAGTAATTAAAAATGGGTAAGTGAGAAGAATATTTTACTCCAATGAATGAATGATAATTACTCTCATAATTAGTAAAGAAATTGACATATGAATTGTGTTCCCAATCGTTTGGAGAATAAAATGTATATAACTATCTGTGCTATAAGTACATATTTTATAGCTTTTGCAAGTATATGAGTTTATTTTTATTTTTTACTAATTATTAGTACTATAAACTGCCTGAGGACCTACATGAACATAACATTTTATATTTTATCTAAAGACAGAAGTTATTCAAACGGATTCATCAACTTTGTTTTGAATATTCCACCACCTGAGATGAAAGAGAGGAAATACAAAGTAGCTCTTTATCATACCAAATTCCAAAATTACATCCAACGTTATTTGGAAACTTAAATAACAACCATTTAACTTCTGTGATCATGTCTTCACCAAAATTCAAAAGACTAATGGTGGGCAAATCCGTTGGATACTGGATGGCTAAATTTTGACAAAACCACTTCATCAAACCAAGTGGGTTGCCATTATATATCTATCTATATATATATAAATATACAAGTTTTTAGATAACCATTAAAATAAAAGTGTGATTAAAACAATAATTGTACAACGTGTCACAACCACCTATAACAACCAAATGAAAATGAAAACCCAAGAAAAGCAAAACCCCAATCTGAAAACAAAATGGTCCAATTAAGCAACCCCATCAAATAAAAAAACAAACAAAATAGAAATTAAGACAATCCACCGAATAAAGAATCCTTGACAAGGAGTCCATCTGCTCTTCAATCAATTTTTTGTTTCTCCTTTTTCTCAAATTTCATAATTATAACGACTTGTCAAATTCTATGAACTCTTTTTTTTTTTTTTCCATCTTCAAGATTCTTTAAAAGTCAATAACAAACTACACCAAATTTGTTTATTTCATGTATCATTCTTGTTCACCTATCTAATCCTAACTCTATTATTTTCTCTTCTTCTTTCTTTCTTTCTTTAAAGCTTGTTTTCCAAGAGATTAACGGTTGTCTCTTTGATTTTTTGTGGAATTGAGTAGCTGTTGTCACTAGCCGGGCTGAGATTCCTTTTTTGGTGTAAATGCAACTATAATATTATGACTATTAGTAAGTAATACTGTAATAGTAATATATAACAAAAAAGTAACGATAGATTTCTTAAATTATTTGTCTAAAATTATGTTTAAATAATATGATAAATGAGATGTAATTTACACATTATCACACCTATCATTTCATGATTTACATAGTTATTACAATTCATATACCATGTTATATGAGCATAATTTTAGGTAAATAATTTAGGAAACTTAGCATTTTACATAATGAAAAACCAATAACTTTGAAATGAATAATTAATGATAATGACTAGTGTAATAACTATCTTTTTATTTTAGAATTTATATGAAGTCAAATCAGGAGAGGATTCACTATGTGAATGCTTATTAGAGTACTAAAAGTAGTTACGAAAGGAATCATAGCAAAAACCAATATCTTGATTATAAATTAATGATAATGACTAATATCACAAGTACTGCGAGAATTTGTAAGAATTCAAATCGGTATTTTTTTTTATCGCTAATTTACGTTTGTGTGCATTTATTTTATCGGGGAAACAACAAGCGAGGCCTTAATTAGATGTTTATAAATGTGAAACACCTTTGCTTTTGCTTTAAGAAATTTTGTACAAGTTCACGTAATTATTATATTAAACGTACAGTTAGTTATTAAGATCTGTTTTAACTAGATTTGGTATCTAATCAATATGCTATTCATTATAACAGTTCTTTATACATTTTTCAACGATCTTTCTTTCTCTGTACATGTGATACAATTAATAGTCGAGTTCAAATCGTTTTAAAATTATCCAAAACCTCTCTTTTAAAATCTACAATTCGTTTATTTGTTGAAATATTTGCTCAACAAAATCATTTATGTATTTTATCAAAATTAACCTTCTTTACTGGTGAGATGGATAACGAAAAAATATTAAAATTATTCATGTGTCAACCTCAAATCTTAAATATTATCATTTGATAATTTTCTATAAATTTAAATTTTTGGATCTGATAGTAACTAACATGTTATTAAAACTTAAAGGTTTTTTATTCAAACTATTTTTTCTCTTTTTCCCTCGAATTTTTGTTATACATATTATAAAGGTAGGGAACGTTTTTCATGTATTCGATATTTGTCATCTATCCACATTACATGTGAATGACATGTCACGTGTCAATTCAAATGTTAAATACTATGATTGAACTGTTTTTCACCAATTTAAGTTTTTGGATCTAACAATAACTAATAAATAAAAATATTAACTCTGATTAGCTTATGTCAATAAGGAACTTCAATAATTGAATTCCAACAAAATCGTCATGAACTTTAAATGTGTGCAATCACTTGTAATGTACGTCACGTATATCTTTTCAAGCTGCAATGGGAATTGAATTAAGAACATCGAAAATTGAAATTCTATTATCTATGGAAAAAATGGAATACAAGGATATGATAGTGTTATATATATATATATATATATATATATATATATATTTATATAATGTGGACAATGACAAACTGATATATCCCAATCTTTACGTGCTCTAGATAACTAATTTCTAACGAAATGTCGGTTTCCAACTTTCAATTGGTGAAAATGCTCTTGTACCTAATAACAAAATTATTAATCTGTTAGACAATTTCCCTTTCATTGTCGGACAATTACAGGCTTTAGAAAAAATAAAAAAGCAAAATCAATTTTTATTGCATTAGAAGAGAAGGAATTCAAACTACAAAAATAACATCACTAGACATCTATTTAGCATAAACATTTAAAAATCACTAGATCTCTAATACCACATCAAGATTCTTTTTATGAAATTTATATGTCAAATTTTAATAATATGAAAGTCGAATATTTCTATATGATAATTGTTTTACAGTTATTATTCAATTTGGTGTTAGAAATATCAAATTTCAATCATTTGAAGACTAATTCACAAGTGAGGTAAAGTAGTGATCGGTTAGCCATCTCCACCTACTTTTACTTCTCCAAATCGCAGATTTGAATGCCAATAAATCTCATCCTTTGTGTTAAAGATTTGAAGGTGTGAATAGTCTCTTACCAATGTTTGAAGGTAGATTCGAACTATGTTACTAGACTTTCATCTTTGATGGTCTTGGAAGTCCTCTAATCCTAAAAGGGTAGAAGAAAATCAACAAAAACAAAATCATTTGAATACTAGAAATTTCAATATATTTATCAATTTATTGGATACATGTGTCAAACGAGAATTCTGATTTTATTAAAGTGATCATGACAAATACATATATTTTTCTGGTAGATGCTTTATTTTGTTTTATGTGGTGGCTGTTCAATGACCGGCTACCTAACAGTGGACAAATAAGTACTAATTACCTATGTAAGTAATTTCTCTAACTGACTTCAAGTTTGGACCTTCTCGTCCTAGGCTCATAGCCTTGATCATAAGTTTATACACAAACAATATTTATATGTTTCTTCCACCAAATAGAAGATGACTTTGGCAATCAAACAAACACATTTAGCCTAAACCATAATAGGCTTTGATCCTCCATAGACCCTACTTTTTTTATCCGGATCTGATTATCTACCCATTGGGTACCCAAATCCGTATGCGAAGAGTTGGGCACTAATCACAAGATCTTAAAACTACTAATATATTGCAAAACAACTCTTTTGGTTGTGCATCTCCTTCTTTAAATACATTTTTTGAATTCTTTCATTATGGAAGTAATTATTCGAACCATATATATTTGTAGTGTTTGATTGATCAGTCACATTTTTATCCAGATTGCATTTGCAATGTTTGATCCGGATACATAGTCATTTAAAGCACATTTATCGTGTTTGAACTTTAAATCAGATAGTTCCTTACAAAAATTTTGATATGGAGTAAAGAAATTATGTAACTTTTTCAAAGTACTATGCTTTTTATTCACAAATTTGGTGATCTAACTAATGATTTAATGATTGTGGTATATATTATATAAACAACTAATAATATTTAATTTTGAGGACTTGATTAAAATGTCTAATTAATTTGCCTTTTACAATTAGTTGGCAATACCGCGTGAAGACCAATGATTTTTGCTAACTATTCTGGTTTCACTTTTCAATATTTGTAGGTGCGTATTGACTAATTGATGTGTTTATACCTGTATATAATCTACAAATTAATTTTATAAAGGTGGCCCATCATAATTAATAAAATTTCGCAATAGGAAAGGATTTTCAATTGAAAACATAGACTTTAGAGACTTGAAACTATTCTGTTTCTACCATTCTAATTCAAGAAAAAAAAATGGTCAAGTTAAGTTGATATATACAAGATTCTAACTAATCTAAGGAACGTATTGACAATTGACTAATTGATGTGATTATATCTATATATAATCTACAAATTGATTTTATAAAAGTAGCCCATCATAATTAATAAAATTTCTCACTGGGAAATGATTTTCAATTTAAAACATAGACTTAAAAGACTTGAAACTATTTTGTTTCTGCCACACTGAAGAAAAAAAGGGTCACGTTAAGTTGATATGTACAAGATCTATAATTAATTTAACTATCTTTCACTTTCTCTAATATTCGTTTACCACACGTCCCTTGATTGATTAAGAAAAGCCGAAGTTCAAAGTAAATGATTGCTACGTTTACAGAAGAAAATGGCACTCTTGCTATTAATTTTTCACTGATCGGTGATGGGCTCTTGCACCAAATCATGAATTTAACTTTCTGATCATGACAAGACATACATATCCTACTAATTTCTCACTAACACTTTTGTTTATTTTATATTGTTTCTATTAACAGTCAATTGCATTTAGTATAATCCAATCTTTCAGATCCGCACATATACGTATGTACATGTATATCTATACATGTATATTAATTATTATATACACTTATAAACGATCTTAATCATTAAAGTATCTATTATATACCAATTTAAAAAAAAAAAAAAAAAAAAAACCAGCAATCTTTGATTCAAAGTGACTTGCATATTTTAACACCCTTTAATTGAAGAATAAATTTTTTCTTTACGTCAATTGTTCAGAAATAATAATTTAGATTATTTTTATATGTAGTCTTTTGTTTTGACAGTCCCAATAAAACCTTATTCACCATATGGCCTCAGTTCTAAAAATAATAATAATAATATTAATGACAGAGCTGGGACTTTGGATGACCAATTAGTAATGTTTAGCATTGGCTACAAGTTGTAAACAAATGATCAAGGCCGCAACTCAGGCTTCTTAGAAGGGTGCCTTTTTGACTATTGTTCTTGTATTTCTTTTGCACTTTGGACTATTTTTACTTCTCTAAGATAAAACAATTAGGACTTTTCAATCTCATGCGTGTGGACATAAAAAACATATACATGCAACATATATTTATATAACCAAAAGAGGATTTAATTAAGCACCGATATGATAACTTATGGAAACAACAAGATCCATTTAATTAATGACCAAAAGCAATTAATCAGACAATTATGATGCTATTGTTGAAATTCTACCTCCTCCATAGGAAAGACTTGTGAAGCAAGCATTTGAAGAAATAATTTCACTTTAATTTTTGAGAAGTCCAGTGGGTGCAACAACTCCTTTTAGGGTTGAACTAAGTTTTGCTCTAGGAATCTGACCATTACTCTAGCTGAATGATCAAAACCTAATCTTGCCAACCTCAAACCACTCTCTCTCCTCTTTTCCTCTCCTATAAAAGCACCCTCTTCCCTTCCTCACTTCCTCACTCTTGCTTGCATTTCCATTCTCACAATCAACCTCCTCCCTACCCAATCATCTCTAGCAAAAATTCCTAGCTACTAGTATTGAGAGACAACATGGAGCTTCTCAAAAGCACTTTTGTCATTGGCTTTTTGCTTCTCCTTGCTTCTACATTGTCCTTGGCTGAACCCAAAGTTCATAGCCATGAATTTGTTGTATGTACTTATTTTCCTCTCAATTTCTTTGTTATATTAAGCTTATCCCTTTCTTTTTTTTTTTTAAATTTGGATGCTAAACATTTGCGTGATTGATTTATATTGGAACAGATTCAAGCTACACCAGTGAAGAGGCTGTGCAGAAACCACGACACCATCACAGTGAATGGGATGTTTCCAGGGCCAACCTTGGAAATAAACAATGGAGACACTCTAGTTGTCAAAGTTGTCAACAAAGCTAGATATAATGTCACCATTCACTGGTACATATATATGGTTACATAACATTTTATCAGTTTCATTAATTCTTTTCTCCACCTACTTTTTTTCTTTCTTTATGTTTCTTTTCTGCTACCATCCAAACTTATTTTGCATGTTAAATGTGCACATGCATACATACACGTATATATTATTATCGATTTTGAATACATACATAGACATATATATTATTATCTATTTTGAATAAGTATTTTAATTATTTTCTTAGAAAATGTTTCAAATACTATTCTTTTGTTTCTTAAAATTTCTATTTTTTTTTTTGTTTCTATAAAATATCATTAAATAATTAACAAAATAAGCCCACGTGGCTTGATATCAAATATATCAATAGACATAGTTTCTCCCAAAAACACACATATAAAATAATTCAAATTTTAATTAAAATAAATACTTTGAGTGACCTGAAAATTTATACTAATAATATAACCTATATTTTTAGGCATGGGGTCAGGCAAATGAGAACAGCTTGGGCAGATGGTCCAGAGTTTATTACTCAGTGCCCAATCAGACCAGGAGCTAGCTACACATACAGGTTTACAATTCAAGGACAAGAAGGCACGCTTTGGTGGCATGCTCACAGTTCTTGGCTCAGAGCCACTGTCTATGGAGCCCTCATCATTCATCCCAGAGAAGGATCCTCCTACCCATTCCCTAAACCAAACCGCGAAACTCCCCTTCTTCTCGGTATTTATTAATCTCCATCCGCTTCTTAAAATATTTAAAAAAAAATTATATAAAATAATTTCGAATAGATACATATAAACTTATATAAAAATTGTTTAAATAAATGGACGATAAACGTTTGTATTAACGGTATCGTTCTTGATTGTTGATGATTAGGGGAATGGTGGGATGCCAACCCAATTGATGTAGTGAGACAGGCAACAAGAACAGGAGCAGCTCCAAATATTTCTGATGCATACACCATTAATGGTCAGCCAGGAGACCTTTACAATTGCTCTAGCAAAGGTAATTAACTGCTTTTTCTTAGTATAATTTTTAATTATGTGATTTGAGTTTTTTCTATTTAGAATATTATCCAGGTGCTTCTTGCTCACGCCATGGCTTTATGTCCAATCTAATGTAAACATTTCTTTTGTCTCTAGAGCAAAACTGCACAGGTAGCTAGCAACATCATTATATTATGTTATATATATATATATATATATTATATTTTTTTTTTTTAGTTTTTTGACTTGAAGAACATCATTATCAGTTTGTCCTTGTTTACAACAACTAGGAATTGTCAACGACAAACATGTCCTTGCCACCCACCAACCATGTGAAGCACCCTCATCACTCGTATTTGACTAAATGGCCCTGGCCCATCAGCCTTCGACAAAAGCCCATTTCATATTGTCCCAAAAAAAATAATTGGATTATATCTACGGTCCACTTTCAAATCTTTCTATACATACTCTGATCATAAATAAAATAATTATCACTTAACTGTTTTAACTTCGTTATTAGAACATCATTATTTTGGGTTTAACTATCTTATTGGTTTGAATAAGATTACCCAATAAGATTCTTCACTAACTATTCTTGGAACTAATCATTTAAAATTTTTATTACCTGAACCATTAAATTAGTTAAAAACCATAATTTTAAGTTACAATCAAATTGATATTAATGGGTTCAATAACGTTCTGATTCCTGCTTTAATATGCAGATACGGTCATAGTTCCAATAGACTCAGGTGAGACACACCTCATCCGAGTCATCAATTCTGCCTTGAACCAGGAACTCTTCTTCACAATTGCCAACCACAAGTTCACGGTTGTTGGGGCTGATGCCTCCTATCTCAAGCCCTTCACTACCTCGGTCATCATGTTGGGCCCTGGCCAAACCACTGATGTTCTGATCAGCGGTGACCAGCCAGCAGCTCGCTACTACATCGCGGCACGCGCCTACGCCAGTGCCCCAAATGCCCCCTTCGACAACACCACCACCACTGCCATTCTCGAGTACAAATCCGCCCCTTGTCCAGCCAAAAAAGGCCTTGCAACTCGCCCTGTCATGCCTTCTTTGCCCGCTTTTAATGACACCAACACTGCCACTGCTTTCACTACCAAGCTCAGGAGTCCTCAGAGAGTTGAGGTCCCAACCGAGATTGATGAGAACTTGTTCTTCACAGTTAGTTTAGGCCTCAACAATTGCCCGAGAAACTTCAATTCCAACCAGTGCCAGGGTCCAAACGGAACCCGTTTCACAGCAAGTATGAACAATGTATCATTTCAGCTGCCATCAACCTTCTCTCTGTTGCAAGCACACCACCAACGAATTCCAGGAGTGTTCACCACCGATTTTCCTGCCAGCCCACCCCTGCAATTCGATTACACAGGAAACGTTAGCCGGTCACTCTGGCAGCCTGTTCCAGGGACTAAGGTGTACAAGTTGAAGTTTGGCTCCAGAGTTCAGATTGTGTTGCAAGGCACCAGCATTTTCACACCTGAGAACCACCCTGTTCATCTTCATGGATACGATTTCTACATCCTTGCAGAGGGTTTCGGAAATTTCAACTCCAGGACTGATACCTCTAAATTTAACCTTGTTGATCCACCTCTCCGAAACACTGTTTCTGTTCCTGTCGGAGGATGGGCTGTCATTAGATTCGTTGCCGACAATCCAGGTAAATCATTTACCATCCATCTCAACTGTTAAATGCGTCCGAACAACAATATAAGACCAGATGGTTTCATCTGTTAGATTCATCTAATGATTGCAAATCCTGATGTCCGCACTAGTAACTTACATTCCTTATACAGGGGTATGGCTGATGCATTGCCACTTGGATGTCCACATCACCTGGGGACTGGCCACGGCTTTCCTGGTGGAGAATGGAGTAGGGGAACTGGAAACTCTGGAAGCACCGCCACCAGATTTGCCTGTATGCTAAGATCATCATCAACAGTTAAGAAGCATTATATTGAGATTTAAGTCCAGAATCAGCAGGAAAAGCCCTTTTGTTTTTTCTGTTTTTGTATTCGATTTTCGCTATACAGAGACTTTCAGTTCAGTGTTGTTTTATAATTATTCCCTGCATTTGGGGACACATAGTTTGTTGCTTTGTTCCATTGTTTCTTTTTGATAGGCATAAAGCGGGTTAGATAGAGAAGACGGTGCCATGGTTGCAACAGCAGGCACTGTCTGATTTGGTTACAGACCCGCCTTGTTTTTCTTTCATTTTGGATGTATTCTTTCTACACTGAAAGATAAAACTAAGCTTTTTATTACTTTTTTGGCTCCTGTAACTCTCTATTTTTAATAATGCCTTTATCAGGTTTTAGTTTCTTTTGATGATTAGAATTCACATTAACTAATCCATGTAGGACTCTGGAGATACGACTTTAAAAACCTTCTACTCCCTCTACATAAGTAGGGCACAAACACCAGACGAAAATTTCTAGGAATCAGATATCCAACTTGAAAGACTATTTCCATCCAGGATCTTTTAGTATATTGACAAATTGGCAAAACAAGATGTACATAAAATCTACAATTAGTAGGAATCAAGTATCAGTTGTGTTAGGCAAGAAGCTGAAGCCAATGGTCATCAGCAAGCTCAGCCAGTTGCAGCTAATGTTTGTCAGCTTGCGCAAACTGAAACTGACAGAAATCACCTGCTGAAGACTCAGGTTACTCAAGTGTTCAGAGGTCATTATCACCATAGGATGGTTGATCAATATGATCATGACTAATGCTGGTTTTGGAGGGAAATTTAGTAAGGTTGTTATTGATGTAACCAATAAATGAATGCCATCTATAACTAAATTGATATATATAAATATATATATATATATATATATCTACATCTGTTATTAACAGGATTGCATTGAATCAAGATTCATGTATACAATACATCTGAAATCGATGAAAGCTTAGAAATTCTGAGAAATTATCTCCTGCAAAACATCAGAAATTCTTTCTTGATTTCTTGCTCAACACGCAGAGCTTATAAATTGCTTGATAAGATTCTTACTATTATTATTTTTTGGGGTAAATCATTCATTGATGGTTTTGGTGTAATTATATCACATGCTAATTCATCCATAAAATGGATGTATTTATACACAAACAACATAACATTTATAGAAAATAATATTTCTTAGTTTTAAATTGCAAATAACTATCAAGTAAATAATTACAACAAAATGTATTATTTTATAACGGAAATAAATTATTAATTAAATAATTAGAGTAATTACAAAACATTTTACTGAGTCTGTCAAGATCTGTTATTGCACATAACAGGATCTTTGAAACTATTGATCAACATATGAATGTTGACAAATTGGCAAAACAAGCTGTCTATAAAATTTACAAAAAGCAGAGCAAATTGAAGTACTTACCAGTTAATGATCAGGGGGAAACCTGAATTGCTTCTGTAGAAATTCTTACATTTCAATTTTCAGCTACCTGATCATGATCTTCGACCTTGTTATTAAGTGAGGAGGAAAAAGAGATGCTATTTTTCTCTTCCGAAATGCTCTTAGATGAACAACAACCACTAATATTTCAGTAGATCTTCTTCCCTATCTTTCTTCAGTAAGGAGATGGCACAGAAGAGGGGGAAAAAATGGAAGAAGAATAGGCCAAGGAGGAGGAGGCGGAGGAGGAAGAAAAAGAAGAAGTGCCATTGACCATATATTGGAGCATCATCCGCGAAAAAGATCCGCATAGAGAAAAGAAGATGAAGGAAAAAGAAAAGAAAACGGAAAAGGAGGAGGAGGAGAAAGAAAAGCATCTTAGGAGATAGAGTATTATCCAATGACAAATTCCATCTGATCAGAGATTTTTATTTTTATTTTCAATAACTTTAATTCTAATTTAAATTTATTAAAATTATTGAGTTGAGTTATATTAATAGACTTATCAATTCGGGATTATTTATCTCAATGAGTCAAAATAATTAAAAATATTAATTTATTCATATTTTTGTACAAAATTTTACACTTTTTTCTTGATTAGCTACAAATGCTTGTACATCGTTATCTGTATCATAATTTGATGAGGAAAAAGAGAAGCCACTTCTCTCATCCGAATTGTTCCAGGAATTATCAGTTACAGCACCACTAATTCCATTATTACTAGGCTGCAAAGCACAATGCGTCACCAGAACAGACATTGTCCCCCCACAAAAATCTGAAGATGCCACAAGGTCTCCAATGACACCAAGCTCCTTGTACTCAACCCAAGGCAACATTTCTTTCTCAAACTGCAAATTCCCTTGCTGTTTTCCTACGATCACAAGATCATACGTGTTGTCCACGGAACGGACTGCATCGATTCCTTGCATTATCTCCTCCGCCATCACCTCCTTACACACCACTCTGGCATTACCAATGCTCCTGCTCTTGAAATTGTTTATCGAAAGCTCATCTAGATACCTCTCGTTTTCATTATATTCCTCATTATCTGCTTTAAATTCAATCCTGATCATAGTAATGCTCACTCCAGGATGGCTTGACATGCGTGAAGCCAGTGCCAATGCTTCGCGGTCATCAGGACCACCAATGAAGAAGATCGCAACATTATAAGAGAAATTGGTTGTGCTAAGAGAACAATGAGCGCTCCTATCTACTAAAATTCCTACTATGCTAGGTGCATAATTTAAGATCTTCATGTTAAAACCGCGCAAATCAGCTTTTTCTCGGCTAAGCTCCAAGCTTTCAGGGAAGGGAACTATAATCAGGGTGACAAGTTCATCTCTAGCTAGCTTGCAAATGGCTTCGAGCATTGTTTTGTACGGGGCAATCATCATCCACGGTTCAATGGTGATTGCATCACTCGAGGACATCAAATTCTTCGATAAAGCACTCATTATCCGATCAGTGGAATTTGTTTTCGATCTCTTTTGGCTCTCGTAAGGGGCAAAAAGGGGCTCTGATCGTCCTGTGAGCTGGATAAGGTGAAGCACGTAGGCGTGTACCGTGCTGCCTTCAGTTGGGTTGGAAGCTTTAAGCAGATTGATCATGCCTTTGACATTATCTTCACAGTGAATGCAACAAAGGACGCGTAATTGGCTGTTGAATGGCGTCGATTGGAGCGTTTTCATACTGTTTTCCAAGGAAGAACAACGTTTCGAGCTTCTCTCAGGCTTGTAAAGGATTTGTATCAAAGGGGTCACAATTGCAGTCACAGCAACACTTGATAGCACTAATGTAGTAAAACCAGGGTCACTCACAAGCTGCACAACAAGAAACATGTATAATCACATCATCATTAGACCTTACATTGTTGATATGCATCATCAAAATTCCAAAACAAAAAATTCCTACGCCAAGAATAAAATTACAATAATCTTTGTGGTTGGCCAACTGTGTTAAATTCTGCAATAATGTCAGTTAGTCTAAAATTCTTCAAAAAGGATGTTTTCAACCACAAATATTAATCATTCAAATCCGTTTGTATTATTCCTAAACATATGAAATACTTAGAATAGAAATTGAATTTGGACTTAAATATATATAAAATCATTTGTAGTGGCCAATAGTTTGTTTAGACTTACGAACAGTATTAAACATTATCTACTCCTACAATAAAAAGAAAACTTGTTACGAGTACTAATAAATACTTTCAATAAACAGTAATGCTACATTACTAAAAAATTTGTTCAAATTCATTGTCCAACTAATATAACAAGCTTATGTGTAATTACCACATCATTTCAAACATTTTATGGTATTTATAAATTAGCTTGTCATATCACTTTGGTAAAATTTTTGGGCAAAAATTTAAAAGTGTAGTAATATTCTTTAGTAAAACTCGCACTTCTATGATAGATGTAAAGTGAAGTTGCATAATTCTACACATTCCCAGAGATGAATATCCTAGAAAATTCTTAACCGCATGCGTTTTCCATCTGTCTTTAGTATCATTACATATGAAGATCCTAGGTCACAATTCCACAAAAAATTACTGTTGAATCCTACACCTAATCATTACTATTTTTACATTATACCAAAAAAAAAAAAAAAGGAAGAATAATATTATTCCTACCCGTCTGATCCTCCACCACAGGACCACATTAAAGTCGGTGACACCTTGGATGCTCAAAATGAAGCTGAGCAAAATGGTATTCCGGACATCTGCATTACAGCACAGCAGGGTCAACAAACTTCCGGCAATCTTCGCCAAGCATCCGGAAAACCATATCAACAGAAGGACATAAAATGCCTTCCAATCCTGTATCGAGTACACGTCGGTGAGCTGGCCTATTTGGATGTAGAAGAAAGGCAGAAGAAACTCTGATAATATGAGTTCAATCTTCTCTGCCACTGCAGAACCTAGAGGAGGTCCGGCTGGTATAATCAGGCCCATAATTTGAGCCCCTACAAAGACAGTTGAACCAGCAGAGTCAGTCAGCATTGCTGTGATCAGGGGTGCCAGTAGTATCAATTTGATGTAAACTCCCTTGACAGGTTTTCCCTCAGGAGTTGCCCTGATGATCCATTTAACCATTGGCCTTATCACGAAGATTATAAATGCCATTACCCCGAACATGCAAAGCTGGGCAGCCAATCCTTCCCTTTTAGGTCCTATCATAGCAAGCAGTGCTATAAGACTGCTTCCAATAATCTCATGGAGGACTACTGCAGACATGGCGAGTTGGCCTAATTCGGTAGTCAACAGGTTGAGTTCGTTCAAGGCGTGGGTGACAACAGGGTAGTTGGAGAGAGCGAGAGAGGAGCTCATAAAAACAAGGAACTCATTTTTTCCAAGGATGAGTCCTGACAGGTTTTTTTGTTGGTTGAAAAGAAGGAAGGTTGTGATTATAAAGGAAAACACCAAGCATACCAGGCTAACTTTCCAGACCTTTTTCATGATCAGCAGAATCCTGGACTTGTCCATCTTCACTGATGTTAAGAACACGAAATAGATAACTGCTATTGAGCTCACCGTGTTGTTCAACAACACGCTTTTCGGTTGGAACATGATCGATGCTTTGCCATGCCCCAGGACAGACGGTCCCATGATAACTCCAGTCTGTAAATAACAAATTACACGTATATTAGTAAGCCATATTTTAAGTCCTTACAAGACAGAAAATTACTATGGTCGCACGCATAGCCTGATTGGTCTCTCGACAGAGTTAAAGATGCCAATTTAGAATCCCTACCTCTCTCAATAATAAAATAAATAAATAAAATCAAGTCAGTCATCGGGATTCATTTATAATTAGAAATTATATCCTAAAACTTATACATCTAGATTTAGAGCTCCACTAGTAATTTGTCAACATATATTTATAATAGCATAAATGCAAATAACATTATGATATAGATTGAATATATATATATATATATATATATACACTCAATCTATTATAATGTTACAGATTGAGGGTATATTTACCAGGATATCACACATAAATTTGGGCTGTCTCAAGGGTCTTAGAACAAAGTAAAGCGACCTGGAGATTAAAAACGAGAAGATAAATTGAAGCATGAAGAGAGACAAGACATGTTCTGTTGGATTCTGTCCAAACCAAATGCCTTTCCAGCTGATAGGATTCTCTCCGTGTCTTTCACAAGTTGTGTAATTAGTATATAAGTTCTCGTGAAATGATTCCATGGACGCTACAACAGACGAATCTCCATTGAACATTGACATTTCATTCCTTCAGTCCTGTATACATATATTTTTATCTTTGGGAAGACAGACAGGAGATAGAGAAGAAGAAGAAGACTCAATTGCAATGGCAAATCAAAAGGAGCGCAATATTGTGAAAAGGAAACAAAAATCCTTATTTTACGCGCATGCCATGATATTAGTATTATTTAGTTATTGTTTGTTTCTTAACTTGCATGGACACAATCAACCCTACACCTAAGAAACAAAGGTTCAAATTAATTTGGCAGCTGTCAGGTTTTTTTTTTTTTAATTTATTCTTTACGTTGTGGGCAATGGACAGATTCATGAAAAGTTATTACAATTACAGCCATAGTTTGCTGTCTGTCAATTGACTACAAATCACATCTGGAATTTACACTAAAATTAGTCCCTCTAATGTTTATTTGGCAATCTTATAAATATCAGTTTTGACTTCTGAGATAGTCAAATATATACATATGTATTTATTGTTTTTTAAGTTTCCAGTTATTAGTTTATAATTTATAATTTGTTTTATTTAGAAGGGTTCCGGACGTGTCTCATGGATAAAAATGGTAAAGTCTCCAAAATAATTTAGTTATAATACTATTATGTTTTTCAATTATATAATAACTATTACAAGGTTGATGTTAACCATAATTGAAAAATAAAAAAGTAATTCCATTCATTTGTTTAAGGGAAAATTGCACTAACCACCCTTTTTGTTAAAGTCAGTATTTTAAATTAAAATTTTTAGTTAATATACTCTAACCTATATAAATATTACGTATTTAATATCCGCCTATAAGACAAGTTTTTCATATAAAATTTCGCACCTAGTAACTCTTTTAATATATTTGGCAATCTTATAATATCAGTTTTGACTTATGAGATAGTCAAATTTCTTATATATATATATAACCTGTTGACATATATAACATCAAAAATTCAATGTTTTATAATGTTAGAGATTGAGGGTATATTTACATAAAAGAGAAAGCAAACTAAGTCATAATTTCGTCATACTTCTATACAAATTTTTACATCATTTTTCGGATCAGCTAACAATACTTTTTCAACCTTATGATCCAACTCAGCGTCTGATGAGGAAAAAGAGAATCGATTTCTCTCGTCCAAAGTGGTGGTCGTGGAAGAACCTATTACATTAACATGATCCTCACCAACACATTGCATTACTAAAACAGACACCATCCCCTCACAAAAATCCGAAGATGCCACCATGTCTCCAATCGCACCAAGCTCCTCATTATCAACCCACGGCAACAATTCTCTTTCCAAATTGAGGCCCTTTCGTTTGCCTACAATCACAAGATCATAATTTTTCTCCGAGGAACGAATTGAATCCACTACTTGCATGGTGTTTTCTGCCACCACCTCTCTACACACCACACGCTCATTCTCGATGCTCCTGGCCTTAAATTCTCTAATCAAGCAATCATCAACATACTTTTCGGTATTCTCTTCTCTCAGGTTGATCCTGAGCACAGTTATGCTCACTCCAGGATGGCCTGCCATGCGTGAAACCAGCGCCAGGGCTTCGCGGTCATCAGGTCCACCCAAAAAGATGACTTCCACGTTGAGAGTGAAAAGGTTTGAGTTAAAAATGCCAGGCAAGCTTCTATCTACCAGGATCCCCACCGTGCATGGTGCATACGCTTGCATGTTGATGTTGAAACTGTGCAAGGCCGTTTTTCTTCCTTGAGTCTCCAGGCTCTCAGGGAATGGAACCAATACAAGAGGAATGAATTTATCCTGAGCTAGATTGCAAATGCTTTCGTGTATGGTATTGTACGGGGCAATCACCCTGAAAGGTTGAATAGTGCTCGAATTATGGACCAGAGACTTTGTCAAAGCCTTCATTATTCGATCAGTCGAATTAGCCTTGAATCGCTTTCTCTGGCTGTTGTAAGGGTGCAACAGTGGCGCTGTTCGTCCCACAAGCTCGATGAGATGGACCGCGTAGATACACATCGGGGTGATTGGTGTTGAGTTGCAAGCCTTGAGCACAGAGATGATGCCATGAATGTTATCTTCGCTGTGAATACAGCACAAGATCCGGAATTCGCCTTTGAGCAGCGTTGACTGGAGTGTTCTCGTAGATTTTTTCGATGAAGAAGAGGCTTGGAGCCTTGCCTGAGGCTTGTAAAAGATTTTTAGCAAAGGTGTTAGAATTGCTGTAGCAATTGTGTTGGATATCATTAATGCTGCAAAAGAAGGTTCATCTATAAGCTGCACATAACAAATAAAAACCACTATTAGGTTTGAATACATGCTAGCAATGAAAAAAAAAATCACATCAAAAAGGAAGAGAGGAGATTGAACCTAAGAACCACAAGCTCTGAAACCATGTAATAATTGTTACACCCAAATGCCTAAACCGATATGAATAGCTCAATTATAGTATTTATGATAAGATTGATGAGATTTATGATGTGTTAACTCTTATCAGTTTTGAATACTATTGTTAGGTCATTTTTCATCGATTCAAGTTTTTAGTTCTAGTATAAACTTAGAGATCTAAGGTTCTAATCTTAAGTTAAGAGGGCCAACACAAAATTGAAAAAAGATATGTAAGTGATAATCTAACCTTACGTGATCTCCATCGAATCAGTATGCTTATTTCAAGTACTCCCTTAGTGTTTAAAATTAAGGCAAGTAAGAACGAATTTCGGAGACCACCATTAGAGCATGGTAAGGCCAACATACATCCTGCCATCTTTCCCAAATATCCGGAAAACATGATAATCTGAATGGTCATGAACGCCTTCCAATCCTTTATCGAGTGCACATTCATAAGCATACCGGCTCGAATGTACACAAAAGGCAAAATAAGCTCTGATATCACTAGCTCAGATCTATCTATCAAGGAAGAACCTAGGGGGGGTCCTGAAGGGACAATCAATCCCATCATCAAAGCCCCAGGAAGAATAGTTATACCAATCATATCACACAAGAGCCCAATAATCAAGGGTCCCGCTAGAACTGCCTTGACGTAAAATCCATCCACAGGTTTCCCTTCCGGAGTTCGTCTTATAACCCACATAACCATTGGTCGCAACACCAAGGTAATAAACAATATCAACACGAACAGGATGACCGCAGATTGAGCCATTTGACGTAGGTCTCGCTTCAGGATCACCGATAGAAACAGAATGACCCATCCGAGGATCTCATGGAGAATTGCACAGGACATGGCCATTTTGCCCAACTCAGAAGTCAACAGATTGAGCTCACTCAAGACGTTAGTGATTACTGGGAAGTATGACAGCGCTAAGCGAGAACTTACATACAAACGGAAGCCTCTGCCTTTGATCCCTGGGAAGAAATCGCGACAAACGTAGAAGAGAATCAATAAGAATATCATGGGAAGTATAAAACATGTCAGGCCAACGTTCATGGACTTTCTTGCCATTTTTATGATCCTGGATTTGTCCATTTTCACTGTTGTTAAGAAGATGAAGTATAGTACACCTATGACGCTCAGTAGATTGGTAAATAACAGTTCTGCTGGTTGGAACATCCTGTCCAGGATTGCCTTCTCTTGGCCCAGGACAGACGGTCCTAGTATAATCCCAGCCTGAAAAGGAAACAAGTCGTCAAGGATCATGAATATGCATAATTTCATGAGTTTTTATTGAAAGGGAATGATTTGAATATAAAATAAAACTAGAAAGAAAACAATCTGAAAACCCATAAAATGGAAAATAATATCACTGAACACTATTTTTTAATATAAAAAACGGATGATTTCTCTTTAATTTTTATTTTCGGGGCATTTTGATAATCTCCCAACTAGAAATGGAATTTTTAATTTTCATGATCCCCTCTTATGAGATTTTACTATAATGCAGCTAGTTTTAGTTTTTCGGGCGAATCAAATTTCACAAATAATTCTAATGTATTCCAGAATAACTTAAAGTTTGCATGACTTGTATAATGGAATTCAATGATATTGCTTTAACTATGGAATCAACATTAACCAAGATTTTATTTTATTATTTATGGTCAGAATTCTGTCAAGATCTACTTAACTAAAGCATTATAAGCGGGGGTGTTAAGATAAATTACTACCAAAACAAGAGAGTTATCCTCCCACCCTATCTACACAACTAATCACTAATCAGCTCTTACTTTGTTGAGAAATGAGATTATACAGGAATCTAATACATGCAAGTATATAAATTCAATAAAGTAAAAGAAAAAAATATGTTGCGAGGTGATCCAAAAAGAAGAAGAAGAAGAAGAAGAAGAAGGAACAAAGAAGAAAACATGTTTACCAAGAGATTGCAAACGACTTTGGGTTGTTTCACAGGTCTAAGAATAACACGAATGAGCTGGGAGATGAAAAACATCAAAATCAATTGAAGCATGAAACTGGGGAAAATATGATTGGTAGGATCGTCTCCGAACCAAAAGCCCTTTGAATGAATGTCCATTCTGTACGGTACGCATGTTGTATAGTGCTGATCCCACATAGTATCATTTACAATCTTATGTTGCGAGCTCGTGTTGAATATATCCATTATTACCCTAATCACTCCCAGTGTTCCTTTTTTATTTGTTCTTCTTTTGTGGTGCAGCAGAGCGGAAGATCCAGGATTCCTGACAAGCTTTATACATGCTTTCCTATTTCCTTCTGTCTTGTTAACAAGACAATGTTACAGGAGGAGAAAAACACTCAACTGCAATGTAACAATTGAAAACTAGAGGTGAAGATCAGTTAGGATGTTGACAGTTTCAACAATTTTCAAGAAGTTCAATATGCTTTAACAAAAATTTTATTCCTCTGATGTGTTCTTGACCATGTCAGCAGGTTTTGAACTTGTTGAAAGACAACGTACAGTTTTAACAGTTGATATGGAAAAAGTATCTGGATTATGGATTGTAAAGAAAAACTATCACAGAGATAAAGTTTTAATTTTTAATTAGAAAAAACAGGGTGGGTCTAGCTACAGTTTATTTTTAGTTAGAAACAGAAAGTCGGTACATGTGAGGCAACAACAAATAGTAATGGCCTCAATTAAGTGTGTAATCATAAAATTACATAAGTAATATATATATATATATATATATATAGAGAGAGAGAGAGAGAGATGCAAAAATAAAGTGTAAAGAAGAAAGAAAACACATAGAATTATAATGGTTTATCAGTATATCTATGTCCACTCTTGTACTTTTGAAAAACTTCTATAAACTTTCAATACAGTTACAATAATTATTTATATCAAAACCCTAATACCAAACGTATCCTTAGAAATACCATACCATACCTACAAATAAACCCTAATTACTAGGGTTTATTTATAACATAAAATTCTTTAGGGGATAAAATTCACAACTAAAAAAACGTATATGATTTCAATTATAATTATGCTTAAATGTTGATTTTTTAAGGAACCTCTGTTATATTAATTTCTAGGTCCGTTACTGTTCATGTACATTGACATTTTGCTTTTTGCTAAAATATACTCTAGCTTGAACCTCTCTCTTTCTCTCTCTCTCTTTGTGTATTGATTATATGGTTCATATTCATATATGTAAATTGTAGAGCTAGTTGAAGCAAATTGATTTGCACCTCACATTTTTGTACCGTCATTGTCTATGACCACCATTATTTGCCTATATAAAGGCATGGGTGCTGTTAGTCATTTTAAATGGTCAAATCCTAAGTCTCATGTCCTAGATCTTAGGTACATTTGATAATTCTCTTTTTTCTAGTTCTCTCCTAAAATTTTAGAAAGAATTTGTATTGTAGTTATTAGTTTAATAAAATTCTTCTAGTCTTGGTTCATAGATGTTTCCCTCATATTAAGAGTTTTACAACGTAAATCTCGAATCCATTATTTTATTTTATTTTTTCCATTTTCTTTTTATATTATTCTTAGTTTCATGTTTACATTGGGAATAAAATAGTATCGAGTCGTCATAATAGTGGAATCAAAGTCATAAGTTTTTTAAAAAATTCTCAGTATGCTCTATGGTTGCAGTATTGTTTGATCTTTCACATTAGAAAAGAATTGTTCTTGGTTACTAAAATAAGTGTGGTGGAGTGAAAGTGCATACCTAAGAAAGGTTCTGGTTAAGGAAAGACTTAGTATTTAAGTGTGTCTGTTGTGACCTACCTTTCTTTCTTAGGAACTAACTTGAGGCACTATTCATGGATAGTTGCATTATTTTGGAATACGAGTACTATTCACGATACTGTTCATTGAATATCTTGTGAGTGTTTCATAAAGATAGCGGCGAAATTTGAAATTGAGAAGTTCAATAGAAGTAATTTTTCATTGTGAAAGATAAAAATGAAGACTATCTTACAACAATTAATAGAAAAAAGGCCAGCCAAGATTACTGATGACACCAAGTGGAAAAAGATGGATGACAATGGAATTGCCAATCTCCATTTGGTCTTAACAGATGATGTATTATCAAGTGTAGCAGAGAAGAAGACAGCTAAGGAGGTATAAAACACTCTAACAAAATTGTACGAGTCTCGATCATTACACATAAAGATTTTTTTAAAAATGAAGCTTAATAATCTTCGAATAGCGGAATCTACAACAGTAACCGACTACATCAACACCTTAAATACTCTATTTTCTAAATTTTTAGTGTTGGGTCATATAATAAAGGTAAATAAACGTGTAGAAATTCTACTTCAAAGTCTACCCGATTTGTGTGATTAACTTGTCATCAACCTGACAAATAATATCCTTACAGACTATCCAGTTTTTGATGACATTATAGTTGTTGTCTTAGAAGAAGAAAGCAGACGAAAGAACAAGGAAGATAGATTGTCAAGTAGTATACAAGCAGAGGCTTTGTCAACGATAAGAGAGAGATCAATAGAACGTGGCCCCAGTAGGAGTCTCAATCGTGGTAGATCAAAATCAAGAAGTAAAAAAAATGTTAGATGCTACAACTATAGCAAGAAAGGGTACGTCAAAAGTGAGTGTTGGCACAATAAGAAGAATAAAGCTCCTGAGTCATCAAACTCGCCGGGATATGTAACAAGTACCTCAGATGATGATGACATCTTATACAGTAGAGCAACCACTGTTGTGAAAAGCATATTACGATTTGTTGATGTCTGGATTCTAGATTCAACAACTACCTAGCATATGACCTCTCGTAGAGAATAGTTCCACATATATGAACCTATCTTAAGAGGATTTGTATTTATGAGTGATGATCATGCTTTAAAGATCGCTGGTATCAGCACAATCAAGATAAAGATGCATGATGGTACAGTTCGCACTATTCAGGAGGTATAACATATGGAAGGCTTGAAGAAGAATTTATTATCTTTAGGACAATTGGATGATCTTAGATGTAAGACCTATATAGAAAATAAGGTCTTGAAAATTGTTGGAGGTGTGCTTGTTATCATGAAACGAGAAGATTGCTATAAATCTATACATGCTTAAAGGAAAAATACTACTGAAGACTGATTCATGTGTTGTAGCAACCAACCATGGAGAAGAGTCAACGATGATGTAGCATCGCAAATTAGGCCACATATTTGAACAAGATTTGAAAATTCTCTCCAAACGCAGATTGTTTCCTAAGCTTAAAATGGTAAATCTATCTTTTCATGAGTTTTGTGTGACAAGCAAGCAATATAGATTGAAGTTCAACAATTCTACTATTAGAAGCAAATGCATTCTAGACTTGATTTATTCTAATGTTTGGGAATCACTAGATATATCTCTAGGAGGAGCAAAATACTTTACATTATTCATTGATGATTACTCTAAGAGAAATTAGGTGTACCTTATCAAGAGGAAATCAAATGTGTTTCTAGTGTTCAAAACACGAGTAGAACTTGAATTTGAAAAAAAAAAAAAAAAGTCAAGTGTTTGAAGATAAATAATGGAAGAGAATATATAGACGGAGAGTTTCTTGCTTTTTGCAAGCAAGAAGAAATCGAAAGACAATTTACAATCACATACACTCTTTAACAAAATGAGGTGGCAAAGTGGATGAATAGAACTTTTGTAGAAATAATAAAAACTATGTTGAAAATTGCAGGTTTACCCAAATCATTTTGGGTAGAAACAGCAAAAACCGTCTGTTATGTGATAAATTGATATCTATCTATAACAATTGAGTTAAAAATACCAATAGAGATGTAGATCGGTAAACCTGCTAATTGTTCTACTTTATATTCATTTGGATGTACTGTGTACGTGATGTATAATAACCAAGAAAGAACAAAGCTGGATTCGAAATCAAGAAAATATATATTCTTAAAATAGGCTGATGGAGTGAAGGGCTTTCACTTGTGAGATCCCCACTGCCCATAAGGTTATCATCAGTAGAGATGTTATCTTTGCAGAAGATCAACTTCAAAAAAGTAGAGATGATAGCACTTCAAAAGAAACTTTAAAGACTACGATTGTATGGGGTGAATAGGCTAGAACATAAAAATTTAGGTTATTCTAAAGTAGAACCAAAGCACGAAGTACAAGAACTGGTTGAAATTGAGGCTCCAAAAACTTGACGATCAACTTGAGAGAAGAGACCACCAATATGGCATTCAGAGTATGTTACAAAGAGCAATATTGCATATTGTCTTTTAATAGAGGATTGAGAGCTTCAACTTTCTATGAAGCTACAAGCAGCCTAAATGCCCCTTTGTGGATAATAACAATACAAGAAGAAATTGAAGCTCTACACAAAAACAAGACATGAGAACTTATACCTCTACCATAAGGTTAAAAAGCCATTGGAAACAAAACGGACTAGCAATGATCAAGTGGAGCGATATCATGTAAGATTGATGGTGAAAGGATATGTTCAAAAAGAAAGCATTTATTTCAATGAAATTTTTTCCCCGGTGGTTCAACTTATAATAATAAGGGCAGTCCTAGCAATGTGTGCTATATTTGATCTATATTTAGAGCAATTAGATGTGAAAACTATATTTCTCTATGAAGAATTTGAAGAATAAATTTATATGCTCCAACCAGAAGGTTTTACTGAAAAAGGCAAGAAGAACTTAATTTGCCGGTCAAAAAAATCTTTGTATCGTTTCAAATAGGCGCCAAGGTGTTGGTACTAAGGTGTTGGTACATGAGATTTGATTCCTTTATTATAAGCCTTGAATACGACATTCTTAGTTCAAACCATTGTAAATACTACAAGAAGTTTAGAGATAGTGATGATTTTATTATCTTGTTATTGTATGTGGATGACATGTTGGTAGCAGGCTTCAACAAAGATCATATCCAAGAATTAAAGGCACAATTGACTAGAAAGTTTGATATGAAGGATTTGGATCCAAAAAACAAAATTCAAGGGATGCAAATTCACTGAGACAAAAAAGATAGGAAGACTTGGCTCTCTCAGAAAAACTACTTAAGAAAAATTTTGTACCGCTTCAACATGCAAGATTGTAAACCAATTTCTACACTTCTTCCTATGAATCATAAATTATCCTCAAATCTAAGCCTTGGCAATAAAGCAGAGAAAGCAGATGTCTCACGTACCATATGCATCAGTAGTGGGAAGTTTAATGTTCGCTATGATATGTACAAGATCGAACATTGCACAAGTAGTGAAGTGATCAGTTGATATATGGCGAATCCTAGTAAAGAACATTGGAATGCTGTGAAAAGGATTCTGATGTACATTAGATGAATCTTAGATGTTGCATTATGTTATGAAGAATCAGAGTTTATTTTCAGAGACTATGTGGATTCAAATTTTGTAGGAGATCTCGATAAAAGAAAATCCGCTACAGACTATGTGTTTACGATTACAAGGAGCTGTGAGCTGGATATCTAAGTTACAAACAGTTGTGGTTTTATCTACAACAAAAACAGAATACATGACAGCTACACAAGCTTGTAAGAAAGCAATTTGGATTAAAAGGTTATTGAAGGAGTTGGGCACAAACAACAAAAAGTCTCTTTGTTTTGTGACAGTAAAAACACCTTTCATATTGCGAGGAATCCAGTCTTTTATTCTCGAACAAAGCAAATATGAGTCCAATATCATTTCGTTCACAAAGTAGTGGAAGATGGTAGTGTGGATATGCAAAAGATACACACCAAGAAGAACCTAGCAGATGCAATGACCAAGCCTATCAATACTGATAAATTCATTCATAGATCCTTATATGGTCTCATGGAAATGTAAGCAGCAAGAGCTTGATCAAAGATTAGAAGGATAAACCAAATCATTGAAAATGGTTTCAAGTAGAAGAATGTTAAGAGGTGAAACCATTTAATGGCTAAAATGGAGACACAAGGGTAGCAAATTTCAATTTGATTTTATGGAGGTGTATATTATTAACTAAATAGATGGCAAATTCAATTTAAATTTGTAGAAGTGTATGTTATTGACTTGATCAATAACTTAAGCATGAAGCATTTGTGTGATCACCATCATTTTGGGCCAATATAGAGGCATGAGTAGTCAGTCATTTTATCCATCCAAGTCCCAAGTCCTATGTCCTAGATTTTAGGTACTGTTATGGGTATTTTTGGGACTGCAAAAATGGGCTGGTAAAAGCTCAATAAATTGACCCAGAAGGTTAATCCAATAGATAAAGTCTAGGATCCAAGGAATAGACCCAGCTCTCAACTCTCAGCTAGCTAAGCATCCAACTCGCAGCTCGTTACCTTCAGCTTTTAGCTCTCAGCTAGCTAAGCATCCAACTCTCAACTCTTAGCTAGCTAAGCATCCAGCTCTCAGCTCTTAGCTAGCTAAGCATCCAGCTCACAACTCGCTACCTCCAGCTCGCAACTTGCAGCTAGCAGGATGGAGCTCTCAGCTCTCAGACCTCAGGCAGCAATCCTGAATCCCGAGGAGCAATTAATGCAGGAATAGTCATGTCAGAGTTGTTAGTCAAATAAAATAAATGTTATGTCAGAGTAGTTGATTTCTTTACATGTACATCACTCAATTGTAATCCCTATTCCTCTATAAATAGGGGAAAATTTCATTGTAAAAGGAGAGAACTCATCTTAGTATTATAATCACTCTGCAAAAATATATTGAAAGTGACTGTAGATGTAGGCACCATTGTCGAACCACGTAAAAATCTCTGTGCAAATCTCTTGTTTTTTATCTCTCCTCTCTTTGGTGTGCTTTGTGATTACAGGTATTGGGCTTGGGATCTTCGGTCGACCGTTTCTGGACGTCGACATAAATTGGCGCTAGAAGGAGGGCCCAGGCTGTAATTTTGAACTTTCAGCAACCATGGCAAGAGGAAGAACAACCAGAAGTTCAAACTCTGCAGCTGGTCGACTAGAGAATCAGACAGATCAACAACAGTGCAATCTCCAACCTATGGATAATACTATAGCACTCATGTCCCCGCGACAGGTGTCGTTATAGGCATACCTCCACTGACCTCTCACCAGCTAGCACTATCGGACTCTATGGCTGGGGGGCTGCATGCATGGCACCAGCGGCAAGAAATGTTAGAGGGTACGGTGCAGCGACTCGCAGATGCGGTCAGGGTGCTGACACAGGCCTAAGCACAAAACGTGCCTCCAAGAGAAGTCTATCAACAGCAAGAAGCCGTTCCAGCTTTTGATGGACCACTCAGAGATCGGCCGCGACCTGCCAACTCCGTTCGTTCCACCAGCTCGCATTCGAGAACTGAAGGTCGTCGAGCTCGTGAAGTCGAGAGCTCACAAAGGTCTCGCCTGGAATGTACTTCAGATCGCAGCTCTCAAGGTCGCGAGCTCGAGAGAGGCTATAACCCTCATAACCCAACAATAGAAGAACTACTACAGAGGGTTCAGCAGCTGGAGGAGCAACCTGGACCCCAGGATCTGAAAGAGCAGTATGAGGAGAGAACCTCTCTCACTAGGGAGATCGATAAGCAACCTCTCCCTCCCAGATTCAAGCTCCCTAGCGTTCCACCTTATAAAAGGGGACAGCGACCTTTACGATCATCTGGTTACATTCAATATTCAAATTGATCTCTAGACGACCAACCCCTTGGTGAAATGCAGTGTTTTCCCAGCCACCTTGGGTGACGTTCCGCGAGCTTGGTTCAGGCGTCTCCCAGCTCACAACATAAACAGCTGGGGGGAATGTCAACAAAGATTCATCAGCGAGTACCAGGCTCTGAAAAACCAGCTCGCACCACCCTGCCACCTCGCTATAGTCTTTCAACGGCAAGGCGAGTCTTTTAAAAATTACATTACCAGGTTCAGACATGAGGTCGCTAACGTGGAGAATCCCTCAGATGACAGCATCCTAACTGTGATATCAACTGGGCTTCGCAAGGATGAGAAGCTCTATGAGAGTATATATAAATCCCCATTAAGAGACCTGGGTGAATTCTATGAACGAGCTACAAGGGAGATTAGATGGGAAGAAAGCTTCGACCCCAAAAAAGTCTGATCAAACAGATGAATCGGGCAGTCTCAATCAATTGAAGAATAGAAATAATAGTGGAGACGAAAATGAAGGTTAGAATGAGGACTCAAGGTATCAGGTCGCTAAAAAGGCCAGGAACAAGCTCAAAAGCGAGTGACCTCGGCATCAAGGTCGCCATGTTAGCTATAGCGTCTTGTCAGATACGCAAAACAGTATCTTCGCAACGGAAAAGGGTAGAGAGGATTTTAGGAAACCTAACCTCATAAAGACCCCTACTAAGTTTAGAAACAAGAAGAAGTTTTGTACTTATCATTGTGAGGTCGGGCACAATACTTCATATTGCTGGAAGTTGAAAGATGCTATCGAGGACCTAATCAAACAAGGTCGTCTGGGAGAATACGTGGTGCAACCAGCATAGTAGTAGCCCCAGCAGGCTCCCAAGCTAGACATGAACCCTCAGTGCATCCATATTGCAATTGCTCCCAACAGGTCATATACCTAATTTGTAATTCAATTTAAGAAATCAATAGAAGATATGAATTTTCTTCAATGCTTTATATTACAGTTGTCTTATTGATTTCTTAAAATCATGCTATGAAAAGCGCTTACGCGACCTATTAGCTGAGGTCGCGACCCTCTGGACGACTTGTTATTACGCTATTTTAGCTGAGGCTTCAATCCACTGGAGATAGCTAGCTATAACGCTATTAGCTGAAGCCGGCCTACTGGATAGTTCGCAAAAACACGTCGCTATGGTAAGAGAGGTTACGGCCTACTAGACAGCTCACTAGTACACTATCTTAGTTGAGGTTCCGACCTACTCGAGATATCTAGCGCTGTTAGCTGAAGTTACGACTCCCTACATAGTCCGACAAAATACTGTTATAGCAGGCAAGGTTTCGACCCCCTGCATAGCCCGCAACAATGTTTTTATATATTATGCTAACTGAATTTCTGAATTAAGTTATGATCTGAAACCACAGCCTGTGATGGTCAAACGACCTTCCAAGCTCTTCATAAAGTGTTTTTACCCTTGAGCAATACATTGATTAACACATTGATCACCTAGATTTTTCTGTTCACAGGAAAAAACCAGGGAAACGAAGCACAATCATGAAATGACTCAAAAGAAAATATATCAAGCTCAGCAGTCTCAGTAGAGTCACCGCAAGGATAGGACAAAATCTAAAAAGGTGCTAAGACAGATCGAGGCGACAGCTTTTACCAGCGAGCTTAAGTTCTCAGTCCGAAAATCGCACTAGGAGCTGGAGGGCTTATGTTATTGGTATTTTTGGGACTATAAAAATGGGCCGGTAAAAGCCCAACAAACTAACCCAAAAGGTTAATCCAATAGATAAAGCCTAAGATCCAAGGAACAAACCCAACTCTCAGCTCTCAACTAGCTAAGCATTTAGCTCGCAACTCGCTACCTCCAGCTCTCAACTCTCAGCTAGCTAAGCATCCAACTCTCAGCTCTCAGCTCTCAGCTCACTACCTCAGCTAGTAGGATGGAGCTCTCAGCTCGCAGACCTCAGACAGCAATCCCAAATCCCGAGGAGCAATTAATGCAGGAATAATCATGTCAAAATTGTTAGTCAAATACAATAAATGTTATGTCAGAGTAGTTGATTTCTTTACGTGTACATCACACAATTGTAATCTCTCTTCCTCTATAAATAGGGGGAAAATTTCATTGTAAAAGGAGAGAGCTCATCTTAATATTACAGTCACTCTGCAAAAACATATTGAGAGTGATCGTGGATGTAGGCACCATTGCCGAACCACGTAAAAATTTCTGTGCAAATTTCTTGTTCTTCCTCTCTCCTCTCTTTGGTGTGCTTTGTGATTGTAGGTATTGGGCTTGGGATCTTCGATCGACCGTTTCCGGACGTCGACAGGTACATTTGAGAGTTCTCTTCTTCCTAGTTCTCTCCTAAAAATTTAGAGAGAGATTGTATTGTAATTGTTGATTTAATAAAATTCTTCTAGTCTTGATCCATGGATGTTTCCCTTACATTGAGAGTTTTACTACATAAATCTCGAATCCACTATTTTATTTTATTTTATTACTTCTATTTTATTTTAATATTATTCTCAATTTCATGTTTACGCTAGGATTAGAATAGTATTTGGTCAACTTTATATTCTTTTAATATGAGAGAAATATTTATCAATCACAAATCCTAATAGAAGAAAGGAAATTAATTCATAATTTGTAATTATTGTATTTATTAAAAACTGTTGGAAATCAAACATGTAAACCTCACATCCAAAATAAAAATTAACCTCCTAAAAAAAAAAAAAACAAAAACAAAATCAAAACAAAACGAAAACAAAACCTCGGTTGCCCTCTCCCACTTTAGGAGTCAGTCAGATTCCTTTACCTAATCCTCATTTTCATGTACTTGGATTTCCTTTAATTTTAATTTCCAATTAATAAATACAAATACAATTAGATTCATGATATGTTTTAGAGTCTCTGTTTTATTAAGCATTCTAATAATAAATCTATATATATATAATTATATATATATTTAACATACAAAAATATAATTTGTTATTACAAATTTTTCATTCGCAAATATTTGGATTCCTTTTCATTTTAATTTTCATTTAATAAACCTGTGCGCAATAACCTAGTTCCTTCTATGTGTATAAGTTCATATAATTTGATTCCTAATCCTTCCTAGTAAGTATTGTAATAATAAAACAGTAATAAAATTTTCTTTTTCATTATGATAAACACGCTCATAATCTAGTTTATTTATTTAATGATCATTTGTATTGGATTCCACCTATACACCTTTAAACGTGAGTTTTAATTGTCAAATTCAATCCTGTACATCAATTTATAATTTAAAAAGTTTAGTTCAAATTTCACATTTATAATTTATATAAATAAATAAATAAACCCTCAAGCTACACGTTTATTTTTAATATTGAGAACTCTCAACTCACCGCTAATTTAATGTCCATAGATTTACAATTATTTTATAATTATATACAAAAGTTAAATCCGACCCACTCAACCATAAGGCTTAAACACAAATCAAACTAGGAGTCTAGAACATAAATCCGGATTGAACTGTCAGACCCATTCGGCACTTCTAGACTGAGTAACAATAACAATTAGTAGTGTCCTTTTCAACAAGAAGCAAGCGCTAGACCAGCAAAGTATTGGCCACCACTTTGGTCTTTGCCTTAATAGTGACATCAACGGTCAGTGATGACATCGTACTCAAAAAAAGAAAGGTCATTGATGATATCTGCAGCTATCACGTCAGGCATTACGTGGCCGCGAAAGGTGTCTGCACGCGGCGCACATGCATGCGACAAGTGGGGTGGCTGCAGTGGATGAGGATGAGGAGACAGCCTGACTCGATTCTCGATGCTTTTGTACACGTGTCGGTTTCTGTTATATCAATGTATTTTTTATTTAAAAAATGGATAATTGTAATGATGATTTTAAATTTAAATTTATGTTGTATTAAATATGAATATTGTTAAAGTCCAAGGGGTTGCACTGCAGTGGAATGAATACTGCTCCTCCATCTCTTCTATCTTGAGTGGTGAGTCTGGTGACACCCTCAGCCATGTAATGTATGAATTGTGTCCACTGATATATGGATTGTTTTATCTTATTTTTAAGAGTTGATCTCTGAATTATATCTCAATATTTATCACTATTAATTTTAATCGCACCCTGAATCGATCTTAATAATAAAAAATATATATATATGAATATTGTTAAGAATTAAAAATATGAACTAAATTCTTTTTTGAAAAAACGAACCCAAATATGAATATTTTTGTATTTGAAAATAAAATTTCGATGTTAAACAATCTATAAGTACTTATCAAAATCTGTTGTTCATGTGTGTGTATATATATATATATATATAATCTATCGATACTAAATGATCTACCGAAATCAAGTGTTATGTGGATAACTTGAAAGCATGATAATATAGTCTGCTTGTCTGGTATATTCTTCATTGGCATCAAATTTGGCTCGACATTTCAATTAGACTCTAATTGAAATAAAGTTTAATTTTTACATAAAAATTGATTTAAATTGTGAGCAACAACATTAATAATTGAATAAAGCAAGCTCATTAACCGAGATTAGAATTGTATTTTACTGATCTTTTCTTCTATTTGATTATGGTAAATTTTGAAAGTTGGAGAAGGAATGTTAGTTGGACCTATAATGTGTCATTGATATAAATGTAATGATTTGATATGGATTTCCGAGGACATTACCACTAAACCACTTAAATTTCAATTTTTTTTCTTTTATATATATATATATTATGATTTTTTGTTTATAGAAATTTTTTATATTGTTTGTTCAAACTTTTTTGCTACTCTTAAAAATTATGATTTTGTTGGAACCAATAATCACTAATTGAGTATTCTAGTAAAGTGGTGCAATGAGTTGTTTAAACAAGTAATTTCAATCGAAACAATAAACAAAAACTTAAAGTTTATTATCACTTGGAAAGAAGGAAACAATAACATGCTAAATATAAACAAATCAAATCTTTAAATAACATGGAATAAGTAATCCTAACTTATAGGAAACCATATGCTCCCAAATTTGTCCTACATCAATCCTTCCACTTGGGCAAAAAAAAAAAAAGTCGTCCTCGAGATTTCACTCAACCATGTTGTTAACACCAAACAAACAATTGTTTCCCCCTCATCTACTTCGGTATACTCAACCCCCTTGTAAATATCATCGTCAACTCCCCGATCTCCTATAGAGTAACGCATTGCTTTCTTTTCTTCAGCAAAATTAATAGACATTTGATTAAGGTAGTTATTCGAAAGATGTCCAAGTTGAGTACACCTAAAGCATCTGCCCATATTAGGTCATGAGTAAGGGTTAGGATTGGTTCGATGCTACTGTTGACTTGGTACTATTATTTGGTTAAGGGCAGTACTTGCATTTCATCCTCATTTTAGAGTTTAGGGTGTAGAAGTGATGAGTATAGAGTTTTCCTCACTATTGTTAATTGTTGTAAACTCTTCCAAAGTGGTTGAAGTATCTAGAATGGATGTTCAAAAATTACTCAAACTCTTGTTAACTGGTCGGTTTAGCTGAGCCTCAACTTTCAAAGCTAATTTGATTATATCAATTAATGTCCAGACGTTGTGGAAAGCTAACTTATCTTGAATGTCCAACCTCAAACCTTCGATGCATCGAGCCACTTGTTGATCCATAGTTTCCATCAAGTTACATCTAGCACTTAGTCGATAGAACTCTTCAGTATATTCTGTAACTCTTCAATTCAACTGCCAATAATTATGAAATTATTGATATAGAAATTGCTCGTTGTCAGGAGAAAGAAATTGCTGCTTAAGCAATCATTTCATCTTCTCTCATGTTCAAACATGTTGCTTTTCTTGTCGTTGATGATTAAACTGCAATTATTCCACCAAGCTGCAGCTCGTTCTTTCAACTTATATGTTATTAACTTGACTTAACACTTTTTTGAGATTCCTAAGTAGTCAAAAAAGTTCTTAACATTGTATATCCAATCAAGAAAATCCTCAATGTGTAATCGGTCATCGAAAGTAGGCAAACCTATTTTCATCTTGAAATCTTGGCAATGTTGAACATTCCCAAAAGTATTGTGGCCTCGATTAATGTTATCTTCTTCACTTGAAGAATCCTCAAATCCTCAAACGGGTGCAAACCTACTTTCACTATTATCGTAGTCCACTTGTCGACCTCTTCCACCATCATACCACCTAAAAATACATTGATTACCCCTCTAATATAGATCAATTGGGTTGGATTAGTGTTGAATGTGACATGTTCTAATAGCTAGGTCACAAAATTCCTCAAACCAGCATCTGCCATCGTTGATTTGACCTTTGCCGCCACTAATATAGGGTCGTCAAGCCTCTATCAACTCTAATCTAAGTTGGTGGCATTCTAAGGTTGTAATATGGATTGCGAGGGTCTGGATCTCTCAAGTTGTGAAGTTGTCACACGGGTTTTAAGATTCTCAGATCAATCGATTAGATTTTGGAGGTCTGGACAGTGAATCAAACCTGCACACGAATTTAAAGCAACAATCAGACCTATGTATTGGGGAATGTGTGGGTCAAACAAGTTATGTGGGTTTGGTGAGTCTCTTGTGCCTAGATCCGAGTAGTCTAGGTCATGATTGTCAAGATTTCGACGTCTTTGTCATTTGTGGTCTTTTCCTACATCTTCATCGATGGTCATTGTTTGACCACCTATCAAACTAGGTTACTGCTCACTGAAGGCACATATACTTTCGAGAACCATCACAACAATCATCTATGAAAGGTTTTGAAATTTTCATCGATCCCGTCAAGTCGTTGCTCAATTCTATTGAATCGTTTATTGACTGTACTAAATCGTTCATCAATAATTAAGAACAGTCATTTATTGTCAAGAGTTTGTTATCCACTCAAACCAATTTCACCCATCAGCCCAGGATAGACCATGTTCTGATATCAATTTTAGCATAACGAATAGGTTGTTTTGAAACAAAACAGGTAATTTTGATAGAAATGATAAAACAAAAATTTAAAGTTTATTATAATTGAAAGAAATAAAATAATAACATACCAAACACAAGCAAACCAAGCTTTTACATAATGTATCTAATCCTAAAACTATTAGAAATAGGAATTCTAATTGAATCTTAATTTTCAAATTTGAAACTAATACTAAACTAAAAAGATAATAACATACAATGAGGAATACTAAACTTGTAAGAATCCTAATGCTCCTAAACTCATCTTTCATCATAAAGGAAGGAAACTTACTCCCTTATTTATGTTTGTTCACTGGATCCTTTCGAATTAAGTTAACCCGTCTTATATATGAATCAGGAATTAATTTTTTCTCAAAATCGAAGTGAATCAAATTTCATTGGAAATTTAGAATTAGGAAAAGGAACCTTCCTTGAGTAGGATGGAAAATCATCTTTCCCATACAAACATAATATATGCATAGCATCCACTAATTTGATTCTATCACAAATCATAAATTATATTCTTTCTTATTTCGCATTAAAATTCATATTTAATAACACGCCCCTTTATTTTCATCAACTAATATAAGGTAAGTATTAACTTATATATGGTAACAAAATCCCAAAACAAGATACAACAAAATTTTGATATAGAAATAAATTTTCATGACCCATTTGCAGTTAATAAACCAGTCCATTACAGCTATGACCCAACTTGGCCATGTGGCCTTTCCAAGAATGGCAAGACCGAAATATCCAGGAAACAACAGGGCCAAAACCGCGGCCTTTCCAGACCAGAATCGTAAATTTACTTGCTCACAAAGAAAAACCGAATCGGGAAGCTTCTCCTGACACGTGCCAGAATGAACGGCGATCCAAGCGCCACGACGCGACTAGAATTCCGCCACGTCAGCACACACCACAAGCTTATCTAACCACGGAAATATCTAGAGAAGGCTATAAATATCTTGTACCATGTCGAAAACCCAGAAGGTTTCTAGTTTTAACTCTGAAGCGAAGCACAAAAACCAGAAAAACGAAAACAACGCAAAACGTTCCCAAAATACAATCACTAACTGTTCTTGCTACTGCTAGTGCTGCTACTACTACTGTGTGTGTAATTGAAAAAGTCGAACAAGTCGAAGAAGCTAGAGGTGTCTCAACTGGTACGTCATCGATTCTTGAAAGTTTAGTAGTCTTTTATCTGTAGTTTTTTAGTTGATTTTCTCTAGGGTTCTTGATCTTTGATCTGGGTTTTTGATTTTATTTACTGGGTTTTTTTTCTTTTTTTATCAGATTTTATTTTTTGACTACCCAGATTTTTTTAAAGGTTCTTTTAAAAAAGAAATACTCACACACACACACACACACACACACATATATATAGGTATAAAAGTAGTCCTAATTTGTCAAGGGCTTGGAGTTTTCTTCGGCCCGAAGAATGCTTTTTACTACGTCGGCTCCAAGTATATACATATATATATATATATAAATAAATAAAAAAAAATATATATATATATATATTAAGTATCAAAATTGTTTAAAGGTTCTTTTTTGTGGTGTTTGATATTGAGTTGATTTGTTTGGTGTGCAGATCCTGATTTTATTTATTAATCGTAATTGTTGATTGAGAAGGTGGTGGAATTTGGATAGTGGTATAGAGTTGTTTAGTGGGATATGGCTGTTCTTAGTGATAGAAGTGGTGGTACTAATGTGACGGTGTTGGATTCCTCTAGGAAGAGGAAACGTAGAGATGGGAATAATGTGGTGGAGACTATTGCCAGATGGAGACAACAGAATGAGTTTCTGGAGTCTTCTGGTGCTGAGATTAGGCCTGTAAGGAAGGCCCCTGCCAAGGGTTCGAAGAAGGGGTGTATGAAGGGGAAAGGTGGACCGGAGAATGCTGGGTGTGCGTATAGAGGTGTTAGGCAAAGGACTTGGGGGAAGTGGGTTGCGGAGATTAGGGAACCGAATAGAGGGAAAAGGTTATGGCTTGGTACTTTTCCTAGTGCTGTTGATGCTGCTCTTGCGTATGATATGGCTGCTAGGGCCATGTATGGTAGTTATGCGCGGTTGAATTTGCCTGATGTTGTTGCGTGCACCTCTTCGTTGGAAGAGTGTTCGAAGGATTCAGAGTCTACAACTACGTCCTCTAACTCCTATGAGGTTGAGGAATGTAAGGTGGAGAATGAGGGTAAGGAAGGTGAATTGAGGACTGCTGATGTTCAATTGGAAGGAGAGATTGAAAGTAGAATTAAGTTGTCGTCACCAGTGAAGTCACCGGTGAAGATGCTGAAAGCTGAGGATGAGGGTGTGTATGTTGGGGAGTTGGGTAGTAAACCAGTAGCAGCGCAAAATGAGGGTAATGTTGATCAGGCTTTGGGTGTCAAAAAGGAAGCTCAAGATCAACCGATGAGTATTGAAGATTATGGTTGGTTCGATGGATCCGAATGGCAGACTACCTCGATGGATGAGATGTTTGATGTTAATGATCTGTTGAATTTGATAGACGCTAATCCTCTTTCCGGCGCAGAATTGAAGGGTGAGTTTAATTGTAACAGTGGTCAGCTGGGGTTAGCTGATAATATCCGTTTTGAGGATGTCAAACCATCAGATTGGTCATACCAGCTGCAGAGCCGCCTAGACCGGGATTCGTCCAAACACTTGAACAACGCGGACCAGGGAGCTTCAGATTATGGCCTTCAATTTCTGAAATCAGGCAATGAGGATGACAACGATTACGGATCTCTGTCAGATTTCGGGTTTTAGAGGAATGTCTCGCCTAGCACCTGTGCTTCCCTGTCGAAGAATTTGTTTATCAGGCATTCTCTGTCGAATTTATCAATTCTTTCTATCATTACAGGTGATATAGATGGTTCCTGGGTTCCAATTCGTTCAGTGAGAGGCATCAAGATAGTTGAAAGAGTTTGTACTAACGTTTGTCCTTTGATGTTGCTGACCGGTAAACGGGCTACTTCTCTATAGGTTTTTAGATTAGAGAACACAGCCATGGTATTGATTTTGTGACCAACCCAGTGGACTTTGGGTTGGGAAGTTGCTTTACATCAATATATTATGAAACTTAGTGATGCTTTGAGAGACTAATTCTTTGTTGTACATACTTTCTAGCGTATTTGTTACAAGAAAATAGATGAGTTCTTATATAAAATATGAGAGAAAAGTGAGAAAAGGTTTTGGTTTTTTGTTATTGATGTATGTTCAATTCATACGCATTTGACTATGTTATGGGCATTTTTCATGTGAATATTTTGGTTCACGATCCGAATGGGTTTTTGATGTTGTTAGTCAAACCTAAATCCGTTTAGGGTAGGGTGTGTCATGTCTTATCTATTTTGATTCATTTAAAATAACAACTTTTAAAACTAAACATATACTTAAGCTCAAAACATGTTTAAAGTTCAAAATATAACTGTATATTAATAAATCTTAAATTTAGATGTAACATATGAATACTAAAATCATTTAAAGAATATAAATTTCTGTAAGTTTAGTACAATATTGTCAATCCATTAACACTATCAGTCAAAGTTTTATTCAAGCAACTCAATATTTATAATAATAGTTTGTTTTAGACACAATTTATAATTTAAAATTTAATAAGTAGTCATGTTGAACGTTTGAAAATAAATTATGACGATGATAACAATACCAATAAGAATCATATTAATGTATAATAATATTAATGTCTGAATTAATTGTAATATTTTAAGAAAAAAATATTGTAGTCTCTCAATATTATTATTATTCGTGTCGTAGTTAGTTATCTTTATTTAGGGAATGTGTGAAATTTTCTGATTTTTGTTTGAATTTTTCCAATAAGCCATTTAAAAAAATAAAATGGATAATTCTAATTTTTTTCCTATTATTTGATGAAAACGCTAACTACCTCTATAATTTGAAGAAATTTTATTTTATTCCTTCTGTTAATTTTATTAAAAAAAAAAACACAAAAAAAAAAAAAAAAAAAAAAAAATCTATATCCCTCAATTAAAAATTAAAAAAAAATGAAAAATTAATTAAAAAATTTTATGAAACATTTAAAAAAAAAAAAAAAAAGTGGAGATAATCTCCATCGTCCATCAATTTTGATGGACGATTGAGATCCAACTTAAAGATTGGATCACTCTTGTTATTCTTCAATGAAGATTATAAACAATATTCTACATCTTCATTTTTATCGATAGACACCAAATCATCAACCAAAAAAAAAAGAAGTCATTTTTCATCAACAAATAACTCATTTATCAGTATCAATCTTTCATCAACCCACCATTAGCAACATCAACACACAATTATCATCATCAACCATTTGAAAAAAAAAATTAAAAAAAAAAAATATATATATATATAGAGAGAGAGAGAGAGACCTAATGTTCTCCAATTTTCCAATGTTCTTGTTTTTCTTTTTTATTTTTAATTTTTTTCCTCCGGCAAAGGAGACTACCAGAGTCTAAATGGCTTCCAAGTGTTTGTTGTCAGTGAAGAAGAGGTGTTGGGTGTTGGGCTTCAACAATGGATGAAGAAGAAAGGGTTGATGGGTACTGGCGATGGACGAAGATGAAGGGCTACTAGGTGTCAGCAATGGACGGAGTGGAAAGGCTGTTGGGTGTCGATGATGGATGAAGAAGAAGGGTGTTGGACTGTTGGGTATAGTAGTGGACGAAGAAAAAAAATGGAAGAAGAAGTGGAAGAAGAAGATGGACGAAGAAAGAGACGATGATAGGTGTAGATGTAAGTGTGGGTGTGTGTGAGTGTTGGTGTTGGAAATAATTATTTTTTTCATTTTATTTTATTTTTCATCTCCATCGAGATGATTTTTTTAATCTATTTTTTATTTTATTTCATATTTATTTTTAATTTTATTTTTTTATTTTCACTGTCCATCACAACCATGGATGATGGAAATGATTTTATTTTTTTCAAAAAAATTGTTTTAATTAATTAATTAATTAATGTTTTATTATATATTTTATCTTGATTTGATAGTTTTATCCTTCCATATTAATAATCAAATATTAATTTTTAACGTTCAGATTAATGATAGAGGATTTTTATGGCTATTTTTATAAATATTTGGGACGGAGGGGGGGTGGGGGGAGGAGAGTGGGGGCCGGTTTGGGACTATTTTTATAAATTATAAGGAGTTCTTAATGATTTCTTCGGTGAGAGGATTTTTTAATTATTATGTCAAATTATAGGAAAAATTAAAATTATCTCAAAATTACATATTTTTTTTAAAAATAGATACCGTACTTTCTTTAAAAAACGTGGAGATGGACACTAGTTATCCTATGTTCCTAACATCATTGGAAATTTTTTGCTTTTTTTGAAAATACAACATTGTATTAATGGGCTGTTTGACAGTATAATTGAATTAATCTTTAGTTTCTTATATTTTATTTATTAGATATCAACATTTTTATAAAAATTTTGATCATCTACTTTTCCATCATATGAAAATCATTGATCTTTCTATTACATTGGTGTTTTTTGTTGTTTATATTCAAAGAACAAATATTTGAGCAGATTCATATGAAGAATTTTCACAAAAATTGAAAGTGTTTAAATGAAATATACATATACATATGTATATATATATATATTTTTTTTTTTTTCCTGTTGAGGAGAACATATTGTTTTGGGGGAAAAAAAGTTGACATTATACGCGTTAAGAGTTTACCAAGACCTACCATAATCAATTATTATATATGTGCAACAAAAATTCACTTTTATGATACGGTACGGAGACTTTTCACATACATTGATAAATATATATATTATTAAACTTTTAAACATTTCAGCATATCATTTCATTATCAATATAAATTCAATCATAAATTAGTTAGTACATAATTTGTAAATCAATTTTCTCATAATTTATTATGGTAATAATATCATGATTCTTAATTTATTTTGATCTTTACAAATTTAAATTATAATTAATTAACCTCGTATAATAATATTAATAGCATGATCTCATAATTTGGTATACAAAAATTTAGTAGGTGCTGAAATAGAAAAAAAGATTGTGATGACCGAAGAAAGCAAAACCATTTAAAAAACAACAATCGAGTGTTATTTTTGCCTTCCTAGTCTCCCGGTAGCCACGCCTTTCTCTCCACACATATGTCAATGCATTAAATGGGACAATCGCACCGCGTCATTCATGAATTCATTAAATAAGATTGCTTTTCACAAGTTTTTTAATATTTTTTTTTTCTTTATTTGGTTTAATAGCAAGAAGGTTTGGGTTCAACATCAAGCTTTTGAAACTTTTGTTATTGTTTTTTGTGTCCCACCGTGTTATTCGTGAATTCATTCAATAAAATTGTTTTTCACAAGTTTTAATTTTTTTTTTTTAATTATTTTGGTTTAACAGCAAGAAGGTTTGGGTTCAATATCAAGCTTTTGTAACTTTTTAATTGTTTTTAGTGTAGATTTAAACTTATCTAACTAACTCAAATTTTGGTAGAAAAAAGGCCCACAAAGGCAGTTTGGAGTAACATGTCCAAGACCGAATGAACTGGCCCAAACGAAACTGAGCCTGTTTGGCTCTTGAGAGCTCCACAACTTAAAAATTAACATGATCACTTTTCATTTCGAAAATCGAACATCTCTTGGTTCAGTTTAATTTCCATGGAAACCGAATCGAGCCAAACATTGTCTAGCCCCAGTTTTGAAATTGTTCTATGATGATATTTTTTCTTTTTGAAATAAATGATGATAATTTTTACTAGCTTGAGCTACTAAGAGTCTTTATTTTCCTATAATTACCATGAGAATTTCCTTCAACACATTTTGGTTTATATGTTCAAAGAATTTATATTATGTCATTTGGCATTAACTCTTCTTTATATTATTGATTACCTATGAATATATAATAATAATAATAATAATAAAAGCTATTGAATAGCTCTAACAAACTTCATCCCGCACACATCACTACGCCAAACCTCAACCTTGACTTCAGGTCATTCGTTCATCATACACCTATCACAGTTGTGATAATCCTGAACAGCCACTTGTCCTTACTGTCGTACCTTGTTGTCACTCCTTGCTACTACTCCTTATTCGTCAAATGTGTCCGCCACTAGAGGCTCTCTATGTCAACAGGACATGACAAGAGTACCGAGTCCTTTAGAACATCTCCAATATAAAAATGGATTGTAATTAAAAAAAAAATTGTCATATCATCAATATCAAGAGAATATGCTCCCTACATGACACAAATATGCTTGATAGACAATCAAGTTAAAAAATGTTCTCTAATGTATCCACTTAAAATGCACACTTTAATGAGATGTTAATTTTTTTTTTAACCACATTTTAATGAGGCAGCGAAGATGGAGGGTGGTGATTTGCTGAAACTATAGAAAAGGGGTTGGAGAGGAAAAATGCAGGAGGTGGTGGGGTGATGTAAAAAATTAACTTGATTAGTCAGTAATAAATGACTGTCTAACAGACTCTCTGAAAGTAGAGAGTCATGTTGACATTGTCTAATTTTTTTTTTTTTTTTTGCCACATTAGCTTGACAATGAAGAGTGATAGTTGCATTGAAGAAATCTATTTTAACACAATATCCATTTGTCTTATGTGTCATTCCATTTTTTCACAATCCATTTCTATATCAGAGATGCTCGTAGAGACTTGACAAGATTGGCTTCAATCTCAGCCATTTTAGCTTTAGGTTTATTGATAGCCTTATGAGAGAGAGAGAGAGAGAGAGAGGAGAGGGGTGGTGTGAGAAAGAAGAGTTAAATGGATTAGACGGTTAGTTTTTATTTTTAATTAATATTTTTTATATAGCTTTTATTTTTATAAATATTTATTAAATATTATATTATCCATTTATTAAAATATCCTTTGACACTAGAAGAGTATTTTGATGAATTGTTAATTAGAGGGGAACATTGGGAATAACCTAAAAAAATTAATTTTGAACGACAATCTGCTGTTCAACACATTTGGAAAAGAGGCCTCTGGGCATTGAGCTATTGTCTGACTAGTGCATACCGCCTTTTAGATTGTTGATAGTTCGTACATCAAATATGATATCAATTACCATACTTAGATCGATCTTACAAGAAAATAAATTAATCAAATCAAGTAAAAACTTAAATGTCTAAACATACCGTGCATCTTTTGTTCAGATCTTACCATATAAAACACATCATGTGATATATAATTCGACATGAGATAACAAAAAGATACACCACACATCATGTGACATATAAATCAAAACGAATCGCAGTAACGGAAGATACATAGTGCATCTAACCATGCGCACTTCTATGCATCCCAGGTAAACATTATATCATAATCCATCATCATTATTATCATCAGATCACAAGATCACAACTATTGATTATACATGATCACAACATTAGCATGCCGAATCTACCCTCCATATGATCACCTATTTACTTGCTATTTTTAACCGCAATAAAACCACCCCTTCTCCCCCTCTCTCTCTCTCTCTCTCTCTCTCACATTCATTCACTCCATCTAACTCCCTCATTTTTCAACAACCAGACCAGAGTCATCACTCATCAGACAAACCACTTTGTTTTAAGTGCTCCAAAGTTTCACAGTCACAGAGTCCACTCATGCAAAGGCACGAACTCCCAGATTCTCTCGGACAAAACCATAGACTTCTCCACCCCACTCTTTATATTATATTCAGCTTTCACTTTTCTTCTCTCTTCACTCACTTGATATTATTCATATTCTCTCTCTCTCTCTGTTTTTTCTGCTCTGTTATGTTCAATCGTTTTCAGTGTTTATCACTCTCATCATCTGTATTTTCAGGTCATAATCTAACCGGAATCTAGCTCATCTCACATACCCAGAAACTGTTTTCAGGTAAAACTTTGTCAAACTCCTCTGTTTCCTCCGTTTTTCTCTGTTTTCTCTGTTTTCATTGATAATATTGTTACACTGTTTTTCTCTCTGATCAAGTGTGGAATCATTTTTCATGCATAGTTTATATATGTATCTCGCTCTCTCTGATTATTATTGCTATCATTTTCCTGTTTTGATTGAGTTGAGAGCTTGAGAGTCTTACATGCATTTTTTTTTTTTTTTTTTTGGTATTTCTTTGCAGTAAAAAACTTCCATTTTTGTGATTTTCAGGTGGGTGGTTGAAGAATTATCTAATGCTAACTAACCCCTTTTTGTGGTTAATATTTCTTTTTTCTCTCTCTAATAATTTTTTTTTTTTTTTTTGGAAAAAGGAAGTCTTTAAGTAACTGTATGAGAATCTTTAGGTACTTTTGTTTTCATATCTTTCAGGGAAAGTTGTTTGGCTATGGTTAAATTATTGGACTTTAGTTGTCACGGATTTTGATCTTGTTATTATTGTAAATTTTAAAAATTTTAAGCTGGTTTAAATCCACTTTTTAGCACTTGATTACAATCAAAATTGAAGAATGGGAAACAGAAAATGTTAGTAGATATGATCATCTAATGCTACAGGTTATTAGTATGTTGTAGGGATCATGGCCTAAAAATATCAAGGCTATAATGCCGGTAAGGGGGTTTTGGTAGCACCCAGAATCTACTTCTCCACGAGTCGAAGCAAGGTTACTGTGTATGTTTGATATGAGGATGATTCTACTGATCTTGCTTCAGAGACTGTGAGTGTCTTATAAGCATTTTCCTTTGCAAAAGTTAGAAGTTTGAGAAAGTTTTATTATGTGTAATAATGGGAGGATCAAAATGGTAAGGCTAATATCAGAAAATGTTACCGAATGATGATAATAATGGGTGTTCTATGCCATATTCTGCCTCTCCACATGTCGAAGCAAGTGTTGTAATGTAAATTTGGCATGTGGATGATGCTATTGATCACATGATAGGTCCCATGATTGTCTTTTAAGAATTTTTTTTAACGAGAGCTAGAAGTTTTAGAAAGTTTATTATGTCTAATGATTATATGGATCAAAATGGTAAGGCTATATTAACAGGTGTTTAGCACATGAATCTAGCTCTCCACTTGTTGAAGCAGGTGTTTTATTGTGTATATTTGGTATGTGGATTATGTTTCCGTTAACGTAGCAAGTGTGATGACTCTTTTTAGCTTAAATTTGAAAGTTTGGAAGAGTTTATGGTAGGTAGTGATGTAATTCGATACTCATATCTGTTTGTGTGAAGGACATAAATGATGGGTTCTTTTTGATGCCATATCTTGCAAACGTTAAATAGAGCTTATATTGTTGATAATCATGATTCTCACTTTAAATGCGACTAACTTGCTATGTATTATTGTATCGCAGATAATATGTTAAGCTTATAGTATAAACTGTTAAAGAGATTTAGCCTGTTGGTTGAGCAATGATGAGGGGGAAAAGACATTTATATCAATGCAAGCATCCATTCAATGAGTATCGTAAGCATCTTCTTGGTTTCTCATTTTTATACTTTTGAAAATGTTTTTCTTCTGCTAAATTCCAACAAATTGATGTAAATTTGTTATACGAGAGTCATATGGTAAGTAGAGATACTAGATGATCGATGAAACCTTTCGCATTTATGAGATGTGAAATGTTCTGAACTGATGTGTTAATAAGTACAAGCATCTTCAGATATTCGAATAATACCAACTGGTTAGTGACAGTAAAGTTATCTAAAGCTGAAATCAATTTTGTTTTTATTGCAATAAAATGCACGAATTATTTAGGCTAGATGTAATTGTTAGATAGTCCCATATCAAGTGAATTTGTCTTGGTTTATAAGGTGAGGGTAAACATCTACTCATGAGTTAGCTTTTTTGTAGAGTTAGGCCTAAGACCCTTTTCTAACGTGGTATCAGAGCTAAGCTCTTTTAACGATGGGTTGAGCTCTATCTAAGTTGTATGATCGAACTCAGTTGCATGGGTTGGACTCTAAGTTGCATGGCTCAAACTCACTTACATTGGTGCTGGTGAGGGAGGGTGTTTAATAGTCCCGCATCGGTTAAAAAAAGGTGAATTTTGTCTTGGTTTATAAAATGAGGGTAAGTCTTAACTCGTGAACTAGTTTTTGTGGTAAAGTTAGGCTTAAGACCCTTTTTTGACAGTAATTATTTGTATGTTACCATATTAATTATTTTTATGTCACCATATTGATCCAATATATGTATAGGTGTCCATATTCTTGAAAGAAGTTTGAGATGTAAGTGTAGCCACCTTGAGTACTAAAATTGAATATTTTTTGTTGTGATTCATTTTCATCTGGTCACAAATGCCTGAAATTGTCCATTACCATTATATGACATCTGAGTGTGTTCTTTTTGACAGCTTTCGAGGCATTTTTCTGCGACTCTTGGCAAAGTGTGGAGTTCATAAGAATCAAGGATGGAATTATAGCCATGCATCTTGATGACAACCGATGTTTGATTGAGGAGAAACGCCCTTTCTCAAATCTCCGTGTAAAATCCAGGAGAACAAATTTATCTGATTGTACCTGCTTTTTGAGGCCTAGCATTGATGTCTGCGTGCTTTCTGCCTCTAGAAACAAGGAAAATTCCGACGAAGATAATGAAGATCCTGTAAGCCCTTCCTAATCATCATGAGTTCAACTTTTTTATACCTGCTACTTGCAGGAGGGACTCGAACTCTTTCGTTTCTACATTGCAGCTCTTCACAGCTTTGAAACTTCTTAGTTATTACTTGCTCTCTGAATGTGTGTTTAACATTTTTTGACTTAAGAGAAGGCAATTAACTGAAAACTATTCGTCAATTAGCTTATCTGGAGCGTGTTCAATTTTCTCCATCAGATATGCATATTTTATTTGACATCATTTGTTTACTTTCTAAGTTGAGATTACCATATTTATCTTCGGATGCTTTTTCTAATGCAGGTCTGGGTTGACGCTAGAATAATTTCTGTTGAGAGGAAGCCCCATGAAACTGGATGCTCATGCCAGTTTTACGTAAAATTCTATGTCGATAGAGGTCCTCTTGGATCTGAGAGAGGAACGCTTGGCAAAGAGACTGAACAGGTTGGAATTGATCAAATAGGTATCCTCCAAAGACTTGAAAAGGAAGCTTGTGAAGACCAACCCTACCGATGGTATTATTCTGAGGACTGCACTTCACTGCAAAAAACTAAACTGTTCTTAGGGAAATTCTCAGCTGACCTTTCATGGTTACTTGTTGCTTCCGTTTTGAAGCAGACTGCATTTGATGTTAGATCAGTGCAGAATAAAATAGTCTATCAAATTTTGGGTGATGATGATGATGATGCCAGTTGCTTGACTTGCTCATCAAACTCTGACAATCACCTTGATGTGATAAATTTCAAAGTTGAAGATGATATTTTGACATCGTATCTGTTTCAATTTGTTCCGGATGGAACTGTTGAGGCCCTTCCTGCTTGTGATGAGCAAGAACCTGAGCCATTGACATTTTATGAGGTTATGGACTTGCGACGATCTAAACGTCGAAATGTACAACCTGACCGTTTTCTTGGCAGCGATGTTTCTCCAGAGTCAAATGTTGGTTGGGTTCGCATGTTGCCATATAGGACCGAGCGAGGGGAAGAAGAAGAAAATGATGAAGATGAAGATATGCACTTACCAATATCTTGGTTACGAAATCCCCAGGGCAAAAGCAGGAGTACATTGAGGGAGTTAAAATCAGGTATGGCCAGTTCAAGTGAAGAAAGAAATGAACTTGCTATTGTCCCTGTGCCTACTGAAAGCGAGCCAATAGCTTGTTATGAGCACGATAACCCTGCCAAGAATTCCAGAAATTGTTCGAGAAGGAACAATGTAAACTCTTCCAAGTTTTATATAACAAGCTCCTCTACGGTAGAAAGTAGGAATACTCCTAAAGTCGAACGTACTGAGTTCAAAAGCAAATGGAAAGGAAAAGCTCCTAAGTACTGTATGAAAGGTCCTTCGTATTCAGAACTGCGGAAGAGTACAACTGAGTCCGAATTTATGGAACTTGAAAGTAGGTGGGGAGGAAGAACATCTAATAAGAAAGACAAGAGTAAGAATTTTTTCGACATGGAAGATATGTGGTTTGAAAGCAATTCATGGGGTAAGCCAACTAATAAGAGAGTGCAACGTAACAGATATCGTTCTATAAGTACAAAGCAAAATGTGTCTTCTGAAAGAGTGAGTTACAAAAAGGCGAGCTTGAGTGCTGGGGCTTACAATAGACTAATCAATAGTTACATGAAGAACATTGATCATACAGTCTCGAATGAGGAGCCGAGTATAATTGACCAGTGGAATCAGTTTAAGGCATCAAAGACTTCGGAGCCGAAAACGGAAGTGGAAGAATCCTCGAGCGAAGAAGAGGAAGAAATGACTGAAATGGAAATGTTATGGAAAGAAATGGAATTATCATTGGCATCGGCTTATATTCTTGAGAACAATGAGGTATATTCATTGCAAGTAATCATTTGTCAGAATCTGATTGTTTATATTATGTGATTTTACTCTCTGTATGTGATGCCTTTCTATATATAATTTTGTACATGTATAATTACACTCATAGCAGTGTTGTACATTATGGATTTTGTACTTTGTGGCTCATTTTGTTTGATTATGGTTTTCAGAGTTCAAATGCTGATGCATCTGCCAAGTCTACAGAAACACCAACTGAAGGTTGCCAACATGAATTCACAACAGATGAAGAAATTGGAATTATATGTCGATTATGCAATTTTGTCAGCACGGAAATAAAATACGTCACAGCGCCCTTTGTAAGTCAAGTTCTAATATTTTTTTTGTTTTAAAAAATATGGAAATCTTCATGCTAAGTGCTTCTTAGCTCTCTTTTGAAGCATATAAATTGTCGTTTGCCATTCTTCTACTGCCAGATGAGCTAAAAATGATAGAATGAAAGGTGTTTTGTTGTTGTTGTAATCATTGTATTTATCAAATTTTTGTGCAACGCTAACGTAGTTGACTTGTGGCCACAATCTTCTAGTTGAAACCAATTGATTTAGGATTCATCATCTTCACGTAGCACCATCTGATTACTTCATTCTTTTGTCACTAGGTGCAACAAAAAGGCTGGACTGTAGACAATAATAAGACGGGGAATGAAGAATATTCAGCGCCCAAGCCAGATGAAGATGAGGGCTTGAATATCTTCTGTAATCAAGAGTCCGCAGACACACCCTTATCAGAAGAGAATGACAATGTGTGGGCCTTAATTCCTGAACACAAGATGAAATTACGCTTCCACCAGAAAAAAGCTTTTGAGTTTCTATGGAAAAATATTGCTGGGTCTCTGGAACCAGCACTTATGGAAAAAGCATCTAAGAAAACAGGTGGTTGTGTTATTTCTCATACTCCAGGAGCTGGAAAAACGTTTCTCATTATTGCTTTCCTTGTTAGCTACTTGAGGTTATTCCCAGGAAAAAGACCTTTGGTCCTCGCCCCGAAGACAACTCTCTATACCTGGTACAAGGAATTTATCAAGTGGAAAATTTCGTTGCCGGTTCATCTAATCCATGGCCGAAGAACCTATAAAGTCGGTAAGGAGCAAAGGCTAAAGTTCTCACAAGGAGGTCCAAGGCCCAGTCATGATGTTATGCATGTTCTAGACTGCTTGGAGAAGATACAGAAGTGGCACGCACAGCCTAGTGTTCTCGTTATGGGTTACACTTCTTTCCTGACTTTAATGCGGGAAGATTCGAGGTTTGCACACAGAAAATTTATGGCTAAAGTGCTCCGTGAAAGTCCTGGAATCCTAGTACTAGACGAAGGGCACAACCCCAGAAGTACTAAATCAAGGTTGAGGAAGGTTCTGATGAAAGTCGAGACAGATTATCGAATATTGCTTTCAGGTACATTGTTCCAGAACAACTTCTGTGAATATTTCAACACCCTTTGCCTGGCTCGACCGAAGTTCATCAACGAAGTATTGAAGGTATTAGACCCAAAATTCAAGGGGAAAAAGAAAGGTAAGAAGAAGGCTCGTCATTTGTTAGAAGCACGAGCAAGAAAATTCTTCATCGATCACATTGCTAGGAAGATCGATTTAGAAGGAGATGAACGGATGGAAGGCCTAAACATGTTGAGGAAAGTCACACATGGATTCATTGATGTGTATGAAAGTGGAAGTTCTGATGGGCTCCCTGGTTTACAAATCTACACCTTGATGATGAATGCAACGGAAGTACAACATAAAGTTTTGGTGAAACTTCGGAATATCATGGAAAAGTATCATGGTTATCCTCTTGAACTCGAACTTCTGATTACACTTGCATCAATACATCCTTCCTTGGTCAGGACTTCCAACTGTGCTCATAAATTTTTCCAACCGGAGGAACTGATGGAGCTCGATAAGTATAAATATGAGTTTAGAAGAGGTTCCAAGGTTATGTTTGTTTTGAACCTTGTGACCAGAGTTGTCAAAAATGAGAAGGTCTTGATCTTTTGCCACAACATTGCGCCTATTCAATTGTTTTCAGAGTTGTTTCAGAATGTTTTCCGGTGGCAGAAGGGTAAGGAAATATTGATCCTTACAGGCGACCTAGAGCTGTTCGATCGCGGAAGAATAATGGACAAGTTTGAGGAACCAGGAGGACCTTCAAGAGTACTACTTGCTTCGATTACAGCCTGTGCTGAAGGCATTAGTTTGACAGCTGCTTCACGGGTTATTATGTTGGACTCGGAATGGAATCCTTCGAAGACAAAGCAAGCGATTGCACGTGCTTTTCGACCTGGTCAGCAAAAGATGGTTTACGTGTATCAGCTTTTGGCTTCGAAAACTCTTGAAGAAGATAAATATAAAAGGACTACATGGAAGGAGTGGGTTTCCTGTATGATTTTCAGTGAGGCATTTGTTGAGGACCCTTCTCGCTGGCAAGCAGAAAAGATCGAAGACGAGGTATTGAGGGAAATTGTGGAAGAGGACCGCGTCAAGTCTTTCCATGCGATTATGAAAAATGAGAAGGCTTCAACAGGTTGACCAGAGAGGCCTGCTACCACGTAATAACAAAGAGTGTGAGAAAACTAGCCTGCCAATGGTACCGATTTCTATGGTGTCTTTCTCTCATCCTCTCTTGTATGCCTCGTTATTAACTATATGTCACAATTTGGATCGTTTATCATCATAATATGCAGCTGATCGTCGTCATTAATGAGTTTGTGCATGTGTCGATACATTGATTCATTGCTAGACTAAATCTGTTATGCATGTTCTGCTCATCATTTGAAGCATTTTTGAGCGAGTCTAAGGCAAATAGCATTGAAACTATCGATGGCCTAAAATTGTGAGACTGAGCGAGAGATTTATTTGTAGCATTGTTGGCTTTGAATTTTACATGATTTAGGAGTCTATATGGTGCCATTTTAATACAAAATTTGTTATACAAAGCTTCAAAATGTGGTCTAAAGATGATCATACATGCACAAGTCTTAGTTTGTGGGCTGCTTTTCTTATATGCTTTCACACCTCAAACTGCTTTATGTGGCCAATCGTCCGACTTTAATTTTTTTTTTTAAAGGCTATACCGAACAGGTTAAACAGTCATGTTTGGAAAATTATCTACGCAACTTATAATAGACGTTTGGTGTGAATTGAATCTACATAGGTAAATGTGGAGGTGTATGATCACTTGTGGTCATGTGCATCTTTGTCTCCTATGTAGTGTCGTCCGATCAATGGAAGTACTCTACCATCAATTCCATGGGCCTTAAAAGGTTTGGATGCCCTTCATTACTAAGGTTTTGTTTGATAGAGTGTCTCTAAGTAGATATTTTGGAAGTAGATGTTTTACACATAGATTCAATCTTGCGTTCAAGCCTCATGTTAGATGGGCCGGGTTGGGCTTAATTATTAAGGCCCGAGAATTTGGAGGGTCGGCCTTAAGGATGGAGTTCAAGTCCATAAAATGAATATTAAAAAAATAATAATAAAAGTAAGTTGTCCAAACCCATTTTCAATAGGGCTCATGAGAATGACATGGCCCAAGAAGAAAACACGAATGCCTGGTTCAGACCCGGCATGGCCCATTTAACCATTTTCACATTTGTTAACTTCTGGCTGTTAGAGGTTCTTATTGGCCACCAAGTTTTGGTACAAAACAACCATTAACTTTAATTAGAGTAAATTACAATTTAATTATCTAATTGAGAATTAGTTGTAAGTAGAGAAAAGTTTTGAATTTTATTACAATAATCCCTCTGTCGTTAGTTTATCTCTATTAAAGTTAATGGATTGAGGGGTAAAATTATCTTTTGATCTTATTTTTTTTTTTTTAAAATAAATTAAATAAAAAAAATTAATCAGATCTCTAGTGTCCATTTAAAAATAATTAAAACGTTAGAAAAATTTAATTTATCATATCAATTAAATAAAATATTATAAATTAAATAAAAATTTATTTATTAGATCTCCATCATTCATCTTAAGATAGACGGTGAAAATTATTATTTTAAAAAATTAAAAAAATCTTTAAAAAAATTAAAAGTTAATATAAAAATAAAAAGGTAAAAAGACAAAAATCTTACCTAAAATCTTCTTCTTCTTCTTCTTTCAAACATCTCGACCCTAGCGACGGCTTGCTCCTCTAGCTGCTTCACCTACTCCGAGGTATCGACCTCACGCAAGAGAGGCTCGCCTCCTTGTTCGTTGCCTCATTCGATGTGAGGAGGCTCGTCTCCACTCGATGAATGTCGTCGCAAATAAGAGAGGTGAGCCTCCCTTGTTCACACCCATCTTGCCTCCCCTATTCATACTCATCCTCTCGCAACGGCGGATCTCGATCTAAATGTAATGAGTGTTCAAGCTTGTGGGATTTCGAAACCCAGATACAAAAAGGGTTTATGTTTGATATGATTTTGTTCATCTTCGAAACCTGTTTCTTCATTTTTAGCATCTCTGAGATAGTTTGATGCAAGTGATGATAGTTTGATGCTGGTTTCAATGGTGATAAATTTGTGATGGTGATGAAGATGAACGATAGGGGTAGGTGATGGACGTTGGGTTTGATGCTGGGTTTCAATTATGGTTTGATGGTGGTTTCAGTGGTGATGAATCGGTGATGGTTTGATGATAGATGATGTTACCTGAAAACCTAGTTTTTTGGATTTCCAGTTGCCTAAAATTTCTGGGTTTCCAGTCGGAAATTCAAATTTCTGAGTCTTTTTTTTCAAATTTTTTGTTGATGTTTTTCAAGGTTATTATTGTTAATGAAGATAATCTGGGTTGTGCAAAGTTTTGGTTTATTTTTTTTATATTTTTTAATTTTTTTCGAATTAATGAAGGTCTAATGAAAATTTATGAAATTTTTTATTTAATTATTTATATTTTATTTCATATTTTATTTTTTTTAATGTGGTTAATTGGGTCAATGCAGATATCCAAGGACATTTCGGTTTTTTTGTCATATTTATACTGTTTATTGTTAACTTTAATAGAATTCCCTAATGGTAGGGGGTGTATTGTAATAAAACTCAAAACTTTGTTCTGTCTGTAAATAGTTTTTAACTGGATAACTAAATTATAATTTATTTCTTTAATTAATAATAGAAAGCATTGAAGAGACTTTTTTTGAGTGGTCTGTCTGCTGTCATGCCTGTAATTTTAGACACATCCATTCTTCTTTAAATGTTCTGTAGCAGGACCACTAGAATAAAAAAATATGTCAGATAAAAGAACCTGCCCCTAGGAATCTCCCTTCTGCATTTATGAAGCTATATGGCCTCAAATCAAGGGTAGTTAATCTGTAACTGTTGGGTAGTTGGTGCGACTTGTGAGGTAATATTTAAAAGTGTTTTAGCCTTTTAGGTATCTCTATGTGTATTATGAATAAAAATGTTTAAAGTTTAATCTTTTGTATGGTCAGGTATCAACAGGATGTAGATTCTTTGATTTATTTATCTTGACAAATATAAACTTATAATAGGTTGTTTTGAATGAATGTAGTAAAGAATATAAGTTTTCATCATAAATAAATGATAACGGTTGAATAAGGTTACAACTTTTTTCAAACGTCGAATTATATAATAGTTTGACAAAATAAAACTCCGTTATTCAAAAATCTTATCCAAATAATATAACGTGGAAGTTATTAATATCACATTATTTATTATGTCGTCCAATGACTTATATGATATTGATAGTTTATATACCATATTATTAGACATGAATTGGGAAAAATTTTTTAGGGAACTAAGCATTACCCATTCATATTAGTAAGAAATCTTTGTAGTTTAAATTAAATGATAGGTTGTTTAATTTCTCATGACTTCTCTCTTTCTCCATATGTCCGGAGTTTAACTTGTAATTCTTTTGTTTACAAGTTGACCTCTCATCTTTCTACTGCTTGAACTTGGGGGTTTGGTTTATACCCCAGCTTTTTTTGTTTGCTTTTCTCTTAATAAAGTTGTCCTCGTGGTTTTGAAGGGTTTTTAGGTGTGGGGTGAGAAGCATTTGTGGCGCCAGTCTAGTTGGATGCCCTAACTTTTCTCATATGCTTTCTTCTCTTATTTGATATTTATTCATGATTTATAAAATAAACTTAAGTCTTTTCTCTCACTTGTGTTTGAGAGAGAATGAGAAAAAGATATAATTTGTAGGTATTAGTAACACACATTAATGTCATTTTTTTTTTGAAAAGACATTAATGTCAATTATGGATACTGATTATATACTTGAATGAAAAATCACAAAGTTTTAAATTTTACTAAGTTATAAAATTTTATCTTTGTCCAATTCGATAATTATTCTTTGAGGAACAACCTTAAGATACTCTTTAATTAGTTTGTTAATGACAAAACCAGTGGGTTGAGGAAGGTGATACCAAAACTATGGGTGGAGCATTAATCAGTGTGACTTAATAAAATTCTAGTATGGGTGTATTGTTTCTTGCTCAAAAGCATAGAACATTATATAAAATCCAAGTAGCTTTAAATTTGATTAAAATGGCAAAACCATGGGTAGTCCCTTAAAACAAGAATGTCATCACAATCAACTAGTAATATTTTGACTGTCTAATTATGACACCGACCACATATAAACTAAAACTTCTTGTAAGAGGGGCTTAAAATATGCTTATATGTGTCCTGAACAACAAAAGTGGTTTCTTTTTATTGTATTTTTCGTATTTTTAAGTAAGAATCCATTTCAATTTATTTATTTATTTTTAATTTAAAATTGGCTTTCAAATAATCTGTCTATATCAAACGTTACAAATGTGATATAAAATTCTAAATAGATATTCTTATTATTGAAGAGAAGTTCCCCGAGGAATTAAAGCAGATAACTTGGAAATTTATATTTATTTAGAGAAAGAATCAGTTTAAAATGTAAACTTTGAAATATACCAAACTGTTGTGGATATTTTTAAGGCTGCATAAATGAGCCGGTAAAAACCCAATAAACCAATTCAATGGGTTGATCCAATAGATCAAACCTAAGATTCAATGGATGAGCCCAATGGTAAGAGGCCTAGGAAGCCCAGTGTTCAGGTTGCAGTATTGAGCTTGCTTCCTCTTTTTTCAACTGTGTCTTAAACCAAAACTACCTTGATTCATCTTCAACTCACGAAAATGATGTGTCAGCTTGCTAAGCTCGTGCCAGATAATCTTCTAGAAACTTGTAGCAATCAAATCCGAGAAGGATTCAAACCTCCTTATTTTGTGTAGATCAAATCTCTACAATCCCGAATTCAATTTCGGGAATCTTTCCTGATTCAAAGGAGATTGTTATGAAAATGCAGTTAATGTAAAAATTTACTTCCTAATTTATATTGCACTCAAATTGTAAATCCCAAAACTATAAATAGGGGTGAAATTCTTTGTATTACGAACAACTCTCATTAGTGAGACCGTTACTCTGCCGAATTATTTAGAAAAACATATGTGAACATAAGTATACTTGCTGAACCATGCAAAAAATTTTCTTATTTACATTGTTCTTCCTCTTCCCCTTTCACTCTTGGTTGTTTTTATATGTTTTCATTGCTTCTTGTTATCAGAATTGTAATCTGAGTTTAGAATCTTTGGATCGACCAAATTTTAACGTCGACAAGAATCAGCTTAAAATGTAAATTTTGAAATATACCAAACTATTTAACATTTTGACTGTTAGAAAAAAAAAAAAATCTCTTTATGTTTCAAAAGTTGATGTAGATTTTTTTTTTTTAAAAAAAAAAAAAGTAAGATTGTGTTTATCACAAAAAGAAAAGATTATCACTACCCGTAATTAACTTATAACTGTCATATTATTAGTCAAATCGGTTCATTATCTAGATAGTTATAAATTCATTTCACATTAGGGGGAAAAACCTTACAAATAGTCAAGTATAGGAATCAAAACTTAAAAATTAAGAAAATAATAATAATGATTTTTATTTTTTTTTATTTAAAAAAAAAAATGAACCTAACACCTAAACCAAGTTGAAAAACTTAATTTTTTTTTTTTAAAAAAAAAAAAAACAATTTGAACATAGAAAATTAATTTTCTCTCTTTCTATCTGACTTGGTTTACTATCAGATTCATTTCTTCTAGGCATTTGGATATAGTCCCATGCATTTAGTATTAGTATATTAGGGTGTGATGAGTCAACTTGGTTACTTTTAATATTTTGATGGCTATTAATTTGTCGGTTGATCTTGATTATTTTTTGAGCTGACCATTTTTATTATTTTCTTATTTGGTTTAAATTTTTAACGTTTTAAGTTTGAATTGAATCATGAATGAATGTTTTTGTCCTCCACATACAGTGCAAGATGATTTTATTTTTTTTTTCTTTGAAAAAAAACATTATACAATTTTTGTCAAGCGTATGTATACAGATATCTTATTAATATAATATATGTAACATACATAGTCATTGTCAAAAAACTCCGTTTCAAAAATTCTCCAAAGTAAAATTATTGCTTTATAAATTTAATTTAAGATAACAACCTCTTCAGATAAATCAAAATATATATTATTAATCGTAAAAGAAATGACAACAAATATATATAATATGGTTGAGACCAATCAAACTGGTAAATTTACCCCTTAGCCAGGCCAGAAATTTTGCCATTTAAAAAACCAATTTGTGATCAGAGACAAATGAATTGTTAATCTCTATTTGATAGAATTGTTATAGGTGGAGTTTCTTATTGATTAAACAAAAAAATTACAATCCGACTCATTATCTTTATCAACATCAATTTTTTATTTTTTTTGGGTACTAATTAGTTTCATTAGTAAGATTTTTTATAATTATTTAAGAGATTTTGGATTATATTTCACTTCCATATCTAAATTATTGTTACAAAGTTTTACTAATGAATAATTTTAATCATTTTAAAATGCAATTATAATGTGACTGATGAGTTATTATTATTTTCTTTAAATCAACTTTTGAAAGTTTTAATAAATTTTAAAACCCCTTAAACTTTCCTATACTTTAATTAAAGTGAAATTCTTAAATCCATTTGAGTGTTGACCCATTTTTAAACATATCATTCTAATTTCACTTTAAAATGAAAATGTTTTGTACAAAAATCAAAGAGTTTGTGACTAAAGCTGAACTTAGATGGTATATTTTACTTTTTCTAAAAAACAATGAAGGAATTTTCATTCAAAAATTGAAAATTAAACTCTTTTTTTTTTTTAAAGATATCAAATCTCAGGGATTTTTTCGCAATTCTCCCTTAACGTAAATTATAAGTTTGTACATAACACATATTTAAATACCAAAAAGTGCTTTTACTTTGGAATAAAATTCTTTTACCCATTTTATAGAGACCATACCAAACGCGTTCTCAATTATGTTTTAAGAGTTTGATTTTATAGGAAGACCATGAAACTTGAAGGAAATTGTTACAAGATCAACCAATGAAGTGAAAAAGTGGCGACCAACTTTGAACTTAAAAACCATCAAGTTGATGGAAGTTGGTGGGAGCCAAAAAAAATTAAAAGAAAAAAAATAAAGAAATGAGAGAAAGGACAAAAGAGAAGAAACATTGGAATAAATTCAAAAAAGTTGTGAGACTAAACTAGACAGTAAATCCTCAACGACTTCATCAGCCTTGATTGAAAGAGATAATAATTAAAGTTGATATGAATGGGTAATAAAATAGGCACCAAGTGGATGCATGAAGTTATCAAACTAGCCTTCAAAATATCACCCACTAGCATTTGATAAAATGATTATTATTTTGGATGGTCCACAATAACTTATGTAATATTTACATTTGCATTTGACAAAATATGGGTCATATTACAGTACTACCAATCACAATCAATTTCTGTTATGGTTGTGTTGGTATATATTATTGGATTTTAATGTCGGAAGTAACGTTTTGTACACATTAATTGTTGCATGGTGTTAGAATTGTAAATTTATGTTTTTTTTCTTCGCATGTGGATTTTTAATTTTTAATCTGCATAATCATTGTTTTTTTCTTTTAAAAAAAATTATGTTTTTTTTTTTTAATATTAAAGCCAAAACTCTTAACAGTAAAATTACATATGTTTGTGATAATAATGAATTTATACATTTACTACCTGACTAGCCATTCAAAGAAAAAAAATACAGTAACACTAAAAATCTCTAACTTATATTCAATTTTTATTCGCAACTTTTGAAGTATCACTTTAATTTAATTGACATATCGAATTAAACCTCTATTCAATATGTATAATTGGTACATTAATGTGTACATAAATATATATATATATATATATGTAGTTATGTATTTACCTTATGGTATGGGTTCAAACCCACCAAATATATTTTACAAACTTTATGTTCGTAGTGTTTTGTCCTTATTTTGTGAGAATAATTATCTTATGTTATATTTATATAAATAAATATTTGAGTCGTATAAATAATAATTAATTAACTGACCTTGATAAATCTTTGATTTATTAAGCGTCTACTTAACAAAAAAATAAAATAAAATGACACATCATTACGCTCAAAACAATAATTTCCTTTTGGGTTTGACCTCTTTAGTTTTACATGAAAATAGTCCATCATTTATTGAGATCTATTTTGGTGTCTGTGAAACAAAAAACACATTCATTAGAATGATCTGGTGTTTATTATCCGGAATATCCTTCGATGTCTAAGTAAGTATTTACCTCTCCATTTTTTTTATTTTTTATTTTTTAATTTTCACACACCTTCGATATTCTTTCTAATCAACTTGTACTTCTCATTCTCCATGCTCGGTTGGGAACTTCACTTTTAGGCAACGTAACAGATAGTATATACCAGTCACCGTCCGAAGTTTATATAATGTTGGCTGCCCAACAATTTTCATAGTTACGGTGAATGTAAGACGAATTGTAAAACTTAACTTCCAAATCGATTTACACTATATATAAATATATATAATATGTATTATTTACATACTGTATTATAATAGTTGAAAGTACTTTATTTCCATCTTATTTAACGGTGGGTATAAGATTTCTTGTTTTTTTTTTTTTCAAAGATAAAAGATTTAGTAACCTTCAAAAGCGAAAAAGAATTTGAAACAAGTGGGATAATAAAAATTATCAATTATTGCAACTAGAACAAGTTGGAGAGGGGTCGAGCAATCACTAATCTATAAATCTTGTTTTAAACGTGATTCACCTTTATTTTCTAAACTATAATTGTTTTGCATGTAGATTTTTTATTTTAATTGTGTATTATGAAATAATTATGCAAATTTTTAATTTTAATTTTCGTTATTATCACTATCGAACACTCACCAGCCAGCCTGGAAGATATCATCTCCTTTTCGAAATACCTGACTTTTATAATTTATAAATGAATAAATTTCCTTCTCGATATGTCTTGAAAAGTATATTAAATTTAACTAGTCCGAAAGTAAATGAACAGAAGAGAAGAAGGGGATCATAGAAATGGAAAATGTCAAAGAAATCACCATTAATCATTTTTACTAGTCCATTAATTTATTGCTATTTATTTTGGGAAAACTATAGACTTTACTATAAACGACTATATGTTATGTAAATATTACGCAAAAAAACTTACAAGAAATCAAGAAAATTATATACAATCATGATCAGACACCATAAGTAAGGTTGTTTTTTTTTTAAAAAAAAAAAACTATTTAATAATTAAGGTTGTTTTTCAATTACAAGATTTTTATAAGAATAAATAAATTTCTTTTTCTTTTTTTTAAAGGAAAATTAAGTTCTATTTTCAAGCCCACCAACATTTCGATTGAGTTCACGCACAATCATACACAATAGATGCTTATTAACCACCAAAAACCCTTAAAAACTATCTAGTTGCGAGAGTAAGTAGCTTTTGGTGTTATGGAAGTAAAATTCTGAAATGATCACACACATAACGTTTAATTTCAACACTCTTGATAGTTGATAGATACTAGACTGCAAATGCTAATAATTAGGACTGCCTTGTAATATATATATTAAAAAAAATTGACATTTATTAAAAAGAAATTACTATCACCAAAACAGTCCACATTGAAAGATATAGATCTGATCACAATCTAATGATCGTAATTCAATCTAACTTCAATTTTATTAGACATAGTTGGATTTAAAATTTAACCTTAAATCAAGGTTGATGTATTTTTTTTTTAAGTTAATTCCCATGGTTTATAGGTTTGAATCTACCAAAATAAATCTTTATTCCCGCAATTTGGATATTTATACTCATAATGGAGAAAAATCTATCCTCACTCTTATATGTGCTTGTAAAATCCATATGATAGAACTTGAACTTCACTACTATAATGAATAAGGAGATATACAATCATTTGAACTAAAAGACAATAAAACTTTAATATGACAATAAACCTACATTCAGTGAGTTTAAATCAGGAAAAATGCATTAAAAAAAAAAAAAAGAAAAATGGCGTTTAAATTAATAAATAAAAGAGTTACTATATTTCCACCCCTTAAATTTGTATGTAAACCCCTCTTTGTTTTTACACCCCACTAAAAAGTTCATATCTTGTAAGTGCATCAACACATAACCAATTATATCCTTTTTCTTTTTTTTTTTTCATCAACTATTATTGATAAATAAATTATAAAAATAACTATAATAATCACAAGGCTTAGGCTAAATTACAATAAAATATTTATAAAAAAAAAAAAGAAAGAAAAAAAAAAAATATGCGGAGCTGCATCTCTGCGTAGTTGAGGCGGCAACCTCCTCCATATCCTTTCTCAATTTTTAACGGAGGAGTTGAGGTTGCTGTATAGCCCTCCATCTTATTAATCTCTTTCTGATTTTATTTTTTTCTAAAACAATCTCCTTTTGATTTATGCTTAGGAAACATACTTCCACTTTTTTTTCTTACTACTATCTTACTCACATCCGTGTATTGTTTCGTTTTCTAATCTGGATTTTACTTTTTTGTTAAATGTAATCTAGTATAACAATTCAAAAGTTAAATAGATATTATTAATGATAATATATTTTAATTAAAGTGTTAATAATTTAAATTAATTACTATTTTGATCTGGATTTTGTTTATTATTATATTTATTTTATTAAATATAGTTTAGTTAGTAAGAATTTAAAATAATAATAATATTTTTTGATTAAAGTGTTAATAATTTAATTTAGGCGTAATGTTGGAATTTAAAAATGTATATATAAAGTAGGGGTGTATAAGCAGTTTTAAAGGGGTGTAAATATAGCCACTCTAAATAAAATGAAGAAAGCAGAAATGAAAACAATGTGTACATCTACTATTGATCTATTAATGTACAATATATCTGCATTTCAAAATTTGTTATGTCTATTTTACGAGATATACGAGTAGATTTCTCTTATCTATTGTGATAATAAACATCTCTCCATTCATAATATCTTATCGAAATTTCATTTGATTGGAGTTTAGATTTAATATGAGTATGAGAAACGTACAAGACGGTTGCCGTGACTTCCATCAAGAAAACCCAGTATTATTATATGGTAGATAAATAAAATAATCAAAATATCCAAATATATATGATCTTCTACTCAGACCAAAACACACACAAAGTTGGCAATAAAAAAATAACCCCATGCCATACCAACAAGCCCATTTAAAATATAATACAAACACCAAACCAAAATAAAAAAACAAACAACAATAATAGAAAGTGGCAATCTTGTATATAGAATTAAATAGAAGGATAATCCTACCTAAACTTGGTCCAAACAAAGCTCTTGCAACTTGCTCATCCACTTGCACTCATGTCCAGCGTAATTTGATATGGACCCCTCCCAACACATTTTCCCTAGAAAATCTTCCCCCAACATTTTCCCTAGAAAATACCCAACTTGGAAATTTTTTTTCATTTTTCTCTCTTCTCTCTTAGTATCATCTCTCTCTCTCTCTCTTTTCGTATGTAAATGTATTATATGTATATATATATGGATAGATAGATACACATGTAAACACAACTCACTCATATAACTCACTTTCATGATCTTGTAGAAACCCTTAAAACATCTTCAGTGAAAAAGCGTTTTGATAAAACGTTTTGAGAAAATGCCTTCTCCTTTGCAACTTCAGAGACCAACAGCAGCCCCCACTACCACCACCACCACGATCACCGCCATCTCCGCCGCTGCCGCCACGTCAGCTCACAAACAACAAAGGTGTCTTCCGGTGGCCGACGCGCTTCCCGGGTACCACTCGCACAAGGTGGGTCCAGAGCAGTGCTGCTCCTACGTGGTGCAGACCATCGACGCGCCTGTCTCCACAGTCTGGTCGGTGGTGCGCCGTTTCGACAACCCTCAGGCCTACAAGCACTTCGTCAAGAGCTGCCACGTAATCGTCGGAGACGGCCGCAACGTGGGCACGCTTCGCGAGGTTCACGTGATTTCTGGGCTGCCGGCGGAGAACAGCACGGAGCGTTTGGAGATCCTCGACGACGAGCACCATGTCCTCAGCTTCAGCGTAGTTGGTGGCGACCATCGCCTCCGAAACTACCGCTCCGTCACCACCTTGCACGCCTCTGGTACTGGTGCCGGTACGGTCGTCATCGAGTCGTACGTGGTTGACATACCGGCCGGTAACACTAGAGAGGAAACATGTACGTTTGTCGACACTATCGTCCGATGCAACTTACAGTCCCTGGCTCAGATTGCTCATAATATGGCAAGAACGTCTTCCTGAAAAGGTGGTTTGATGTTTTCGATGTAGTAATCGGGACCATCCAACGGTAGATATTAAATATTTATAAAAAATCGTACTCCATTATCTTCAAGATAATATTACTGTATCGATGAGTAGTTAAAACTTTAATATTCTTTTTTTTTCCACCATGGGGGATCAGATCGATCATGCTTATGTTGGAAATTATAGATCACTACCTGCATTAGGTCGATACACTTGATGAATTTTAAGGGTTTTCTCTTTTCTTTCTTTTTTTCTTTTTTTTTTTTTTTGATTTGGTGTTTGAGTTCATGGAGGTGGTAAATATATAGTGTCTGTGAAATATATATTTTCTAATTAGTTTTAATTACCTTGAATCCTTGATGCATACTTTCACTTTCTATTTTGTTTTTGTTTTTTTTTTGTGGAATATCTTTTGTTGTTATTTTATGTTTTTTTTTAATGAATACGATAAGTAGAATTAGTAATTGAAGTCAAATTTAAAACCTAGTTTTTAATTAATCGATTAGTGAACTAATCAACAAGACCTGATAGTTTTAATGATATAACTATAAGAGCTTATAAGATAATATGTGAGATTTAATTAAGATGCGGCTCGTCTTGCAATAAACAATGTGGGTTGTGCTAAACAATTTTAATCTCGATGAACAAATTGTAATCACCTGATTTCTGTCTACTAATTCGTTCATAGCATAGTTACTGATCATCTAATCCTATTATACATCTAACGTGACTTTTCAAATTAATCCTATCATACATCTAACATGACTTTTCAAATTGTAACTGATGTAAAACGTACTCAATCTGTTTACCTAACATTTGAAGTTCTGATTCAAGACTATTCTACTTATAAACCAATTTGAAATATTCTTAATTCATTTGCAATTTGAATTTTTTATTGATTCAATATTTCTTTTGTGATGAATGATGAAAAATATACTTAATTTATTTCGAGTTCATTCGAATATTTTTATTGATAAGAAGTTGAGTAAATTTTGAAATAAAATCTATTCGATTATTAAATGAAAATAAATTGTTGAACGTGAAAATTAAAGTTTTAAATCATAAATTTAAATTGATTTAGGCTACCCCTTATCTAAGAAAGTTCCACAATTTTCCATATTTTTGTTGATTATACACTATTAATCTTAAAATGCCAACGTTGATTTATGCCAAAGACTGCTGTATATAAAGTGTAAAGATTCTTAACAGTAAGCGCACAGAAAACATGCGTTGAATGAAGTTGAATTCCAATCAGACAAAAGCTTGACAAGATGCCTTCTCAAAGACAAACTCTAACTGCATTTTAGTGCCCAATTTGTACAAATTGTACAATTTTATACAATATTTGATTTAATTAGTTGGCTATGTATGACCGTCGGCTAAATATATATATATATATATATTATAATAATTTATGGGTTTCCACAAAACTTCTCATCCTTGGAATGTACAATAAATAAATTAGAAGCAAATGAAAAATAACATTTCAAAATCTTTTTTTTTTTTTAAAAAAAAGACCTTGCTTTAAATTCTATGTATTTATTAGGGCATGCATGGAGATGATGATCGTTGTTGAATACTGATATAATTATTTTTTTTAAGAGGAATCAAACAGCTGCAAAGCAACTTGCTTAAACAACTCAACTTTTCTTGTTAAAACCGATGCAACTTGTTAATATATTTTTTTTCTCCTTTCTATAAATATTCGCTTTCAAATCTGTTGTAATGTACTATTATGGTGTGTTTTGTACGAAAAGTCTCCATGGGACGGATAGATCTTATCGTCTCTACATCAATTTGATTATAAATTCTGTTATATGTATAGATAGATGTGTATATAAATGAATTTAAAAATTTAAATCATCGTCATAATTAATATTTTTTTAAGAAAAAAAAGGTATATACACTATAAACTTTTATCAGACAGATCCGTTTCATCGAGGCATCTCTCGTGTTGGTGTAGAAAAGGATGGTTTTGCAAGTTGATATGCAAGTGGGCAAGAGGGAGGCTTTTATAGTACCTTCCATCCAAGTTTTGAGAAATAAAAATATTGAATTAAATGAATAAAAAGCACACACCATTTGTTGTTTGTGCATGTCTCTCATGATCATGATCTTGATTTGACCACACCAAAGATTTCGTCAATATTCACTTAAAAATTAATTGTTCTTATTAAGCCACCGTGTAATATACCGTCAACTACGGCATGCCTATTTGACATATCGATATTCACATGTTTCAGGGGCTTTGGTTGTTAAATCTCCTAGAAAATTCTTACTTCGTGAAGTAGTGGAAAATGTCTGCTTTGTAGCCATACCATGGTGTTTTGCCTTTCTATCAACTGTTGTGTCTTGCAGCTAGACATGCATCTCTGAGTAGACTTGAACAAACTAAATAAAACACCATTTTCAGATACAGTTAATTGAGATTCATGATGCACAAAAATTTCTGATTGACCCTTATATATTTTTCTTTGATACCGTATTAGCTAAACAATTACTACATCCGAAAGTTGAAATACTTACAGGTAACGGAATAAACAATAATAACAAATTCTAACAAACTTAATTTGATATGATCAAATTCTTTGTCCAATAACATAAGCATATGACAAGTCCATATATGTATTTTTCATGAGTCCATGAATACCATAATTGGTGCATTTAAATGGCTGTTTGTTCAAGTAAACCTTTGTAAATTAGTCTAAATTTTAGATCGGAGATTAGACTGCGATTCTTCTAACTTTTATGTCATCATGAATCTAACTTTGGATGAGCTGGACTTGATTTTTTCCAACATTTGGAGTTTTTAATTTTTGTTTAATCTTTTATTTTCTTGACTTTTTTAAGAACCGGAATGCAACTTGTTGGACATCTCTGACATCTGAAATTGCCGCAATCTTGCCCGAAACAGGAGGGGAGACACGCGACACATGTGTGGGGTTAGGGTTACTTAGCAAAGTATGGAGTAAAAAAATGAGATTCTATCTACAAGCATAAATATTACGTCAATATGATGGAGATATTTATATGTATGTATGTATATTGATTTCTAGATGGTTGACATCTTACTAGCACAACTCGATGATTGCTTCCAATTATTATGAGAGAACTACTTACACTTTTAATACAAAATGTGGGACTTTAACTATATTTGTGGATATCGAAAATTACCCATAAGTTAATTGTATAGGTGTAGATTTAATTGGATAGGTGTAGATCTAACTATAGCCCTCTTGAGCCACACACAAAGGGGTAGGTGTCACTACACATAATATATATATATTATATTAAGTTAAAAAATCATCCGAATATATTAAAATTACATACTATATGTACAATCTAAATATTTATTTGTTGTAATAAAATTCTGCTAACACAAGTGGATAAATATATACAGTAAACTCAAATTTAACACTAGAAATATGAAAAGTATATATATACATATATACACATAGCATAGTCCCGAATGAAGGCACATCAAAAGCATTTTTAACAAAAAAAATTTCCCCTCTCATCTCAGTTATCCATAGTATATGTATTTGACTTAATTGTTTTATGTGTGCAATAAAAAAAAATATATGTAGTTACGGATATAGATGGACGCAAACAATAACCACAAAGATCATAAAATTATTCTACCGAAGCTCGATTGAAAAATTTTCTTTGGCAATGTAAGAAAATTTAAATTCAAACATACAATCCAATTGACGACCGAAAATCAACTGCCTTCTCTCTTTTCTCTTTCAAGAACCAATTATTAGATAGGAGAGACTGTCTATGACCACAAAATTGAGCTATAACTTCAATAGTCTTTGACGGAAAGTCGATTGCTAAGCATCTTTAATCTGTAATTTTTTCAAAAAGAAAAAGCATGTTTTGTTGCTTTCAAACAATTTCTACACCTCACTACAAAGAGTCATGTTCAGTTATTGAACCTGTCTAGAGTTCATACATGAACACCCTTCAAGATCGATTTACCAAAATATATATATATAGTTAGATATACATAAGAGAAGGATAATATATATATATATATATAATATCAATCGTTTTCTTCTTAGATGACAAATAAACTTTATCAATGTCATTTCTGCAACTATTACATCTACATTTCTACCTAATCAATACTCTTCTAATTTTATGAACTCCGAATGTTTTTTAAAATAGTTTCTTTAAAAAAAAAAAAAAAAATTGTCTTGCAAAAATTATTGTGAAGTTAGCAAACCAGGGAAGGGAAAGAGAATCTTGACCAACTTTGGGTCCAAATCCGGTCTTCTTCCTGATGTCTACGGTCTCACAGTGGCCCGAGCCGTTTAATTGTTCCAGGCCGGGGTCTTGTGGCTCAGGTAAATTGGGCCAAAATCTGGTCCAATGTCTGTATCACTGCTGTGTACTCATTCTGAAGTATGACCCTGTGACTACAGAGTCATAGACTTATTTTTTAATTTTTTAAAAAACCATTAGTGAGTGTTGCTCAATATGATCTGTTAGTATATAATGCTTATTCAATCTAATAATATATATACCTATAAATTGTGTTGATGATTAAATTTAAATTTGTTTATAATATAATATTATTGAGCGAAAGAGAAAATCATAGTTTGGCCCAACGGAAAGGCCAATTCCACCCACCACACACATCTAAGTAGTGGATTCGACTCATTTATCTCATCAATATGTGGATAATTTTTTCATTTTTGTGTGGATAATCTTTTCCTACCTTCTAAAAGCAGAGATTAAGACCGTGCTTTAGAGTCTCATCTCAATTGGTTATCATAATAATCAGACCTAGTGTTAGAAATTCAATATATATATAGATATATATAGATATATGACTTTTATAATAAAGACTTCCTAATTTTAAAAAGCAAATATTAATCAATCAAATTTATCCGTTTCATTTAAACAAATAGAGGAAAAATTTGTTTTAGAGAAGAAATATAATAAATGAATTTGATTGGTTGGTTTTTACTTTTTAAAGTTAAAACATTTTGATTATAAAAATATTATATATATATATGTATATTTTTATTGAGCGAGAGAAAAACAAAATAATATGACAGGTCTATCTAAAGTATTATGTTCACATGTACACCACATAGGCCTGCAATTACTATTGACAACTCAAAAACCCACTTGATATCTTATCTTTACTCACAAATGGGCCTGTGCCTTGCATCGGTGCAAATGTTTTCCTACACTCGAGAATCAAAATCCTCATTTAGGGTGCATATATTCCAGTTCCAAAAATTAATAAAAGTAAAATCATTTCAATCAATCCTATCTTTTTTATGATTTTGTTTTTCTTGCAACACTATTGTTTTTCACAAATACTCTTTTTCTATTTTTTTTTTCCTTTTCACCCAACTCATTTTAAAAGAAAAAGAGGAAAAAAAAAAAAAAAAAAAAAGAACTCATCTCTTTTCAATACATACATGTTTTCAAGGATAAAACAACTTAGAGAACAAAAGCTCATTCCAGGTATCCTGCAGTCCAGGCATGCACCAATGCACACAATCTGCATAGCTAAAAGGGTTTGCTAACTGCTCAGGAGTCAACGGATTCCACTGCTTCTTGTAAATTGACGTGTGGGCGTCCTTCCTGTAGCTCGAAAGCTGGGTGATGTTGAGGAACGTTATCGGGAACTTCGACCTCCCAAACACTTCTCCTATCACCTCCATTATGCTTCTCCGAGAATCCGAACCCCAGTAGTTAGGATCTTCAATCGGAGTTGTTTCATTGTAACAGTTTAGCCCTGGTTCACCTCCCCAATCTATGCTCCTATTGAAAAAAATTCGACATATTAGGCCTGAAATTGTATTCCTAGAAAATCAAATCAAAATTAAGAAAACTCTAACTAAAGTATATGTGACAACTATGGACAAATTCAAGTAGTTTTAGAATTCTATCCTAGACACTTTCTAAAATTCGCTAGAATTCTTTCTTTATAAAGTAGATTGTTGACGAAGAAACGCAAAATTTATAATCATCCTTTCTCGGACCAAACTTTAAGGAGAATTCAGTGAAGTTTAACAATAATGTAAATTAATTATATACTCACTTTTGATGAGAAGGAGACATGCTAGCGAAGAAGACTCTGGTTTTTTTGCGATCCATGTTCAACTTAACCCACCTCAACATGCTTTTCATCGCCATACGATAAGCATCCTCTGTTGGCAGCTCCACGATTTCCTTCTCTTCATCGTCAAATGATCCTTTCCTGGTATAATCCATTTGATATTTGTTAGAATATGATACAAGAACGGACCAAAAAGAACTGATCAAGATCATTAAGTTAGAAAAATAATTACAAGATCTTCATCTTGAGGCCTGTCATCCACCATAGATAAGTGTTGAACACTAGAATATCAACTCCTTTCCAGTACTTTCCATGCTTATTGATTGATCCTTTTCGAACAATCCTGTCGGATATCCGATGAACCACAGCATTGTCTGAATTTGATTCAAGAAGAAATGGTGCCCAGTAGAACTCAATGGTGGCATTGTACTCCTAAACATACACAAATTGTTCAGTAAATATTAAGCTGAAATTAAAGCTTCAAGGGAACTTGTCATTTAATTTAGACATGTCCAATAAATTTTTATATTTAAATTTAAATTAAAAAATTATTAGCATCATTGACAGTTTTTCGAAAAGAATGTATATGTAATAAGATTTTATTAAACAGATATAGAAATAATGTGATACGTTTATTATTTTGAAGTTTTATTTGACATATGTATAAATGACATGATACGTATGTTTCATTTAATGTTTTTTTCTTAAATTTGAAAGATATCTTATAAGGTTTAAATACCTTTTAGAAAAATCTCAATATTTAGAAAAAAATTTATTTGATAAATTCAGGACCATTAGAATTCGTTATTATTATTATTATTAAAAAGCATTAGGATCCATTTTAGTTTATATAAATTTCTCACCTTGGCTGTAAAGACTGTTAAGGAATCGAAGGTTTCCATTGATTTTTCATCTTCAGGAATCAATCTGTGGAGAAGACAGACCATGGAAACAAACTGACCACGATTCAGTGAGTCGCCAACAAACATCATCCTCTTTCCTCGAAGTGTTTCCAGCATCAATGTCGCATTAAAACTGCATTATTTATATTAACAAATCATGTAAATAATCATGTACAATTTTGCTAAAGTGATCATATTCTTGAAATTACAAGTCTCGGAATGAATGCATTAATCATATAATAAATTCAATCAATCATGCAATCTTGTTATAATTTTTGTTCATTTTTACACAGTGATCATGAACCATTGGGCCAGGGGGACACGTGCCCCCCTGAAATTTTTTAAAAATTAATTATTAGCAATTAGTTTTAAATATATAATGTATGTTAAGCGAACACAGGATCATTCAAATGGCGTCGTGGCTTAGTGTTGTCATTTTGTTCAAAGCCACCCGGGTTCTATTCACTGCACCCACCGAAAGTTTTTGTTTTTTCTCCTCTTTTAATCATTTAATATATTATATAAATAATGTCAAATTCTAGCAAAACCACAAAGTGGCTTCGTTGGTTGTGCATGCCTTACTCTCTAGAGAATTCGAGTTCGGCTCTGCAGTGTCTCATAATTGTTATTAATACTAATTTTAGTCTTTTTCTTATTTAAATATTATATAAATAAAATGTTAAATACCAGCACAAATAAAGGTTTGTTTTGCTGGTTTTGCTTGTCTTCCTTCCTCTAGTGATCTTTGGTTCGATCCCAATTTGTTTCATAAATTTTTTATTTTTTTAAATTTTTAATTTTTATGGCATAGACCTTTTTTTTCTTTCTTCCATCCACCATTATTTTATACTTTTCCTATTAAAATATATTACTTTTTCTCAAATTTTTTTCATTACTATTCAAAATTATAGTACACATTTCGAATTATCATAAACTATATCATATTTACACGAACTAAAAAAAAAGAACTAGTATACAATCAACTCACAATTGGTATGTTTTTGTTTTTATACCTATATTAAGAATGTTATTTTAAAACTATATATCCTTTATTATTTATGTATTTTAACTAATTTTATTTAATATAACGTCCTTCTAGCCATGGAAATAAACATTACAAAAAAAAATTCATATAACTTAATTTCTTGATGTTATAATTATTATATAAAAGTGTCCCCCCTCACATAAATTTCTGGGTCCGTCACTGAATTTATGAGTGCATTAAGGATTTTGATACGGTATTTTGGGGCTGACACATTGACACCCACCTTAAATTTGTACCGTTTAGCATTAAATTTGTGACAGGATAAATAAAGTTTGGTGTATAACCATAAATCATTAAAAGTCAACATAATATATATAATAAAAGCAGCAAAAGTTTGGAATATGTCAATTTTTATTCAAATAAATTATTCTTTCGATTTATACTTTGTGACATCATTAATTAAGCAATCACAATATTCATTGGCCAAACGAATGGCTAATACACATGCATAATGATTGCAACAGACTTTCTTGATCAAGAAAATATTGATCTCAAGAGGGTTTTATCACGATTAGTTTTTCATTTGACACTTCTAGTCGGTCATATATAAATTAAAATCTGATGATGATCGGATTGTCCCATTTAAGATTTTTTTTCGATTCATTATGATTAGTTAATCACCACTTGTAGCTCTCTTCATACATCTTTCATTAAAAAAAAAAAAAATAAAAATAAAAATAAAAATCTTCGACCAAAACTATTGGTTGCATCCCTAATTTCTAGCACTAGATCAAACGGATGATCAGAAGGTAATATATCTCACTTTTGATCTGATCTAATCAGATACTCAGAGATTCCCAATTCAACACTTGTACTCATGCAGGGGCTATCACCCTTGAAACTATACACAACTAACTACTAACATGGGTCCAACTAATACAACAACCCATTGAATGAGAAAATCTTCCATGAAATATTTAGTTGGCACATCATGATGATGTTGATATACCATTTCATTAATAATATGACATATAACATTTCTTTTTTTAAAAAATTATGTTAATGTTTGAAAATTTTCATTCAAAAAGTTATATTATGCATTACGTTGTTATTAAAAAGTTATATTAACATTAATTTTTTTTATAAAAGAAAATATTATATATCATATTATTATTAGAAAGATATATTAATATCAGTATGATATTTCAACTAAGCACCGTATGAAAAAAATTTCTGGATGGAGGACTTGGATTTCATCCCCCAAATCGCTCTCCTAGTTCTGCATCTAACATGTAGCATGACATACGTTGACTGATAACATCAGTTATCTACATTTGCTTGCCACGTGTCTAAGCATGCATGCATGTTGACTGGCCGGCACGAATATGCAATTCAACAGTCTCAACCAACGCCACCCGAAATGTTATAATTTAATATTTTTAATCTTTATTAGCTTCCTGAACAGATTGATTAAACGGTGAAGGAATTTACCAAATTGTTTGCAGATGCTTTAACCACTCCAGTGAAACAGACATATATTTAAATTGGAAAACATGAGGGTCTAAAATAATATTAGAATTCCAAAAATTTATCCAATTTTCTTTTTAAATGATGTGATGAATTAATTTTCAACTATCATTTTACTTTTATGATGATGTATTGATAACGTAGGAGACTGAGCTTCATACAATAACTATAGGTATATAAAATGATCAATGAAGCATTAATATCTATAAAGATGGTAATTAAAAATTAATCAAACCTGGGAAGATCACAGCCGTGAGGCTGCCATCTCCAGTACTGATACTCTCGCTCCGGCCGGCCGTGCTCCTGGCACGTCAGCTGCGGCTGGATGTACGGACACTCCGACTCCTCATAAAGCGGCCGGTTCGACTCATCTCGGATCCACCTCCCACGGAAGACGTCACAGCCTTCATCCGTCTTTCCAATAGCAAATGGCAGCTTCTCCCTATTCTTCTCTAATCCAAACATATTTTACGTAAATAAATTACCTTTAAACCTGGAAGCTTTTAACGTTAAATGAAAATACAATACAACTTTCTTAATAGATAAGAAAAACAAAATGCATTCGAGTTGACAGTTGAACACATTTCACTATAAAAGACTTGAATCCGAAGCTTCATAATTTTATTAGTGTTTAAATATTAATGTCCTATTATCAAATGATATATTATTCTCGATATTTTTACTGATAATTACAGAAATGTACTTGTAATTTCAAATAAATAAATAAATATTACAATTGGTTAACCCAAATATGGTTTATAATTTACATACAGGTTGCCAAAATATAATAAATAACAATAATAATGGAAGAGAAAAAACTCTTGAAAGACATGATGAGTGGTTGATTTGACTCACTGGTTGCGGAGATGGGTCGGCTGTGTGAGTTGGGCTCGAGTTGGCCGAAGATGCACATGAAGTCTTCTCCATAGAGGATGGCGACGAAGACAATGAAAGCTAGCAAAGTGAAGAGATATGGAGAGAGACGAGCCTTTCTGATAACATAAGAGGAAGAAGAGGAAGATAGAGGTGTCTTCATGTTGTTTTGTTTTTTGTAAAAACAATTTACAGAATTGGCTATGGCACCATGATCTGGTTCTGGTAGTAATGGAGATTTGTTGAGGATTTTAGCTGTGGTGTTGTTTTTTTCGTGGGTTTGAATAAATATAGGAAGAGTGTAGGTTGGAGATACAATCAATGAAAATGTGATGTATTCAAGTACGAAAGTGTCTCTCAAGTTTATACTAGGATATTATATAGAATCTGTTTTGGTTTGTGTATTGTTTAAGAAGACAATTAATGCTCGTTATATAAGTTAATTTAATTGGGACAGGATTGGATGATACAAATTTTGATATAATTTTTCAATCATTGGATTGAAAGAAAATTAATGGTGTGGATTAATTGTTAATTTTGAATTGGTGCACTTCACCCTACTTTACCTCTACCTTTAAACTAAATAATAATATTATTAATTCAAATTTCATTTGTCTCTTTATTCAATTAACCAAATCAGACAAATAATATATGGATTCGAAGTTTTCAACATAAACATTCAAATAAGATTCATACTGTATAGGTTTAAAATAAACACATTGTTTAAAATATCTTAAAATAAAAACTCAATTAAAAATAAATAAATAGATAAATAGAAAATAAGAAAGAACATAAATGAAGAGAGAGAAATTGATGCACATATAATTATTCGATGTAATATAACTCTCCAATAACTCTTCTACTCTCCAAAAAAATTAAATCTATACAATTAATTTCCTTTCAATCCAATGGTTGAAAAATTGTATTAAAACTTGTGTCAAAATTTGCGTCTCTCGATTCTATCCCAATTTAATACAGTTTAAGGGGCTGCAATTAATAAATCTAATTTGGATTTCTTGACTTTTCTTTTTCGGTAGCCAAAAACTTCTAAATACCAAACAAAATCTGAAAGTAAAGGTAAGAACTCTAGATTTTTCTCTTATCTTAAATTGTTTTTCGAATATATTCTTCCAATAATAATGTATTTTTAATTTTATTTTAAAAGTATATTGTATAACTTTTTTTATCATAACCTTGTAAGGTAATAATAGGCTTTCCAAATTTTTTGCTTAAATTTATGCGCGGATATGATATATGAGTTGCTAAAATCTTATAAATTATGAGATGATGTGATAATTGATAAAATTAAATTTCTCAAAAATTTATCTAAAATTTTGTTCAAATTATATAACAAAATGATTTGTAACGATTACATTAATTATAAGATGATATATTAATAACGTGGTAGTTATACATAAACTTGTTATATCTTTTGTCAATGAATTTGTGTAACATTTTGGGTGGTGTAGTGTTACTCTAATGTTGAGAACTCAAATATCAAATCATTTGGATATTAATTTGAACAAAAATTTGGAAAGTTTATCATTACTCTTATTTATAATAAACACAAGATAATTGCTCCATCTCATTTTTCTAAAAGTAATTTGAAAGTTGTGTTTTGTTATTAAAATTTTAATATCATTGTTGGATGTTTTATATAGTTTTTTAATCAATATAAATGTCACTTTGACATCAATTTTTATATATTTTAATTATGATTAATCTTATCGATATTTATATAAAAATGGTTTTTAAGATTTCTTGAATTATATATTTTTAATTATTTGTATCCTATTAAGTAAAAATTATAATTAATAATAAAATAAAGAATATACATCTCAAGTTGATTGTTTTTAGAAAATTTTTTCTTTAAAAAATAAATTAATTAAAAATACAATCAAAGTAGGAAAATAAAAACAAACGTGTTATACTTATAAGGATTCGTATTTAGTTACTATTCAATATTTAGTAAAATTTATGCAAAAACAAACTACTCATAATTTCGTCGGAGTTGGAACTTGATTGATTAATTGGTTATTCAATTTATTGAATATAATAGACAAATAGTTTATGGTTAAAATATTTTTTGAATATGAGGTCTTCATCATATCATTACTGCATTAGGTATAACTGGACAAAAACAAGAAAGTTATAAAGCATTATTTTAATTGTGTGATTGCAAGGAATTGCATTAAGATTCTTAGTTAAATAGTTTACGGTTGAAATATTTTTTGAATATGGGGTCTTCATCATATAATTAATACATTAGGTATAACTGGACAAAAACAAGAAAGTTATAAAGCATTATTTTAATTGTGTGATTGCAAGGAATTACATTAAGTTTTTATCTTAATTTAGAAGGATAAAGTGTAATAATTAAGTGCTTAAATTTCATAATTAATTACATGTTACAACCTTATCTATCTAGAAATGTGAAAAAATGTCATAAGGTTTGGTGTAATTATGGGTATTGCTTCATGGTTCAAGAGATCATTTACTTCAAGAAAAACATAAAAATTGTTTCATTCATTACTAGGCTCATAGTGGATGCAGTGTTTAATCATTTCGGTTGACTCTTTTTTTTTTTTTTTGAAAAGCAATTATGAAATTTTACTTCTGTTGATTAATTATGTTATTTAAGAACATAGTTTGACAATAATTATTGGTAGTTAATTTGATTCTAGTCTTGTAAACTACAAAAATCAATGACCACCAAGTTGCATCTCATACTCTTGAATAAGAGTGATTATAACTCTTTTCCTTTTTCTGCTTAATTCCAAATCACTTTTTAAGAGTATATATTTTAAATTTTAGCTAAAAAATTAGCACATAAAATAAGACCCCAAGTGGCTATCACCGCTTTTTATCATAGTGCTTAATGAACAAGTGTAGTGGGCATCACATGATGGTGAAAGAAGCCATAATTTTGCTTTGCTTCAAAGGAAAGTCTTCTTGAAAGGTTAGAAATCATTGTCTGTCTATACTTATATATTAAAAATTATTTGTAGACACAACCCATTAGGCCATTACAACGCTATGAAAAAAGAGAAGATCATAGTTTCATTCTTTTCCCGCCCACACCCCACCCACGCCCCCACCCCCCACACCCCCACCTTTTTTAAAAAAAAATTTTTTTTTTTTTTTTTTTTTTTTTTTTTTTTTGGTTTTTTTAAGTTAGGGGGTATTAGGTGGTCGTTTGGTTACATATCAGCTTCAAGTTGTTGGCTCTCACGTGTGTTTCCCCTAATTTCACTGAAAACAATGGAGCAGTTGTGTTTGTGACCCAGTAGGTGACTACGAGGAATTAAGTAATTTATTTAACGTTAAAAAAATATCTTGTTTAATACGATGACAAAGGTTCAAACATTGATAGATACTGCACTGGAGATTGAATAATATAAAAACAAATTACAATTTAATTATTAGTTCAAATTGTAATTAAAACAGAGCAATTGTTTGTTTTTATTACAATTGACCTTTTATCGTTAGTGGATCTTCATTAGACTTAACTGACTGAGAGGTAAAATTTAATTTTGACGTTATTTTAATTTTAAAAAAATAAATTTTAAAAAATTTAAAATAAATTGAATAAAAATATTGTTAATCAAATCTATACCATCTATTTTAAAATGGACGGTTGAAATTAATTTTAAAAAAAATTAAAGTAAACTTAAAAAATTAAATTTTATAAAATTAAATAAAAAATTTTTAATCAAATCTCTATCATCTATTTTAAGATGAACGATGAAAATTAATTTGTAAAAAAAATTAAATAAAACTTAAAAAATTAATTTTTTACAAAATTAAATAAAATAATAATTAAATAATAAAATAAAATTTTTTAATCGTATCTCCACCACTCATCTTAAGATGGATGGTGGAAATTAATTTGAAAAAAAAAAAATCAAAGATGAAATAAAAATTTAAAAGTCCTCTCTCTCAACCCTCTCTCTGTCTCTCTGTCTCTCTCTCTTTCTCATCCCTCAAGCTTCTCTCATTTCTTCATTGTCATCGTCCTTGCCTCTATCATCCATCTTCTTCTCTTCTTCTTTTTCTCTTCTTTTTATTATTCTTATTCTTCTCTTCTTGTTGATTCGAATCGAACCTAGAAACCTAGGTTCCATTTTTGGGTGGTTCGAACTGAACCTAGATCTAGGTTCAATTTCTAAATTTGAATGAACTCACTCAGAAATCGAACCCAGATATCTGAGTTCCATTCATATATATGAATTTGGATTCGATTTCTAGTGGGTTTGTTTGAACCCGAAAACCTAAATAGGTTGGGTTTGATTGTTTTGGGTTGAATTTGATTGTTTTGAGTTTGAAGATTGGTTGATGATGGGTTGAGGTTGATTTTTTTTTTTTTTTTTTTTCCAATTGTTGAAGAAGATCTGATGATTCAAGATGATGGGTTCTTGATGAAGCAAGCTCAATGATTTTTTTTTTTAAATATATTTGTATTTGTTATTTGTTTATTGATGATGCTGATTTTGTTTGATATTTATTGATGAAGAATGGAGAACAACATTCATTAAATTTTTTAAATGTTGCTGATGATTTTGTTTGGTATTTTACTGATGAAGAATGAATAACAACATTAACTGAAGAATGAAGAACAACATTCATTAAATTTTTTATTTAATTGTTTAATTTTTAATTAATCTCCAAGGGTATTTTGGTCTTTTTATTACTTTTATATTGTTCGCTGTCCGATTCAATGGAAAATTGCTAACGACAGGAGGGTCAATTGTAATAAAAGCAAAACATTACTCCACTTGAATTAGAGTTTGAACTAGATAGTTAAATTGTAATTTGCTCATTATATAAATTTAGGTGATTTTGATTCTGGTAACATAAGATCTTGGTGAGCTAAGAATTGCATCATGTTATGGGTTCCCCAATATTATAGAGATTTTACCCGCATTAATTATTATGTTCTAGACCATTAAAGTGTAAATAAAGTATATTCTTTAAATGGGATATTAAACGATCTTTTATATATATATATATATATATAATTTCTATAGTCAGTACCTTCAAATTTTAAAAAGTTAAGATAAAACATTCAAATTCATCCCTTACATTATCTTTCCTATAACAATTTTTGTTTCCTATTTAGTTCAAATACAATAGATGAATTTGATTAGTTTATCTTAACATTTTAAAGTTATGAGACACTGACCATAAAAATTTGTATAAATAAATATATATATAAGTAATTGACACTAATTATTAAAGATTTATCGGGATCCGTTGAAATTAAATGTGACATATGTAGTCTAAAAATTCTACCAATGCAACACCTAGATATATCTACTTTGATAGTACAAAGAAAATCTATTTCCACAATATGATAAGAGAAAACCCTCCACATATATTAATAAATAAATAAAATAGAATTCAAACTATTATTATGGTGTGAATGAAAAAAGCGCTAACCACTTGTTAAAATACCAAAACAAATTAATTTTTCTTAAATACCAAAAACAAACTACTTTTTTTTAGAAGCATTTTTATGAAATAGGCTTATCTATTTCAATCAAATTTTGTAAATTAAAAAGATTCTTTAGTCATCTAAACATACTTAAAATATAAATAGTTCTAGATGAAGTATGACCACTTAACACGGCAGGTGTTTACAAATATTATAATTGGTTAGTTAGGATTCATTTTCTTAATTATCTATAATTCTTACTCAAAACAACTAAAAACAGCTGTCAAATGCAATAGTGATACATCAACTAATAGGATGGTGACTTACAGTTCATTAAGTTATTCTTCTACAACCAACCAAGAAAGGCCATAAATATATTTCATACCAATGCCAAGAAACGTAGGTTAGTGAGACATCATTGGCTGCCAAATAGTATTATTTTTCATGATCCAAAATCTTCAACTCAGTATCTTTATGTCTTTTCAACATGATTGATAATTATCAAAGCTATATTGTTTTTTGATCTGGGATGTTGGTGCTAAAGATTCTAGAATGAATATACGGGTTCTAACTGGTTTAATTAATAAAATTTTGATAATTAAACAAAAGTATTAATATTGAATAATAAAGAAAGTTAAGAAAGAAACAAAATTAAAAATTATATATAAAAAACGAAAATCATTACTTTAGATCAACTTTAGTTTATAGGATAAAATGACATTTATTATTACCAGGAGAAAATAAATCTAATGGCTAATAGATTAAATTAGAAATTAATAAGAATTGGCTCCTCTTATTGAGACAATTGCTTTTAAAATTATTGGACTTTAGGAAAGCCGTAGATTGTACTTTACTTGATTTTTAAGTTTCCATCAATAGTGATAATTGAACTCCACAAAGGAACACTGTCATCATCTTCTGGAAAGCAGCTTTCACAATTCAAATGGGGTGAGAAAAGTGGTTTCGTCTAGTAATAAGACCAAACCCCACCCATCATTTGAAATTAAGTGGTAGGTTTGATTCACCAAAATCTCATTAATATATGGATAATTTTTTCACTTTATATGGATAGCCCTCTCATACCTTCTAAAAGTAGAGAACTAGATTGTGCTTCATAGTTTTTTATTAGTTGGTTTTGACTTTGACTTGGTGTCGGTAAGTCAAAAAAAATAAAAAGTTCAAATGGGGTGGTCACCCTACAAGTAAAATAAAATAAAGCATTGCACAGCCGCTATCTATATCAAGAATTTAGATCTTGTATTGATATGAACGTTTATCTGAACATATTAATTATATATGATTCGTTATTAAAAAAAAAAAAAAAAAAAAAAAACAAGTAAAATAAATCCCATCTATCCATTATTTTCAATACTGATTCAAGAGAGAAACCTGATGTACAATGATGATCTCAACTCATGTCAGGGTCTTGCGACTTGAAAACAGTACTTTACTAGTTGTATGTTCTCTATATATAGATGCAGCAAGCAAAAGCAGAAACTCCTTGAATCAAAGCAAACAAGCGCTTCTGCAAAGGTAGGCTATGCTCTACCCAAATCTTGAGAGTTTTTGGGTCTATTTTCATTCTAGTCTTTAACCTTACATGCTATTTTGTATTATCAGTGATGTTATCTGAGAAAAAAGTGAATGGGAGGAAAATGAAATCTGTGTTTGCAATCAACTCCTCCCACCTCATTCTTCTTTCCAGCAACAAATTTTACCTTCCCGCCTGCTTTCCAGGCACATTCTAGGTAATGTCTAGAGCCTCAAAAACTCAGAAACATCTATACATATGATTTATTCTGTGCAACACCGTGCATGCATGCAAACATGAGAGTCATCAGAATCGTCCTTGCAACTAAGAAGTATCGGTCTGTCTCCCTTTACAAATAAGAGTTTTAGAAAATAATGGAAGAGCTTGTGATCTAATGCATCATACCTTGGATGAGTAGCCTGTCGTTAGCCACTTATCAAAGAGCCGAAAATAATATTATAAGGTCAGACATGTAAAAGATGACAACATTACTCCCAAGTATGCTTAAGAAATGTGACAAATTGTCAATAAATGATTTCTAGTTAGGAATTTTAACAGAGATTACAATCAATTGAATTTCATTGATGATTCTTCTATTTCAACAAGAACAAGAAAGGTGTCATCATCATTGATGAAAATAATTCGGAAGAACACTCCTTTTTATAGAGGTATATATGATATATCATACTGTGCCAGTTCTGCAACGAACTTTAAGAATACGCTTCCACAAAGCAATTGAACTAGACCGTAGGCCACTGCCCAAACACAGAACTGTTACTACTGTTGCAGAAATTCACAGCAAAGGGAGATATCTCAAAATTGACGTACTCGCAGAATCTAAAAACCGCCTTGTAGTTACTCAAAAGTTAACACGAGAGTAGGTGCTTCGATGCCCTTCAGAAGGTCCTCTAAATCTCCGCACTAAAGATGCAAAGAAACTCTGCAAAGAGAAGAGAAGTAGTAGTTTTAATTATACTGTACGAATTTAACTAGCAGTTGGATTAATTTATGGTCTAGGACATCAGTATAAATGACTGTTGAAATACAAATGACTATTGAAATCAGGCATGAAACCAAAACCGCATGATGGAAAAATATAAGAAGAATGGTTAATATACAAATTGGAGTTGCAACCTCCTTCACTATCAATGTCCAACAATAATAATATCCTATCTCATGTGATGCCTTTCCAGCACCGATTCAGAAATAAGCTATGTCTATACATTTAGCATAACATTGAAATTCTCTTAGTAGCCTTTCTCCGATTCAGCCTTCTCATGTGCCAACTCTTTAAGTCATACAAATTAGTTATGCACTTCAAAATAGCAACAGTCAATTTGTTATTTATATCTACAGGCTGTCTGCTTTAGAATAAGAAAGAGCACTGGCAAATTTGTGCAGAACTCATTTCGAAATTGTAACAGATGGAATACATAACCAAATTCAAGCATAAGCTAGTTCCTACATCAAGTTCTCAGCTCAACTATGGTCAGGGTTGACACCAGTTAATGCAGAAGCCAAATGACTGACATAAAACTTAGGCTACTTATAGTATGTTCCCCACACAAGCAGTGAGAAGAAATAAAAGATGCTTATGCACTAGAAGAGGAACAAGTACCTGTGTTTTGTGCGGTGCGGTGGCCCAAAATTCCAAGTTGGGGATTACCTAAAGCAACAGAAGGGAGAATAGAGTACAAGTTAGAAAATTGTCAAAGCATCAAGATGACTAGTAATCTGTCTGCTCACCTGCATTATAAATAACATGTATGGTCAGGTCTACATACAGAATCTACATTGCTAAGTCACTGCTAATCAATTACCTCTAAGCAAAAATAATAATATCAACCCAACATATGAACATAATGATGTTTAAGCTCAAACAAAGTATCTAGTGTTTTCCACCAAAATCCATGAATTTGATAAAGTCGTATTGTGGGGAAAACTTAGGCAATGAACACCAGAGGAAACAAAAGAAACTATAATTGACCAATAAACAGAAAAATGTAAATCACACTGCCAAAGCTACCTGACAATGAATTTTAAAATAATGGTAGGAGACTGACAGGGTCATATGGCTTTTATGTCATGCTACAAATTAATAACCTAATAGATAGTAAAGTTCAGTGGCAAGTGTGGACTTTCGTTGATGTTTATGGAATGCTTAGAAAGATCACATAATATGGAACACTTAGAAAGATTTCAACTCTACCCATAGTAGTTCAAGGTATGCAATGATAGACTAAAGATGTTGAAGTAAAATATAAACAAACTGCATCAATTTAGAAATAAAAGAAGCAAGATCATGCATTGATAAGAGTCCTAATGAAGAATACAGCATAGGAGAGAAAACATACATCTATACCACGAACTCCGAGAGCAAAATATCGATACGCTGCACCAGCAAGCAGATAGCCTCCAAACAGGCATAAGATTCTGAAAACCAGAAAAAGATTCAATCAGGTAATCCCCCAAAGTATAACAATCCCGGACTGCAATAATTTGACAGTAACCAAGCATTCCAACGAAAGATTAAAACCCTTACATGGTAAGGAATGTTCCAAACCAGCCCCATCCTCTTCCATCAACAGAAACAACCTTAGCACATCCAGAAGGATGCCGTAGCACTGTAGCCTGTAAGAGAAGTAAATCATAGACGTCAATACCAACAATGGACAAAACAACTCCAGAGTCACTCACTTTTCAAGCGTTGGATGAGAAATAAGATCAGCCAATAGATGTTGTTAGGCAACTCAAAACCTTCTATTATTATTTTATTAAGGTTCGACATTTATGTTTACTAAGATTCTGCAAAAGCAAAGTTTCATACTTCTCATGGATACAATATCCTTTCCTCACTCTGACCATCAATCAAGAATGGTAATGACACTGTTAGGGGCAGGGCACTCTAATTCCTCTAGTTCAACCACATGTCACAGAAAAGTATTCACTCTACCGATTGAATAACCAGAGAAGGGCAGATCTATTCTTGTCATCCCAGCCTGCCAGAACCCTTGAAACCCTGTCCTTACCTCACTTTGCCATGGGTAACCTGGCAGGGTTTTCACCCAAACAATGCAAAGCCAAATCTAACTAGAAATTGATCAAGCTATATAGGTCATAATTGAAGTTTTGAATGCACAAGCAAAAGATTCACTACTTAACATCGAAGCCAAATATGAAACAAGAAAAAATTGTAGTTTCCAGTGTCCCATTAAATTTCTCCGAAACAAAGGAAATTCCCCCCTCTCTCTACATTTAATAGATATAATGACAAGTGATGCAGATATTTAATGGATAGGAAACAGCAAGTGAATTGGATCTCATGAGCTCTAGTGATGCAACATTTGCATTACATAAAGGCTACACAATGTATGTGCACGTACAAGCACACAGATATTTACCACAAACACCGACACAAATATGATGTTAGAAGCCTACAATGTAAAAATAACACAGAATGAATACATGAGTTGTCCAGACACTCACATAATCACAGGTCCCTGATTTCTCAATTGCCTGTGGCCCCTGGTAAAACAGAAATAAAAATGAGCCACGATTAAAATACCAGGTATAACCAACTCCTGAGAATATATGAAATGATTAAACATTAAAATAAGAACACGAAACATATTCTCACTTGAATTGCATTAGAATCACAATTGACAGAGACCGACAGCGAACAATTATGCTTAATCCCATTACTTGACATCTTAACAATGACACCCTTGTGGGGATTCTGTTTATCTGTCACATTCATGATAACAGATAAATCATCAATATACTAAAACTAAACTGACACGGGTGTGTTAAGTAAATTGTCTTCTTAACCTACATGATAACAAATGATGAAAAACACATACAAACGCACAAATTTGGACATAAAGCCATAAACAAATAACATTGGTGAACGACACACTATGTACTTCCAAAATGCAGCAGAAGCAATCTTATTGAAAATAAAATAAAAAGCAGCAGTCATTCTTAGTTTGATAAGCCAATGCCATAAGAGAGAAAGGAAAAATAAACCTTACCCATGATATTTATAACTGAGCCTGAGACATGCCCAATAGCCGTGCAGACAGGATAACCTGCACATATCACAAAGCTCTTATTAGTGAAGAGAAAGTTCTAATATAATGCCAATCATTTTCCAAATAAAGACATAGGCAGACTTTGGTTATTTCTGAAAACTAAGAGTTAGAAGCATGCTAGACACTGAAATGAGTTGTGTAATGTGTTAATGCTTTACATTCCTTCCTCTATCACACTCTCTCTCTTTCAAGGATCTCAAGTCTCAATCAGATTTAGAGTCTTCCTTTTTAATTATACAATTATTGGATTCATTTCAATTCTCAATTGTATTTACCTCCAACATTGTCTGCCACAAGAGCACTACATTCTGATCCACACCGTGATGGACCCCCACAGTCCTACATTATCATAAGAAAACCGAATGGATACATGAAATGATTAAGTAAACCATAAATTACAAACTTGGTATTGCTCACTTAAGTATCATCAATATTTAATATTAAAAGTTCAATAAGATTGCAGAAGCATTTACCAAGCAGCCAACACATCTAGGCAGATCATGATTGAAAATCATCCCATCGCAAAGCTGTTCCAAAGAATGTAACAGAAACTCAATAATGAGTTGAGCTAACTAATGCCACATCAAGTAAATCACTGTTTCTAGACAGCCATCATCTATTAGAACCTATGCCATACTGTTCAAACTTCATTCTAAAAATCTCGACTCTCGGATCAACAAGGTAATAGTTGAGTAAATCATTACATCACAGCATCAAAGTATCAAAATCCAGAAATTAGCTAACTTATTCTTCATTCACAACAAACAACCATGCTGCGTTTACCTAATCATGTAATTCTCAAACAAGAAACAGCAGTCTAAAATCCCCAAAAGCTACATAAAACACTGATTGTATTCAATAAGAAAAGCCATTATAAAACGAAAAACAAAGAAATAAAATGTAACCTGATGCTGCCAACCTGAAACCAGAGCACAGTCTCATTCACTGCAACTTTATAGAACCTGCAGTAGTTGCAACAACAAATGGGTACTTAACTAAAGAAAAAGCTACAAAACTAAAAAAATCATCTAGACCCTCAAACACAAGAAAGCTTCAATCTTTCTCATAAAATCAATAGTTTTCTAATTGGGTGTAAGTGTGTACACATGTATAACCACCTAACACAATTCAAAACGACAAGGTAACAATCTTTACTTGATAAAAATATGAACCAATACCACTAAACCAACAATAACAACATTTTCAAGACCACCCCATCACTACAAAGGCCATAAAAATGATAAAAATGACAACTTTAATGTTCACAGATTCACACTAGTCCAGTTTGAGAGCAGCAAATCACATTTTGGTGAAAAACAAACTATACCCAGATCAAGAAACTGTAGAGAGAGAGAGAGAGAGAGAGAGAGAGAGGAGAGGAGAGAGTACCCATCTTCACTAAGGACCCCATGAGGGAATTGAGGGAGAGGAGACGTCAAGTTGTAAGTGTAGAGTTTGTCGTCTTCAATGAAACTGTATTCACAGATTACAGCCGCCACCACCAACCAGCGAGCTTGGTGAAGAATCGTTAAGAGAATGAAAAGAAGACATTTTGATGAATTGCAGCCTCCAATCATCCTTGTGGGTTTTTTTTTTTTTTTTTTGGTTTTTTTATTTAATAAGTTGAATTTATCTCATAGTTTTTGCAGTCTTGCGGAGAAAAAAATGAAACGGAGACTCGGGCAGAGATGATTCATGCTTTGGGTTAATTACTGGGAGACACTGATCTTTTATTTTATTGCTTTTAGGCCCCCACCAATCTTTTGGGAATTTTTCTTTAGTCAGTAATTTAGTTCTGTTTGCAAAATTGGCAGTTAAATGCTCTGTTAAATGCTGCGGTGGATTGGGATATGGTACACAAGTTTCATGGAGTCATTTGCAATGACTGACCTGTTTCTTGTCTTAATAGGCCACGGACAGCTGGCCTTGCATTGCTGTCATCGATGGTATTTATCTTAATTCAATAATCCAGTACTTTTATTCAATAAAATGTTATTTCAACGTAACGTATTTTTGGTGACTGAAATATATGTGATAGACAAACGAATAAATACGCTTTGCCTGCAAAAGCTTTTCTCGTATAGTTTTAAATTAAATAAGCTTCGCTTGCGAAAGCTTTTGCTTTTCCCTTATAATTTTGTTGTTAAGCAGTGAAAGTATGATAAACCACAGCTAATTCATGGTGGTAGAGAATCTTGACTGTTGTTAGAGTAGTGATACACTCCAATGTTGATACCTTGTAGGTATCAATTCAAGCATGCATGATACATAATTTTAAGTAATATCGCTTTTATTTATTTATTTAACTTTTAAAAGTCAAAACAGAATTCAATTACAGATTCGCTAGCGATCAATCATTATTAATTCGAGAAGATGGAGTTGATCTACATGCACTATTGCTTTAATTATTCTTCTAAGAATCAGTATTTTTCTTGTTTCCCATGCAAATCACTTTCGTTTCGAGCCTTTTCCCGCCTAAATAGATGCACATCGCCTTGGTTATGTCTATTGTGCAAAATGGTTGCATGCCAAAAATGGTAAGATAGTTTTAGATATAACAGAGATTGCTTGGAAACCAATATGTTGCACAGTAACTCAAATTGTATGAACTTGAAACAATCGACATCGAAGATTTGATTCATACAAGTTACAAGCTGTAAATGAGTAAATCCACCAGCACAAACAGATGTGCATGTATGCAATGAGAGACTACTGCTAACCAAATCCAACAATGCTATTGTGAATAAAACATCGGGAATCAAACAGATTCTTATAACAGTAGGAGGGTTCTTCCTTGACAGTTTGATAGGGAAAATTCTAGCCGCCAATTTACCTTCTCATAGTTATACAGGAATATTCAATCTCACAACAATGAAAAATGTCTTAAAGATGACTCAAATATAAAGATCAGGACCTTTCTGCTAGTCTAGCTGTAACTGCTCTAAGTTCTGAATACACCTTTCCAGCAGGGAACCCTAAAATAAGGCTGCAAAGCAAATCCCTCGCTATTTTAATGTTGCAAATGATCCTAATATGTGAATTTTCGTATCTGCAATCACAATCCTCATCTTTGTGGCATTTTCATTAGCAAACCTTGTTTTGCCACCTTAACCCGACAATTCTCCTAGAGCATGCAACAAATGCTCACGGCAAAGTGTTTTAACATCCTTGATTTGAAAGACTTCACATACAACTCATCCAGATGCAGAAGCGCAACAGCATCCACAACATCGAAACCTAGCATGACACTTCCACAGACTACTAATATCAGGTGTATCCGCTCTAGACTACGAATGTCAATCTTCATCTGATCATACACTGGACCATATATATCCATCCACACTTTCTTGAGTGGCAAATACCTAGGAGGCGGGGAACAGACACCTTCCTGAACTGAACCCATCCTTCAGACATCTCATGAGCCATCAAAGGCTCAAAATTCAGCTCTCAGGCAACATTCCCATACCATTCTCAGATCGAAACATGACTGTTTCAATCTCCATTGACTCTATATACCCACAAATAATCTAAACCTAACAGCACATTTTCTAAACAACCCATTTAAATTCCACAGCTACAAATTCAACAACAATAATAACTTACAAACTATGAACGCTAAAAGAACAACAAAAATTGAGCAACAAAAACCACAACAACCCATCATTTGATACTCAAAAACAATCAATCAAATCTATAAAATTATACAAAGCATCACATTTTCGAAACACCCTTTAAACAACTACAAATTCAACAACAACCCAACAATTAAAAAAATATAAACCCTAAACGGAAAACAAAAATTAAATAACCGAAACAACAACCCATCATTTGAAACTCAAAAGTAATCAATAAAATCTTGAAAATTATAGTATGCAATGAAAAAGATGCGATCTTTTTACCAGATTATTAAGGGCTTCTCTACGTGTCGGCTACAGCGAGCTTCAGAGAAGTGAAGCCAAGGAGGAACAGCGAGGCGGCTTGCTCACGGAATATTTAGGGGTGTGGATATCAAAACGACGACGTTTTAATTTAACCATCAATCCTTTCAATTGGTAAATAAATTCGCAGAGGCGATATTTCACATAAGGCCCTATTATTTGCAAGATTTAACCTTCTAAGTGGTCCTTCTCACATTAACAGTTTCACACTTTAACCTCCTATTATTATTATTATTATTATTTTACCATAATCTTAGTTCCTCAAGTATATTTTTAACTGCGTAGATGGTAACCGGTGTTATTGGTTTAAACACCAGCAACCTTATGCTTTTGACATGGTTTTATATCTGGTAATAACAATTTATCCACCTATTTGTGTGGACTGACCTCTTACTCTCTTGTAAATCACTCGTCTATCTTTATGTGAGCGAATCTTTTTCATAGAAGAGCAGTGTCTCTATTATTTGCAAGATTTAACCTTCTAAATGGTCCTTCTCATATTAACAGTTTCACACTTTAACCTCCTATTATTATTATTATTATTATTATTATTTTTAACATACATCATAGTTCCTCAAATATATTTTTTACATGGTTTTACACTTGGTAATAACAAATCACTCCATCTATTTGTGTGAGCTGACCCTATACTCTTGTGTGGATCATTCGTCTATCTCTGTGTGAGCGATTCTCTTCTATATAGGAGCAATATCCCGATCCGCGTCACCAATATTCCCACCTTGATTAGTCTCGGTAATCCCTGGTCCTTAATTATATATATATATATTTAATTGCAGGGTCATAATAACATTAAAACTTTAAATTGTTAAAATTTGATTATCTTATTGATTTGATAAAATTATTTATCAATAATAACCCATAAATATTATTCAATAATCATCATTACAATTAATCTAAGAGTTATTATTAATCAATAACTTTACTCAATTAATAAATTAGCTAGACCTTTGTTAAAGTCATCAAAATCAAGTTCGAATTCTTTGCATGGAACAAAAAAATTAGATTCGAGTAGGTGAATTTTAATCTCTTACCATATAATCGGTTGCACGTACAACATCACCAATAATGAGAAATCTATCTGTATGACTAATTGAGGACAATCTATCTATCTTATAAAAAAAGGTAAAAATTATTTTGGTCTTTAAGTTTTGAGAAATTATCAAATTTTTAACTATATTTCAGAAAATGATCAAATCATCCCCAATGCTTTGAAAATGTGTCAAATTAATCTCTTCCATTACTCAATTGATGATCAAATCTAACAGATTTTAATTTAATTTAACTTTTTAAGTTTTTTAATTTTATGGGTGTTTAAATAACATTTCAAAAAAAATCTAGTAATATTATTGTAATTACATAAAAAACCATAAGAGAATATTTTTATCATTAAATATGATCGCAACATTTAACTATGGATCATGGTATAATGGTCCTTTGTCCGTTTTAACAGAGTCCAAGTATAAATGGACTTTTTCACATTTTCTATTAGGTTTGATTGTCAGTTGATCGATTGAGAAAGACTAATTTTTTTTTTGAAATGTTAGGGATAGTTTAATTATTTTCATAAAGATAGTTAAGAATTTGACTATTTCTTAAAAGTTAAGGATCAAAATAATTTTTATCTTAAAAAAAATAAATTGCCCGTGCACTAAAAAAGTTATTAGGAGTTCCATCTTTGGACTAAAAATAAGCAATTAATCGTGATCTTATTTTATTTTTATCTTTGAACTTTATACTAATTCTTATAGAAGAAAGTAATCACATCTAATATTAATAAATTTTAGTTTTAATCGGATATGTATAATGTTTATTGAGAATATCAAACTTCAGGGTTGCATTCATTCATTAACAATCCTCATTAAAAAAAAAAAAAAAAAAGAACTTAGTTTCATATTTGTAATTATAATAGATACTAGAAATTGCTGTGAATCAACATAAATCATCTATACAAATTAAAAATTAAATTACTATCAAATTTTGAACTTAATTTTTGTCTTATTAAAAGAATTAAGTTCTCTTTACATATTTAATTTTTGATAAAATTGAATTTTTTTATTTTTATTTATGAGTAATAACCGCGTCTTAATATGAAATTAACCCAAACAATAATAACGCTGACTGAACAAATGAATAATGGAGAAATGAAAGTGATCGTTTTATATTAAAAAAATAATAAAAAAAAAAGGTAGGGACTATAGGTGTCACAAAGAGAAAAACATTTAAAAAAAAGTAACTTTTCACAAATGATAGTGCTTTGTATAAAATTAACCCCAAATAATTACCCCAAAACTACAAATAACGGTGTCGTTTTGATTTCGCAGAAAAACCCAAAATCTTCATCGAGCACGCACACACACGCAGACACACAGTGGCTGCCATGGATTCCAACAACAGCAAAGCGTTAACAGATACTCGCTTCTGCGACCTGAAGCCGCCGCTCTCCGAGCTAGTTCTCGACGCCTTGGCTGAAGCCGGCTTCCACTTCTGCACGCCTGTCCAAGCCGCCACCATCCCTCTTTTATGCTCCTTCAAGGACGTCGCCGTCGACGCCGCCACCGGCTCCGGCAAAACCCTCGCCTTCCTTGTCCCTCTCGTCGAGATCCTCCGCCGCTCCTCCTCTCCTCCCAAACCTCACCAGGTCCCTCTAATTTTAATTGATTATTTGGACTTTAATTACTGAATTGAATTGATAAATTACTTGAAGCTTGATTTTTTTATGTTAAAGTTTGAATTTTTGTTTTTAAGTTTTATTTGTTATGTTGAAGTTTTATTTTTTATTTTTTTTTTTTTTTAATGTTTGAAGTTAGATTTTTTATGTTGGAAGCTTGAATTTTTATGTTTAAAGATTGAATTTTTGTGAATTTACGATGTTTGTGTTGATGTTGAGGGTGGTGTTGGATGGATTGCAGGTGATGGGGATGATTATTTCGCCGACAAGAGAGTTATCTTCGCAGATATATAACGTTGCACAGCCTTTCATTTCGACATTGTCGAATGTTAAGTCTATGCTTCTTGTAGGGGGTGTGGAAGTGAAAACAGATATGAAGAAAATCGAGGAGGAAGGTGTAAATTTATTGATTGGTACTCCTGGGAGGATGTATGACATCATGGAACGCATGGATGTTTTGGATTTTCGCAACCTTGAGGTAGTTTTCGGTTTTGGTGATAATTGATTCTGTTGAATGGTGTTGAAGCTTTTTCATGTGTAGTCGATTGGTTTGTGATTTTATGCAAACGTTGGATTCAGTTCATGCCCTAATCTAATTCATGTTAAACAAGTTGAATTTTATGGTTATAAATATGTTGTCAGTGTCGTTCTAATAAGATTGATTGTAATAGCCAAGACTGTGTTCGTTTAATGGAGATGTGACTGTAGAAGTTGCATATGTTTTATGTGGTTTTGGAAAATTGAGTGTAATCTGCATTTAAGTGGAACTTATATTGTGGACAAATTTCACAAGGATGGCGTTTTGATTTGGCAGGTTTATGACCACACTTCTTCTTTTCTGGTCGGTGCAGATTTTGATTTTAGATGAGGCTGATAGGCTCTTGGATATGGGATTCCAGAAACAGATAAATTACATAATATCTCGATTACCAAAGCTTCGTAGAACTGGTCTCTTTTCTGCCACTCAAACTGAGGCAGTTGAAGAGCTATCGAAAGCAGGATTGAGGAATCCTGTGAGAGTTGAAGTTCGAGCAGAAACGAAATCACAGGTTGATTCTGCATCATCATCCCAACAATTAGCTTTTTCAAAAACACCTGCAGGCCTTCACCTTGAGGTCAGTTGCATACTTGTGTGTGAATTTTTTAGTTTACGTTTGAGATCCGTTTAGATTGTCAGCTGTAATGAGATTCAGATAAAGTGTGTATACCTAATCATTTGTCACTGATTGAACGCACCCACTATCATATTTCAATGTCCGAGTCTTTGTAAATTAATTTTTTCATGTTGTTTGGAATTAATGTCTCTTTTGATTGTACAGTATGTGGAATGTGAAGCAGATAAAAAACCATCACAACTTGTGGATCTCCTTATTAAGAACAAGTCTAAAAAAATTATAATGTAAGTTCTGCATCGACATTTTTTGAAGCGTGGTTAGTGTGATGTTGTGTTGTTAATGGTCAGTTTATTGTAATATGTTGAGAATGACTTCCTTGTTTCTTCAGATATTATATGACTTGTGCTTCTGTGGACTACTGGGGAGTTGTTCTTCCTCGTCTTGGAGTTTTGAAGGGCTTTTCGTTGATCCCTCTTCATGGAAAGATGAAGCAGGTATAATTTGGATATTGGCATACACTGTTGGTGTTAAAAATTATAATCTTAGAAATTGGCTGTAATCATAACTCATCTTAATTATTTTCACCGATAGACTGCTCGGGAGAAAGCATTAGCGTCATTCACGTCTCTATCAAGTGGCGTTCTTCTCTGTACTGATGTTGCAGCACGTGGACTTGACATTCCTGGTGTTGATTGTGTAGTGCAGGTAGCTTGATAAAATGCATAGGTAGATCCTCTATGATATTTTTAATTTTACAAATGGTAGCTTATTTGGTTGCTATCTTTGCAGTATGATCCCCCTCAAGATCCAGACGTTTTCATTCACAGAGTCGGTCGAACTGCTAGGTTGGGTAGACAAGGAAATTCCATTGTTTTTCTATCGCCAAAGGTCTTGTTCATGCATTTGTTTGGTTTCCCTTTTTGGTAGACTATTTTTTCGTTAGTCGTAGAAGGTAATTGATTTATTTGTACTTGTGCAGGAGGAAGCATATGTAGAATTCCTGCGGATAAGAAGAGTCCCCCTTCAAGAGAGGAAATGCGCTGATGATGCTCCTGATGTAGTTCCTCAAGTGAGCACAATATTTATGCCTTTTTTTTCCCCTCGTATACTTTTAGTTGGAAATTGGTACCAAATATTTTTATCTAATTGCAAGAAAAGGGTCTGAAAGGTACAACTTGAGTTTGGAGGCTAGCAATGGTGCTCTATCTTTATTGTTTTCTCTTTCATTTGATGATAATCAATCCATCACTGCAAGCAAACTTGTTTCAGATACGAGCTGCTGCCAAAAAGGATCGTGATGTCATGGAGAAAGGACTCAGAGCTTTTGTTTCATATATACGTGCATATAAAGAGCATCACTGCTCATTCATTTTCAGGTTTCTACTGATTTTATCTGTTGGACTTTGCTGTTTGGCTTTATCGATCTTTATGGTCATACGCCTAAAATTTCTCCCCTTTCTATTTTAACAGATGGAAAGAACTTGAGATTGGCAAGTTGGCTATGGGATATGGGTTATTACAGCTTCCATCAATGTCTGAGGTAAAGATCCATTCGCTTTCCACTGAAGGTTTCATTCCAGTTGAAGATGTCAATTTGGAGGATATCAAATATAAGTAAGACCTCGCATTTTTGTTTGTTTGTTTCTGCTTTGGTAGAATCAAAGAACTTGCTAGTTTGATTGAACAATTGACATTTAAGCTAACCATAGATGAAGATGCCTTAACTTGCCTACTCACACCTGTTTTGCTTTCCGTTTGACAAAACATTGGCCTTCCAATCACTCTTTCTTATAATGCATGCTTTTCTGTTTGTTATTGTCATAATCGTTTAAGCTTGTGGTTATAGTTGATTATAATATCTACGTAGGGATAAATCTCGTGAGAAACAAAGAAAGAAGAACTTGCAAGCGAAGATGGAAAGGCAACAGCGAGAACCAAAACCTCAAAAACTGAACAAAACCCCAAATGCTGCTACTACTGTCATGAGGAAGAAAACAGCCAAACAAAGACGTGCAACTCAGGCAGTTGAAGATGATGATGAGCTAGCACATGATTACCGCCTACTTAAAAAGCTCAAAAAGGGGGCTATAGATGAAAGTGAATTCTCCAAATTAACAGGAATGGAAGAGCTTTGATGTGCATGATGCAGGTCTCATTTTTGCAAATCCATACGAGTCTTAACACATCTAACACTTGTTTGGGAGACTAATCGCCAACGATTGTGACAGAAAACCGTTTGAGGTACAATTTTGCCGGATATGGAAAGAGCTGTTCTTCCTTTAACTTCCTTCGCTAAGGCTTAAGCAACTAAAAGATTTCGGTGCTGATTCGCATGATCTTTTGGACAGATTGCTGCAAAAAGAGGTGATCTAAACACATAACCGTATCTTAAGTTTAGTCATTGCTGATGAATGCAGAAATATATATACAATTTTGGTCAGTTTTTAACAGCTTGTATGTTTGATTAATCGTAAACTAAATCAAAATAGAATCATCAAATCTTTGATTTAAGATAAAAGTATTTGTGTTTACTTCGAGACTGCACATGGCCACGTCGGGCTCCTCAACATTTTATAACACAATATCTTTGCTTTAAGATAGATCTCCATTTATATTTGCTTAAAAGTTATTCAACTAGTTTGTGTGCCTAGTTATTTCCCTTTATTGTGGGGTATTTTATTTCTGTTTATGGGATTAGATTTTCAATCGAATGCGTGTACTTATTTCCTGGCCGCATAAGTAGAGTTGATTTTGACAGGTTCCGATAGCTTTTTAACCCGTTAGGAGTCAGCTTCAAAAAATTAAAAATTATTGAACTACACCTTGCGGGCTTGTTGCATGTAATGTGCAAAACAAAATAGATGCAAGCAAGTTTTATTTTTTTATTAAATTATTATCAATGAATTAGTTTATAGAAAATAATTGAAATAATTGGTACATGTAAAATTTATTTAAGACAAAATCTGAAAGTATACTTAAAAAATAAAAAATATGAAATTGTTTCTCATTAAGGGACCTACATTAGTACCTTTATACTAAATCTATTAATGGTATGTTTGTTTCATGGAATAGGGAATGAGATTGATTAATGATTTTTACTTACTTAAAATTTATTCTGTAATGAGAATAAAAGTGTGGATCCCATATTAATTTGAGGTTGTGAAATGGGAATGTCATTCCTTCCATCTCATTTAGAAATCATATTTTCATTCGCAAATTCAATGTAAAAAGTCTTATATATTCTCTTTAAAAAAAAAAAAAATTGATAACATTTTATTAAAAAAAAAAAACGACTTGATATACAATATAAATACACAATATGTTCTTAAAAAAAATAGATACACAATATATTTATAATAATATTGCTAATAATTTTTTTTTTAGTCTATTATAATAGTTACGTGCCAAAAATATAACATTACATTTGAAATATTTTTTTTGAAAGATGAAATATTATTTTGCATATTGTAATTAATCTATAATTTTAATTAAAGATATTTTTGTAACTTAAAATTAATCCATTCCAATTTTAAAGTAAAGTAAATAATTTAATGAGAATACTGTTTATTTCAATTTCGATTCGTATAATTGAAGTAAACTATTTATTTTGATTTTGATACATTATTTTGAATCCAAATCATTCCGATTTTAGGTCATTCCAATTTCTTCAAATGAGCTAAATGCATCATAAGTGTTTCTCATAGGGACTTCAGCTTGAAGACCACTGTTAATGCAAACCATGTTGGGTAAATTCTTTAACAAAAGTCTTCATACACCATATTCAATTATATTTTTTAACTTTCTTTTTTTAAAAAAAAAAAAAGAGAAAATATTGGAAAAGCGGACAATGTTAGATTCTTATAGACATAAGCACATGTAAAAATTTAGAGAAAATAAGACATGAAAATCAAAAAGTGTTTTTCTATAATGAACTACGTGAATCAAAGCATAAATCCAGGCCAAGTTTTCATGCTATAATGCAAGCACATTATTCGCAACATCCATTCTTATCTATTAATTGAATTTTATTACATAATCATAAAAGATTTGCAATTCAATCATCTCCACTCTTTTTCTTTTAAAAAAAAAAAAACAAAAATAGTACTGGAAGGATCAAATTTTTGCTAGAATATGCGGAAATCAAATATTATTTACATATTTCGAATATATACTTGTATAAGACAACTATTTATATAATAAGGGGAGGGAACGATGCACTTGTAAATTAAAAATTAGATCAAAGTCAGAATTATTGTTTAATAATCTCATCGAAACAAATCGAATAATATCCCTTGCAAGAAGACAAATAAATTAAAAACTTTAATTAAAATTTCCCACCATTTATAACGACCATTGAGCAAGGACGACTTCCAAGTCGTTGAAAGCCATAAAAGCACTTCCTCCAAAAGCACTTGGAAATTTCCGTCTTCCTCTTCTCACAACTCAATCACAGCAATTCTCTCTTCATCTTCGTCAACCATGTCTAAAACTGAATACCCACCGCCAGGTTTCGACCCATCAAGACCGTCCGTTCCTATCTCGTATCCACTCAAGACCCTCCAGGAGCTGGAATCCAGGGTCTACTTTGACTCCTTCCACTACCCTTTTAACAGGGCCTCTGTTCCTCTCCAAAACGGTAACCTTCCTGGCAAATCTAGGCTTCTGGTCTGCCATGACATGGAAGGTGGCTATGTGAATGATAAGTGGGTCCAAGGTGGCACCAATGCTGATTCATATGCCATCTGGCACTGGTACTTGATGGATGTTTTTGTCTACTTTTCTCATAATTTGGTCACCTTGCCACCTCCTTGTTGGACCAACACTGCTCATAGACATGGCGTCAAGGTACTTTTTTTTTTTTTTTTTTTCAAATTTCAGTTTGGATCATAATGTCAGTGTTTAGTGTTTAATTGTGTTTGGTCGATACTTTGATTGATTAGAATTCGTCCGGATTTTATCTTTCAATGTGTTAATTATCATCATACCCTAAAACTTAAGCTAATAGGAAAAAGTACAATTAGTTGTGTTTAAGACTTGAGGATAGAGTACGTTAGCAAAATGAAAGTAAGGCGTTTTTGTCAACCCTTAGCGTCACGTTAGGAGTTTAGTATTAAACTAAATTTGCACATGTTGAAAATTGTTGCTTGATACTTTGATTGATTAGTGGTTTTAAGGTGCAGATGAATTGATGCGGATTTTATCTTTTAGCGAAGCTCATGTTAAGGATTTTATGAACTTGTGTTTTAAAGTTAGGAGATATGGTAGAAATTATTGATTGATACTGATGATGAGCTTTGTTAATAATCCATGTGAGAGGGGAAATGGATGAAGAGATGATTTTTACAGTATGTGATGATGTTGGTTTTGTTGATGGAACTGAAGGTATTGGGGACTTTCATCACAGAATGGGATGAAGGGAGAGCCATTGCCAATGAATTGCTGTTGACAAAGGAGTCTGCTCACAAGTATGCCGAGTGCTTGACAGAGCTAGCTGTTAAATTGGGCTTTGATGGGTGGCTGGTACTTATTTTCACAAGAAATTTTACTGCTTTTCAATTGTATTCTAGCTTTAGCACAATGTTCTTTGCTGAATATAGTTCCTTCATTGCTACATTTTGTTTGCCAAGACTAAAAGTGAATTTTTTCAATTAATATTGACATGTTTTGTGGCTATTGACAACTAAAATTTTGAGTGGAATAAGGTTAAATTTTAATAACGTGACCGTTTATGTTGTTGCAGTCCTGTTTGTGTGTGCACTAGCTTTCTGTGGTTGACATGGGTACTTTTACTTGCAGCTCAATGTCGAGATCAAACTTGATGTAGAACAAATTCCTAATTTGAAAGAATTTATCAGCCACTTAACAAATACTATGCACTCCTCACTGCCCGGATCGCTGGTTATCTGGTGAGTGTCAGGACTTGAGATGCACATACATTTCCAGTCATTCGGATTTATTGTTGTAGTGAACCATCTTGGAAGGTGTAAAATTGATTTGATGATTATTGCTATAATCGGTAAATGTTGCTTTGGTAGGTATGACAGTGTCACAATTGAAGGGAAGCTTGAATGGCAAGATCAACTCAATGAAAAAAATAAGCCTTTCTTTGATATATGCGATGGCATACTCGTTAACTATACATGGAAGGTGATGCTTTGTCTTCATCTCCCACATGAAACTCATTCAATATCCGTCGCTTATGTATTTGCTTGGTGCCATGCAGGAAGACTATCCGAAGATTTCAGCAGCTGCTGCTGGTGACAGAAAATATGATGTCTACATGGGAATAGATGTTTTTGGAAGGAACACTTTTGGTGGAGGACAATGGAAAGTATGTGGTGCTTTTATGACATATCGAATCTTCCTTTTTATATTATATGTGAAAAAAAAATCCATTCTAGCTATAATAGTAATCGTTTGGACATCAGACAAATGTTGCACTTGATGTGCTGAAGAAGGATGATGTTTCAGCTGCCATATTTGCTCCTGGATGGGTCTATGAAACAAAGCAACCCCCTAATTTTCAGACTGCTCAAAATCGGTAAGACACTTAATTGAGAAATATACAAATTTTCCTATATTTTGTTTCTGTAAAGGGATGATAACCTGATATACAGTTTCAAGTTTGTAGTTGCATGATTAAACTCATACTTCCTAGTTGTTGAAACGAGCTTGTGAGCTCATTTCCTTAGACAAGCCAGCATCGTTTTGCTTTTTATTTGAAGTTCCTGAGTGTTTGTTTACAATACTCTTAGTTCTCCTACCCATATTTGTGTTTTTTATTATGACTTTTATCTTTAATATTTCAGTTATTTGATTCTGTTTCAAATGTCAGTTTTCTTATCCCCGTGTGACTTACTCTTGCCTATTAGTTAAAAATAGATCTTTCATGATTAAGATAGTGTATTATGATGAGCTTCATTTTTATGTACTTCGGTTTTTGCAGATGGTGGTCCCTTGTTGAGAAGTCGTGGGGAGTCTTACAAAAATATCCCAAAGTGCTACCATTTTACTCAAATTTTGATCAGGTTGCTACTATGTTCAACTTCTTCTAATCTGTAACTAACTGGCCATTGGCCTTACAAAAGCTACTTGCTTGAATAGATTTTTATAAACATTATTACCAACATGGCTCTTTGCAGTCATCTTTCTTCAGCAGAAAGCATTCTGTAATATGACTTACCCCCACATTAAGAAGGACTATGTGATTTGAAACTCTTATTACAGATAACACTGTTACGGTTATCTGTCATAGAAAATTCTCCATTTAATCTCATTTGAAAATATGAACTGACTGATCATTTGATGTATTCAATCTATAGGATTGTGTTTAAAATGAAACTAACTTATTTGTTCATCTTATCCAGTTCAATTCTTGTTAAATTCTAAAATAGTATGAAACTTTTTTGAGGATTTTTTGAAGATATAAAAGAATAAGATTATGAAAGCTTCATTAAAACCCTTTGAGTGAAAACGAGTTTAACTTTTGTTGACTGCCAATTGCATCTCTTGAGATGCTCAATGTGCCAAGTCTGTAAATACTGACTCTCACTGATATGGCTCAGGGTCATGGTTTGCATATTTCTGTTGGGGGAGAACAAGTATCAAAAACTCCTTGGAACAACATTTCTTCCCAGGGATTTCAGGTACGCACTATGTGGACCTGTTGGCTCATAGTTAGGATCCTTTTCTTTTTCATTTTCTTCTACTGGTTCTTCCATTCATAGATATTGAATTCTTTATGGAGACTTTACAGATTATTAGAAATTTTTTCGTCATCCTGAACTTTATCATTCACCAACTTGTTTTGTGTGCTATCACATCTTATTAACAGTCTGGAGGTTGCACTAATGTTCATGCTATGGCTGATAAGCAAGTTTGTAATGTAGCTTGGTTTTAGGGTGTCACTGATGTTGATCTTATGAGCAAGCTTTGTTTTGCCCCTCTTAACTTTCTCCTTTACTTGTGACAGCCTTTTCTTAAGTTCAATGATGACACTAATCCGGATAGTGTTCAAGTCACTGTTGAGTAAGTTTTAATGCTCATATATATATGTCCTTGATATTCTCATTCATAAAAATCTTTACAAAATCCATTTTCTGTTAATGCAGATGCATGATATGCTCACTCGATTAACGATAAGTATAAAGCATTAGCTAATTAATTCTGATTTCAAGATGTTTTGAGTTTTGAAGTCTCTTATTATATATCGTTATCTTCTGTGTTGTCATTGAGGATCGATAATGATGTTCTGTACATCTCTTGAACCATTAGTTGGGAGGGTAACCACCTGTATCACAGACCCTGTACTTTTTTTGGCCTTTTCAGTGTTGCTGGAGTTTTAAGCATGAAATTCTTAGAAATATATCAGTACCTGTAATTTCGGATCCAATTTGTAACACAATCTGAGTAATGCTATACTCATTTTGGGTTATCATTGTTTTCAACTGATATGATTTTGATATTCACAATATCCTGCCTTTATCAAATGTGTATTTGCACTTGTAGCTTTGAGGAACCTTCTTATAGCGGAGGAGGAAACATCACATTTAAAGGCACTCTTGGAGACAATGCTCAATTCACCGCAAAGCTCTTTCAAGGAGAGCTTCTTTTGGGGGAATTACCCGTGCTCTTTACTTATTCTGTAAGCCCTTTCTTCCATGCATTATGTTTGCTTAAATGTTAACATATCCGTGTCCTTATGTTTTCTGATCATTTGATGACAACAATCATTTTGAAATTTGAAGAATCTTAGTGTGCATGAAAGCAATGGATCAAAAGTGCAAGAATTGAAAAAGAATAATTGTATATGCTAGTATGCATTATGCTACTTCTTTCAAGACTAACTTGAGCACAACCGCTGCAGGTAAAATCAGAAAAAAATTCTCTCATCGGCCTTCTTCTTGAGCTCTCTTCTTCCATGAAAGAAGATAAAAGGTCCCTTCTTCTTGCATCCAAGGGAATAAATCAATTCTCAGGTAAATTCAGTCAAGTGATTGTATCGCGTCAAGTTAAAAAAGCAGAAACAGCATCAGGATGGATCATACAGGAGAGCAGCATTGAAATGAATGGATACACAATTACTGAAATCAGTGCTTTATGCTACTGGCCAGAGCATGAAAGGAGTAGCCTGAAACTAGATTCTGGATTGGATGGCCAAGATAATGCATCAACTAGCGCCCCAGCCGAATACTTTTCAGTGCTTGGTGATATCAGCATCAAAACTTCTGGCCAGAACTCAGACTTCCCAACGTCTAGTTCATGGCCAGTCAAGGCTCAGCATATTAAATGGACTTCGGGTTCTCAGGGTTCCAAAACCCTGAATGTTAAGCTCAGTTGGGAACTAAAAGTCGGTAATGATTCTCTCTTCCACAAGTACAATATCTACATCGAGAAACTGGGATTGCCAAAAGAGACATATGAGTATCTTGGTTCAGCGCATGTTAAAGCATTTTATGTTTCTGACCTTGTCGTTCCTTCAGGAACTGACAATCTCAAGTTCATTATTCAAGTTTGTTCTGTAGATGGCACGAACCAGAAACTGGAGGATTCACCATTTTTTGACCTGGAAGTGGAAAAGTTAGAATTCTAATGCTTCCATTTCTTATCTTATCTACCATCCTTCCTAAAAAGTGTCTTTTCATGTGGGCTTGGTATCTCCTTGCCCTGGTATCATTACAAAAACTGAGCCACAACATATTTATCTTTACAAAATGTGATTGTTTTCGTCAATGTACCCGTGCTTCTGTTGTTGTTAGAGATAATAAACATGTAGTATGCTAGATTACTAGAACAAGCATCATTTTCTTATACCTAAAAACGGTTGATTAAGTGGCTGTATAGATTTTTATTCACATTTGTGATAGAAATTCAAACCTTATATTTTTTTCATCGCATTATGAAATGCGGTATAACCCCCCTCTCTTTTATGTTGTAAAATTAGTTATCTGAATTATACTTACAATAGTTTATCTCATTATAGCATTACTTCCATGTACTTAAAATTGGTTTTGCTACAATTCACTCTTTCATTAAGTAGTCATGTAGATTCCCATTTATATTTGTAATAGAAATTCAAATTTGCTCACAATAATATGAAATATGGTGCAACTAGTCTCAATTTGTTTTAATCCCAACAAGAATCATGAGAGGTCTTTACAAATTTTCTTTGACATAATCCAATGATTGATTTTTTTTTTTTTTTATATTGGTACTAACTCATGAGACAATTTGGACTAACCAATATATAATTATGATAGTATAGTCTGGAAAATAGCTCCTAAGAAGCAAGAGGGAGTAACTTACAATGTGTGGGAAAAAGAGCTTTTGTGAGAGATGAATATATAATCCACTATCTTATGAAGATAAAGAACGGAAGTAGTATTACCACTAACCCATTGGCAGATCACAGGCATTGATTTTAATTTTTTTTTAGTCAGGGAAAATAGAAAAATCATTGGTTTATTTTATTTTATTTATTTTTTTTTTTTTTATTTACCACACTACTTTTCCGACAACCAAACATAACGCGCCCAACAAAAGTACTTGTTTAGTAAAAAGGCAGTCATTAACTTCTTGACATCTTTCAACAACTTCAGTGTCAGAAGCCCCTGCAATGTTAAACATCTCTCAGCTTCTTCGTAACCATATTAACCGCGAAATCCTGATAACTGCCCGCAACTGCCTCAACACAATCTATAAAAAATGCCACTCTCTTTATCTCTTCGTCACAATGTCTTCATCTCAATCCAATGGCCACCAATCCATCTCCCTCGACCCCCCACCTCCACCTTTCGACCCATCAGAGCCGTCCATTCCCATCTCCTACCCGATCAAGACCCTCCAGGACCTTGAATCCAGTGTCTACTTTGACTCCTTCCACTACCCTTTTAACAGGTCCTCTGTCGCTCTCCAAAATGGTCTGGTTCCTCCTGACCGGCCCAGGATTCTGGTGTGTCATGACATGCAAGGTGGTTATGTGGATGATAAGTGGGTCCAAGGTGGAACAAATGCTGACTCATATGCCATCTGGCACTGGTACTTGATGGATGTTTTTGTCTATTTTTCTCATGATTTGGTCACTTTGCCTCCTCCTTGTTGGACCAACACTGCTCACAGACATGGAGTCAAGGTACCTTCTTTTGTTTTATTTTTTGGGTTTTTGGTGTTTAGTTGATTAAAAGATTGATATGGGAACATGTTGGTTTTGTATGTTTGATGGGGTTTCATTATTTGTTTTTATGATGTTGAAGGTTTGTAACTTTTGTGAAGTTTGAGGTGGGAAATGGTTGTTTTGAAGAAAGAAGAGTGCAAATCAGCTGAATTTTTGCTTTAAGTTAATTATAAGCTTGATTGGAGAAGTGAACAGGTTGTTATTGACAATTTAACCAGTTATTTTTAGATTAATGTTCTTTTATCACATTGAACGTGTGGGGTTGAGCTAAATTTCTTTGTATAGACGTTATAGGCTTTTGTTGTGGATGAGTTTTGAGGGAAGACGGAAAATTTGATAGCTATAAATTGTGTTCGATTTTGTGGTGGATTGTTGCTGTTATCTGCTGAATTTGATTGAAAGGTTAGTAAAATTAACTAAAAGTATAGCTAGGTTGAGCGGGAAAAAAACTAGAAAGGCTGGTGAATTGCCTTAAAGTTGGGTTTGAGTGAGCTTACCAAGGCTAGACTCGGGGAAGCTGACCTTAATGGACCACTACTTTCGCATGTTTTCTTATAGTTGGCATTATGTTGTCTTAATGCTTAGTTTGATAATGTACTTTATATCTTCTTGTGCCCATGGAATCGAAGGTATTGGGGACTTTCCTCACAGAATGGGATGAAGGGAGAATTATTGCTGATAAATTGGTCTCTACAAAGGAATCTGCTCACATGTATGCTGAGCGCTTAGCGAAGCTTGCGGTTGCTTTAGGCTTCGATGGGTGGCTGGTATGTATGTTACCTGCAATCTATGTATTTTTCATTTATATTCTAGCTTTCTGAAGTGTTTTTCACTGATGATATGCTAACTGGAATGACTCAAAGTGACTTCATAAATCTCAACACATTTATAGACATGTGGAACAATACAAGCAAGTAAAGAAACTATAAGTTTGGACTGAAATAAGGATAATTTTGAAAACATGAGCTTGTGTATCTATTGGAGTCCGATCTGTGCACTTCCGTTTTGTAGTTGATAGAGGGAACTTTTACTTGCAGCTAAATATGGAGGTTGGAGTGAGTGAAGGCAAAATTCCTTATTTGAAAGAATTCGTCAGCCATTTAACTTATATTATGCACACCGCAGTGCCTGGATCTTTGGTTATCTGGTGAGTGTCTGGACTCTGGAGATATGGTTTTTTCCAGTCACTGATTTTCAATGTGGTGAACTGTTTTAGATTCATATTTGAATGATAATTGTTGCTTTTATTGGCATTGATTTCACAGGTATGACAGTGTTACAATTGATGGGAATCTCAACCGGCAAAATCAACTGAACCAGAAAAATAAACTTTTCTTTGATATATGCGATGGCATATTTGTAAACTATTTATGGACGGTGATGCCTTACCTTTTATTTTACCATGTGAAACTTAATCTTTGTTTCTTGCATACAGATTTTCGTTAGTGTAATGCAGGAAAAATATGTCAAACATTCAGCAGCTGTTGCTGGTGATAGGAAATATGATGTCTACATAGGAATTGATGTGTTTGGAAGGGGCACTTTTGGTGGTGGACAATGGAAGGTATGCATAGATTGATTTATTGAAACGAGAGAATCTTCATCTTATGTCACATTGAATATATAGCAGTCTAAGCTATTACTTGATTTTCGTGTTGGTTCTTTGAGTCCATTTTAATTACTTCTAGGCAGAATTTGAGCATGGAGGGTTTTCTTTTTTGTGATAACAATAATTCTTTGCACATCAGACAAATGTTGCACTTGATGTGCTAAGAAAGGCCGATGTCTCTGCTGCCATATTTGCTCCTGGATGGGTATACGAGACTAACCAACCACCTGATTTTCAGACTGCGCAAAATCTGTAAGATGCTTGTTTCTTATTGTAAAATTCCATAAATTTGATTATATTTTGTGTTTGACTAGGCTAGTAGCCCGATATACGATTATTGAGTTTTCCGGTGGCAGTGTGTGAACTTTCATTTACTTTTTATGTTACTTGAGAGATCATTTCCTAGTGCAAGCCAGCATGATGTTTTTGTTTGGGTATATGAGTGTGTTATTGATTCTTCTTTATTAATTGGATGATGAATTATGCTAGATGATTTCTGCAGAATACTATGATGCCATAAATTTGAGGACCAACAAATGCTGATCTGCATTTGAGTTACTGTGTATACAACGTTCAATATTGTTGCTTTTCATATACTTTCGTTTTTGCAGTTGGTGGTCCCTTGTTGAAAAGTCATGGGGAATCTCACAACATTATCCAAAAGTACTACCATTCTACGCAAATTTTGATCAGGTTGTAACAATGCTGAATTTCTTATTCACTTCGTAAATAGAACTTTCATAAGCCCTCACCTTGTGTGCAAAGCTGTTAGCTTGAATAAGTTGTAATCATAGCCATTTGATACGACATCACTATATAGGAGCTTACTGTTGTATACATCCATCTCTGAGATCATGTGTGGAATATATCAATTTGTATGTTAATTTTGTCCAGTTTGATTCTAAACCAATCATTTATATGGTGTAAAAATACTGACTGCTACCAATATTGTCCAGGGTCGTGGTTTACATATATCTGCTGGGGGAAGGCAAGTGTTAGAAACTCCTTGGAACAATCTCTTTTTCCAGAGCTTTCAGGTATGCACTGTGTGTTATTGCTGTTCATTGTGGCAGGCAAGCCTTCTTCCCTACTTTTAACGGTTTACGTATATTTGGCAGCCCTTTCTTAAGTTCAGTGATGACACTAATTCCAATACAATCAAAGCCTCTGTCAAGTAAGTTTGAAAGCTCATACATATCTTTTAAATATGCTAAATTTGCAGAACTCTTTACAGTTAACATTGCTGCTCCAGTGATTTGCTATATGTAGATAAATAAACATGTAAAACACTTTAAGATCAATGTTTCAAAGTATTTGGATTTTCCTTTTTTTGCTTCAGATTTTTCGCATGGTAAATCTAAGTTCAAATCATCAATATTAAGTACTTGAAATATTAGATCTTTATTCAAAGATTAGTGTTATACATTTTTTAGTATAATATTCAAAGTTCGATCTAACCAACTTCACTGACTTTGGATTTTTCACCTATTTTTTATTTTTTATTTTTGAAATTTCACACAAATCATAGTAGATCTAACTTCAAATCATGAATGGTAAGTACTGAAATTTCACAGATCTTCATTCAAGTATCAAATTTTCACATTTTTTTGGTTAAATTATTCAACACTCAACCCAATTGATTTTATCGCTTTTAGATTTTCCACCAATTATTTTATTTTATTTATTATTTTTTTCGGATTTTTCCGTGTAAATCTAAGTTCAAATCATCAATATCAAGTACTAAAATATCGAAGATCTTTCAAGTATTAATATTATCCATTTTTTGGTAAAAATATTCAAATTTCAACCCAACTAAGTAAACCAACTTTGAATTTTCCACTTATTTTTTGTTTTTTATTTTGATGCAAATCACAAAAAATCTAAGTTCAAATTATCAACCATTAAGCGCTAAGATATGAGAAATTGTTATTCAGGTATCAATGTTGTACCTTTTTGCTCTAAAATATACAAAACTTGACCCAACAGACTTTGGATTTCCCATCCATTTTGCTTTTTTCTTTTCTTGCTTTGTATTTCTTACTTAAACCACTGTATATCTAAGTTCAAGTCATCAAATATCAAAGATTTTCATTCAAAGTGTCAATATTATATATTATTTGGCTAAAATTATTTCAAACCAAATCCAACTGACTTAACCGACTTCAGACATTTTACCTATTTTATTGTTTTCTTTATTTTTCATAGTATTTAGATTTTTCATAGGATATTTAAGATTATATATGTCATCATCTGGGTAAGAAAGTGTGTTTCCAAAGATAAAAGATGATCATGTCTTATCATTTGGATCTAATTGGTGGAGTTGCTGTTTGTTTATTTTACCCTACCAACATAATCTATATAATGCATTACTCATTTAGGATAATGTATGCCTTCAACAATATATATATATACTTTTTTTCTGGTTTTGATTGATACTCTGCATCAAAGTTCTGCATTAATCAAGCGCATATTCTCTAATGTAGTTTTAGGGAAGTGTCTTACACCGGAGGAGGGAACATCACATTTACAGGAACTCTTGAAAATGGTGACCACTTCGTTGCCAGGCTCTTTAAGAGTGAGCTGCTTTTGGAGGGTTTTCCCATTCACATTACATATTCTGTAAGCCACTTCTTCTATATTGATTAAAGCTGCAATTACAATGATACGTAGAAAAATTATCAGCAGGTCTAGTACGAGGTATATAAATTCCTCTGGCCATTTGAATGACAATCTAAATTCGAAGGAGATTGAGTCAGGAGCTTACATTTTGAAATTGAATCTTAGAATGTAGTACGGACATGCAGGAAAGATTAGTTATAAATTCGCAGTCTGTATTTTCCATGTCTGTCTAGATTAACTTGAGCACTGCTACTAGTGCAGGTAAAATCAGAGGAACATTCTCTAGTAGGCCTTTTTCTCGAGTTCTCTTCTGCCACTAATGAAATGAAATCTGTACTTATTGCACCAAGGGGAACAAATCAATTCTCAAGCAAATTCAGTGAAGTGATTGAGCCATGTCAAATCAAAAAACAAGAAACGGCTCCAGGATGGGTCGTACACGAGAGTATAATTTCTATGAATGGATACACAATGATAGGAATCAATGCTTTATGCTACAGGCCTGAGTCTGAAAACAGCATGCTGAGAATACAACCACCTGGATGCAGCCAGGAGAGTCAATTAGCACGTGCTCCAGCAGAATATTTCGCGGTGCTTGGTGATATCACCATCAAAAATTTTGGACACAACTCATCGGATTTCCCACTGTCTAGTTCATGGCTAGTCGAGGCTCAACATCTCAAATGGACGTCAAATTCTCAAGGTTCTGACATTCTTAGTGCTAAGATCAGTTGGAAGTTAAAACATGGAAATGTTCCTCGTTATCCAAAGTACAATGTTTACGTCGAGGCAAAACAGATGGATGGAAATCCAGAGCGAAGGCTAGAAGGTACACGAAAGTATCTAGGATCGGCACATATGGAAGCATTTTTCGTTTCTGACCTTGATGTTCCTCCCGGAACTGACAGTATTCTCAAGTTCATTATCCAAGTCTGTTCTGCTGATGGCTCATGCCAGAAGCTAGATGATTCTCCATTTCTTCTACTGGATGTTAAAAACAAGTAATGTTAGTGATCACAATTTTTTATTAAGGATGACTAATTTTACTTGTATCAGGCCAACTATTACGAATTATGATAATAAAGTCACAATACAAGTGGTAAAGAGAATATTCATCTTGGCAATATGTGTTTGTTTTACAGCAATGTATCTGATGTTATAATGATTGAAGTACTCTCTATTTGAATCTATAAAAGCATTATTCTCTTGTACCTCTGAGCAAGAAAATAAATGGTATTAATAAACTGCCTATCATGATAAGTGCATTCTTATAAGGGATAATCCTATTTTTTCCCTTATAGTTTAACATAATGTAAAAATCTCTCAATATTTTTAGAAATCGTTAATATCCTTCTTATCGATTTATAAAATAGATCAAATGTCTTTTATAATGTATGAAAATATAAAAAAAAATACTTCTTACTGTTAAAGTTGATGTTAAAAATTAAAATTTGATCGTTAATGTGAAAATGTTAAATCAAAAATAAACTGCCTATCATGATAAGTGCATTCTTATAAGGGATAATCCTACTTTTTCCTTTATAGTTTAACATAATGTAAAAATCTCTCAATATTTTTAGAAATCGTTAATATCCTTCTTATTGATTTATTAAATAGATCAAATGTCTTCTATAATGTATGAAAATATAAAAAAAAAAACTCCTTACTGTTAAAATTGATGTTAAAAATTAAAATTTGATCATTAATGTGGAAGGGTTAAATTATAAGGAGCACGTTGATCATTTCAGTCATTTCAATAATGATGGTGTGTTTACTTTATGGATTGGGGAATGAGAATCAGGAATGAGATTGATTGATGATGTTTACTTGCTTCAAATTCATTCCGTAATGGGAATGAATGTGTGGGCCCCACATCAATTTGGGGTTGAGGAATGGGAATCCCATTCCCCCCAACCCACTTGGGAATCCCATTCCCATTCCCATTCCCTTTGTCAAGCTAAAATGTCCCTTATACCCTTCTTTAAAAAAAAAAAAAAAAAAACAAACAAACAAACCCTAGTTTGACACATTTGGGATTTTATATTTATATTCATGGTTGGTTGCTATTTTGTTATATGAACTTGTAGTTGGTTGTTTTATATTTATATTTATATTTATATTTATAAATATTTATATATAAGGTGCTTATGAACTTACTATAGATACAATATTGGGATTTTATATTTATATTCATGGTTGGTTGCTATTTTGTTTTATGAACTTGTAGTTGGTTGTTTTATATTTATAAATATAAATATTTACATATGCTATAAGTTTTCATAAAAAAAATGTGTTAGTGCAAAATGTTATATTTTATAAGAAATAATTTACAGTTAGCACTAAAATTTTGAGTTTAATTGAAGAATATTACAATAATATGGTTAAGAAAGTTTAGGTAATATTTTATATATAATTTAAAAAAATGATTTGATATACCATATAAATATATAATATCTTCTTCTAAAAATAAAATAATAAATACACAAAATGCTTACAATGATATTGTCAAATTGTTAAGATTTTTTTTTTTTAGCTTATTATGACGAATTATAAGATAAAAAGATAACACTAACATTTTAAACAAAATTTTATACATTGTAATTAATCCATAGTTTTAATTAAGGACATTTTTGTAACTTATAATTAATCGATTCCGATTTCGAAGTAAAGTAAACAGCTTAATGGGAATACTGCTGATTCCGATTCCGATTGTTACAGTTGAAGTAAACAACTTATTCTGATTCCGATACTTCATTGCGATTCCAGATCATTCCGATTTCTATTCCGATTCCTCCAAGTGAAGTAAACGCACTATGATAGTAATGATAGTAATGATAGAAGGTAACATGAGATTATCTAAAACTACGGGGAGTGATTAATGATTACGTCAAATTAAAGGGGAAAAGTGGGATATAAAACAAAAGATCATCTAGACACCGCTTGTCCTAAAAGTTGTTTTATATGGGTTGTGAAGAGACAATATACAGGTTCAGCAATACTGCGGCAAACAATAGAATATACAGATTCAGCAATATTGCGGCAAACAATGGTGTTAAGAGCAAACGCACGTAGAATTTTTGGCAAACTTAGTTCAAAATAAATCACGTGGAGGGACCCAAACTTAGTCGAATAGTGTTTAGTCTTCAAGCAGTCAAGAGTCCCCTATGGCAATACATGTTATATGTCAAACTTGTTAACATGGCTGCTGCTTTTGCTGACCCAGGATCATGGCTGGCTGCAATATCAATAGATTCTATAGAGTTTTCCTTGTTATATGTGTTCAAATTCGACATATCGTTTTAATTAAATTGATTATTAATCGGAGAAAAACTTGGAGCTAGGTTTACTTTTGTTTCAAAGCATGAAAATCTGGACTACCATGATGGAATTATTTTTTAAGCAATCCAGTACATAAATGTTTTGCCTTCTTATTTTTTGGGTTTTGAAATAAAGAAATAATTGGAATCTAATAAATTGGTAAAGAAAATAAGAAAAAATGATAAACATCATAAAGAAAAGCTAATTGACAAGACGGTGTTGGTGTGTCTTTCACATTTATATTTATTATAAGAAATATTTTTTTGAGATTATGAATTGGATTGGTATCTTTCTCTTTTAACTAAATTTGGAATTAATTTTAATAATTAAAAAAGAGAAAATCTTTGATTGAAAACCAAACTACCCTTTGTTGTTGGAAGTATTATCTCGAGCCCTCAAAAGAGAAAATAAGAGCTTTCTCATTTCTCCATAAAGGACTTCTTTTTTTTTTTTAAGTACAAAAAATATATTTAGGACAGACCCAAATGACTATCGAAACTAATGAGATAGGACGTTAGTGGTATAATCCGAGAAACTACTCTCAATTGAAAGGAATCCATTCATATGGAGGTGAAAGAAATATCCACACGAAAGTGAAGGAAAGACTTATACGAAGGTGAAGGATCAATTCACACAAATGATAGAAGATTACTATTATTATGATTATTAATATATGAATATTATATTATATTATATTATATATATTTAAATTTTTATGGAAAGGAGTATCGAACTCATACCTCTTACAAAGGGAGGTACGAGGGTTGCTGATGTCTACCAACCGCCTCAACAACCAAGTGACTTCTCCATAAAGGACTTACTATTAGAAGAATATAGAATAGAATAGAAGGGAAGTGACCTTTCAAAAAAACGAAAAAACAAAAAACAAAAAAAAAGGGAAGTGCTTTTGTCTTGTAATGGTGACTCATATCATTTTTTTCTTTACTGTTCGGTTTTAACTTTATGTGAAGGGTTGAACCGCACTTGATTTCTCCTTCCAATCCAAAAAAACCCTGCAGCTTCATGTACTTAACCAGATTTTTTATAGTCTGGTTTTGTAGGAAATCTGTGTACAAATTTTGTCTTTTGTTTATTTTACACATGTCATATCACAGAAACTACTACTAGAATGCCGCCAAGGGCCTTCTTCCTCAAGGTTAAAGTATGCATGTGTTCTTATTATCCAAATCATGTGAACTTAGCACTGCAATCAAATCATGTTTAAGCAATCTCCACTCCAATATATAACATTAAATTTTACACCATTTTGATATTAACATAAATTTTTTTTACACCAAATCTGTTTACACTCCAATGCATTTGATATCAAATTAGTGTAAATGACATCTTCAAAGAATATTCTATACATAATTCTTTAACTAATATTTATTAAAGATTTAAAAATATATTTAATATTATACTCATTTTAAATATTTCAATAAAATATTTCAGATGATATATTTTTTTAATAATAATTTAATATATATTTTTAATTAATTTAATTTATAAGTTAATACCAAATTTGAAGTTAGGAACACTGCAACACCAAATTTGATATTGTTATGTTCATTGCACCAAAAAATTTTTTTGGGAAAGACAAATTGATGCACACATTGGAGTGAAAAACTGTGCACCATTTTGGTGTATTGGTTGGAGTTGGTCTTAGGTTATCTCCAATATTTGACACCAGATTTTACACCATTTTGGTGTTTATACTAAATTTTTTTACATCAAATTTTCCTATACTGTAATATATTTTACACCAAATTAGTGTAAATGGTATCTTCAGAGAATATTCTATATATAATTCTTTAATAAATATATATTAAAAATTTTAAAATATTAAAATATATTTAATATTATACTCATTTTAAATATCTCAATAAAATATTTTAAATAATATTTTTTATAATAATTTAATATATATTTTTAATTAAATTGAATTTTAAATTAACACTAAATTTGATGTTATGAACGGTGCAATACCAAATTTGGTGTTGCACTGCTGTTCATTAACACCCAAAAACAGTGCAACACCAAATTTTGCCTAATGAACAGTGCAACACCAAATTTGATGTTGCACTGTTCATAATACTAAATTTGGTGTTGATTTAAAATTTAATTTAATTAAAAATATATATTAAATTATTATAAAAATAAATATACATCATTTAAAATATTTTATTGAGATCTTTAAAATGAGTATAATATTAAATATATTTTAATATATTTTTAAAATGTTAATATACATATTGACTAAAGAATTATATATATAATATTCTCTAAAAATTCCATTTACACCAATTTGGTGTAAAATACATTAGAGTATAGGAAAATTTGATGTAAGAAAATTTGGTATAAACACAAAAATTGTATAAAATTTGATGTCCAAACATTGGAGATAGTCTTAACACCAAAAATTTGTCTTGAAACACTCAAATTGATGTCTACATTGGAGCTTAAAAATGCACTAAAATGGTTACACCATTTTGATGCATTAGTTGGAGATGGCCTTAGAGACCTAATTCTCCTTTTGTTGTATTCAATGATATCTTTAATTAGCCACTCATATAGCAGTACTTTTTCAGGTAGTACATATATACTTGCAGAAATTATTTTTACAAGTAACATGTTTCTCATAATAAAAAATCAAGATTATGATTTTATTAGTAGTACCACATGTGTTTCACAACAATAACTAATAATCACGTTACTTTATAAATGTGATAATGTTACTATAGGTTTAAAGACTTTTAATTTGTATTCAAATATATAAATACATTCGATGATTTCAAATGTCCTGATAAGATAAATCAGCTAAACCGAATTTAATATTCATCCATGTAATAGGTGTTGGTTTGTTTAGCTTAGAAAAATATCTGTTTGTCTTCATCTTGACGTTAAAAGCATCTTTAAGTACTAAGGATAATCCCAATATCCTCCCTGTAGTTTGACAAAATGGTTAAAATTCCTCCTGTAGTTTGATAAAATAGCTAAAATCCCCCCTAACTTTAAAAATTGCTAATATCTCCCCTCTTGATTTTCAAAATAGATAAAAAAAACCCCCTGTAATTTATTAAAATACCCAAAAACCCCTTACCGTTAATTTGGATGTTAAAGTCAACGGTTGACCGTTATCTGAAAGGAAAAATCCTAATATCCCCCTATAGTTTGACGAAATAGCTAAAATCCCTCCTTATTTTAAAAAATCGCTAAAATCCTCCCTTATTTTAAAAAATCGCTAAAATCCCCCCTTACTTTAAAAAATCGTTAAAATCCCCTCTCTTGATTTTTCAAAATAGATAAAAAAAAAACCTCCTGTAATTTATTAAAATACCCAAAAAACCTCTTACCTTTAATTTGGACGTTAAAATTCAACGGTTGACCGTTATATGAAAGGACAAAACCGTCAAAATAAAATAAAAATAAAAATATTAATATTTAATAAAATGATAATTTAATATTAAAAAATTTAAAAAAAAAATTAACCGTCCATCTCTAAAATGGACGGTGATGATTAAAATTACTAAAAAAATTTAAAAATTTAAAAATATTAATAATTTTTAAAAAATTACGTCCACCATCCATCAATATGATGGACGGTGGATATAATCCAAATTTTTTTTAAAAAAAATTAGTACTTAAACACATTCTCTCTCTACTTATCACTCTCTCTTTTCTCTCTCTTCCTCTCTCTTCTTATTCTTCTTCTTCTCTATTTGCTTCGTCTCCCGGCGGTGGGTGGACAGACTCTCTTCTCTCTTCTTCTTCTTCTCTCAGCTATGGTATCCATCGACATGGAGACTGTGGGTGTCTGGCGAGGATACCATTGGGTCTCTTTCATCGGAAACCAGGGGTGGTCCGGCAAAAGAGACCAGATCGGAGATTCTAATCTTCGATCTAGTCTCCACGAAGACCAAATCTGGTCTCCACGCGACGGAGACCGTTTGGTCTCTTTCGTCGGACCACCCCTGGTTTTCGATGAAGAAGACCCAATGGTATCCTCGCTGAACACCCCCAGTCTCCATGCCAACGGAGACCATAACCGAGAGAACAAGAAGAAGAAGAAAAGAGAAGAGAATCTGTCCACCCACTGTCGGGAGACGAAGCAGATAGAGAAGAAGAAGAAGAAGAAGAAGAGAGAGAAAAGAGAGAGTGATAAGTAGAGAGAGAATGTGTTTAAGTATTAATTTTTTTAATTTTTTTTAAAATTTTTTTGGATTATATCCACTGTCCATTAATATGATGGACGGTGGACGTAATTTTTTAAAAATTATTAATATTTTTAATTTTTTAAAATTTTAAATTTTTTTAGTAATTTTAATCGCCACCGTCCATTTTAGAGATGGAAGATTAATTTTTTTTAAATTTTTTTAATATTAAATTATCATTTTATTAAATATTAATATTTTTATTTTTATTTTATTTTGACAGTTTTGCCCTTTCATATAACGGTCAACCGTTGACTTTTAACGTTCAAATTAAAGGTAAGAGATTTTTTGGGTATTTTAATAAATTATAAGAGGTTTTTTTATCTATTTTGAAAATCAAGAGGGGGATATTAGCGATTTTTTAAAATAAATGGGGATTTTAACGATTTTTTAAAGTAAGGGGGATTTTAGCGATTTTTTAAAATAAGGGGGGATTTTAGCTATTTCATCAAACTACAGGGGGAATATTGGGATTTTCCCTTTCAGATAACGGTCAACCGTTGACTTTAACGTCCAAATTAACGGTAAGGGGTTTTTTGGGTATTTTAATAAATTACAAGGGGGTTTTTATCTATTTTGAAAATCAAGAGGGTGGATATTAGCGATTTTCTAAAGTAAAGGGGGATTTTAACTATTTCGTCAAACTACAGGGGGGAAATTAGGATTATCCCTAAGTACTATTTGAAAAGCACATTTCACCATTTCAGAAACACTATTAGATGCACTTATGATGTATTTACTTTATGGATTGAAGAATGAGAATAAGGAATGAAATTGATTGATAATATTTACTTGATTAAAATTTATTCTGTAATGAAAATGAAAGTGTGGGTCTCACATCAATTTAGGATTGTGGAATAGAAATCTCATTCCTCTCAACCCACTTGAAAATCTCATTCTCCTTCCCTTTGTCAAGATAAAAAATCTCTTATATCATTCTTTAAAAAATGAAAAAAAAAAAACTATTTTATTTGATATTAAAAAAAATTGTATATTATAATAAAAAATTGCATACCATTAGTTTTTCATCACCAATTTCTTAATTATCACATTTTTTAATTATAATATGCAGTTTTTTATTTGATATTAAAAAAAAATTATATATTATAATAAAAAATTACACAATAAGTTAGTTGACTATTAAAATAATATGCAGTTTTTTTATTACAATATGCAGTTTTTTATTTGATCTGCATATTGTAATAAAAAACCGCATACTATTATAATTAATTCATAATTTTAATTAAGAGTATTTTTGTAACTTATAATTAATTCATTCTGATTCTAAAGTAAAGTAAGCAGTTCAATGGAAATACTGTTAATTCTTATTCCAATTTTAATTCTTACAATTGAAATAAACAACTTATTTTTATTCCGATACATCATTTCGATTCCAAGTTATTCCAATTCCAGGTCATTCCGATTCTTCCAAGTGAAGTAAACACACCATTAATCATAATTTGTGTGTTTTGAAATAAAGAAATAAATGGTATGTGATTGTGGGAGAGAGAGAGAGAGAAAGGGAGAGATAGCTTGAGCGTGCTAAAGATCAAAATGGTTGGCTACAATATTATAATTTGGAAGAAGGGTTGGTTTGGTTTGATTAATTTAATTTGAATAGTTAATTATTATAGTATCTTAGAGAGGAGAGATAAATTTGAGTACATGATCGAGTTTTGAAAAAGAAAGGCTAGCTAGCTGGAAGCTCATGTACTAGGTCTTGCTCATCCGATAATATATGCTAAGAATGGAAATGAGTCATTTCAAATAATAGTATATGTCATATTCAATAATATGTGGTGCCTAATGGTCATTTTTTGTTTTGAAAGTGTTAATTATCATTAGACTCAAAAGTTAAAGCTGATAGAATGAGGTCCAATTATCGTATTTAAGACTTAAGGTTAACACGTGACACGCATCCTCACGTGTAACGTGTATAGATGACTGATGATAGACACATGTTAAACGCTTCCTACCTGTAACACTCCCAACCCGATTCCTATTCGGATGGAAATCCGAGTCTAAGGATGTTACCTTAATCGATTTATTCGTTATTATTTTACATATATGTACTAATTTTTTTTTTTTTTCCGAAAATCCGGTAGATTTTCCTCCGTTTTTCTGAAAAACCCAAATTATAAAAACCTGTAAATATTCAAAAGAAACACTTCTAAACTGCATTCATTCTCTCAACTTCCATTTCGGATCTTTCGTCCGACTCCGGAATCACTTCACTACACAAACATTTATAAACACAATATTTACTAAAAATCATCTTAATCGAGATTAAACACTAATTAAATGATAAATACGAATTTCTTTACAAAATTACTTTACCAATCAAAAACATTTTCTACAACTTATACATTCTCATTTATAAAATCTCGTAGATCTATATACATATACATGCAATTCTATATACTTAAACACCACTATATAATATCAAAAGTGGGACTACCAAATACGAAGGGATGTGACTCGCAGAAAGCGCAGCAACTATTTTCTCGTCTATCTCTATCTACAGAGCCCAAATCTCAACCTACGCGTGGAAAATCCAACGCGCTAAGTATTTCTACTTAGTAGGTGTACACAAACTTTACATTTATCATATCATCACGAAATTCATATAAAATAAAATAAAATTTATAAAATCCTCAAGCTTCAATCAAACTTCATAAATAAATTCGTTTATTACTAATTGCATGTATAAAACACATGAATTTTGTTTCCAAACATATAAAAATCCTAACTTCCAAAATGCTCGAACTTTTATTAGGATTCATACATGTTATACCCATTTTCTCGTTCAGCCCAAGTGGACCAGTACTGGCCTTATTAACTTGAACAGAAGCAAGGGCCCAGGAGGTCCAAGGTTGGAACCAGAGGTTGCAAACCCAGCTCGTGAGGCCATACAGGTCGCAAGCCAACAACAGTTCCCAGAACGCCTCCTGCCCGTACCTTCAGCTCGTGGAGCTCGCGAGGTCACATAGGTCGCGAGCTCGCGGGAACCTCCAAACCGTCTTACCTCTCCTCCTGGTCACATCGACTCTCCTCCAGTGTGCATCACCTGGCTGACCAAAGGGCTTACTCAGGAGGTATCGTGTATAGCAAGTCAACAAGATCACCTACTCTCATGATTCCCCACCGGGAACTGTCTGCACAATTACCCAAAAACATTTAATGAAGTGAAGGTCTCTTCAGGTATATTAAATGCAGACTTGTGCAGGAAGAGAATCATCATTACCTTTACAATTAATGCAGCATGACAATGTCAGGATTAGTTGAAACTAGCCGTTGCCAGTAACGTGTATAACTTTCTTTTGTATTTTCTATTGTCATCTCCCATCCTCTATAAATATGAGAGATATTTTACTGTACAAACAAGAAAAATATACCAGAGAACTGTCACTCTACCGGAATGACCCCAGAATGGTCGTGGATGTAGGTGCAGTCACCGAACCACGTAAAAATCCTTGTGTTTCCTTTCTCTCTCTTTCTCTTTAATTCCTCGTTGATCACCTCATTAAATCCAACCAACTTCCAGGACTGACATTCCTTCACCTGAATTAATCACCACCAACCTTGAACTTCATTAATTGCCCATTTACTATCCTTCCATCAGTACGACCAGAACCTTTAATTACCAAGCTCGCCGTCTGGGCCCCAGAATCTCTGGTTGACCGTTTCCGAACGTCAATAATACATAAGTCATTTTACCACTGATTACACATACAAACCGCATATTTAAAGTTCCTCATTCCACGGAAATGTCACAGGGTGACACAATCTTTTTACGTTTTCTTAAAATACTAAAATAATATGTAAGAAAATCACTTTATTAATAAAAAACACATACATAAAAGACGTTCTCAAATATATCAATACGATTTCTTCTAATTTCTATAACAAACCTCAACGAAAGCATATACTAACAATTACGTATATAAAACTCATATCAATCGTTTTTCAACATAGTTACACGATTTTCATGTAATTAATATATAGATATATATTTCTTAGATACAATTGGTAAATCATTATTTTACAATTTTCGAACTTTTATAGATAAATTTACAAAGAATTCAATTTTCCATTCACTGGACGCATAAATACATTTATTTTCATTTTCAAACATGTCAGCACGATTTTTCTTTAATAGTATTCAGCGCCCTTTGTAAACACTGACACGATACCATGGACTGGAAATTGGGTTTCACGTTTCCCCCGGCATCGGACACTCGGTGACTACCCGCCGGGGCACGTTTCATATAATACACAAATTCTGGGACCGGACACTCGGTGCCTCGCAAGGTCCACAAATTCGGTATTAACATTTATAAGCATATCGGTGCAGTATTGCTATAATCACCCTATTGGCATGCCAAGTTCTCCGACATCGGTCACTCGGTGACTATCCGCCGGATCACATTTCACATATCATGGATTTCATATTTCCCTCCGGCATCGAACACTTGGTGTCTACCCGCCGGATCTCAATTTCACAATCGTATCGATTTCTGGACCGGACACTCGGTGCCTCGTAAGGTCCTTGAATCAACATCGGTATACAATCATAACGGTGCAGTACTGCTAATATTTCTCTCTTGGCATACTAATTTTCAATCCCCACCTATCAATGTACAGGTTTACTAGGACCCTTATAACCTTTATTTATTAACAAGAATTTATCAATCTATCGATTTTTATTTCCAAATAAAAATTTCGTTAGGAAAGCAGCAAAATAAATTTCGATCACACTTTTTCTTGTTTAGTCAAAGCAGTAAACGTAAAATCATCAAGCATCAATTGACATTTTATAACAATTCAACAAAATAAATTCATAACCCTTTTCATACCATTTTCGGTCAACATCCATTTTTTCATAAACTTTCCAAATTTCTGATCATCAAATGCTACAAAATCATCCACAACACAATTTACACATATTCATGAAATTTATTTAATTAACTTTAAATAAAATCATATATTAAAACAAACATATCACAAAACATAATTTTTCACTCTTTTAACTTATCAAATTTTTAAAAAAACCTTTGTGTCTTTTTCCCCGATATACATTCTATCAAAGCACTAAACTCGCCAATTTCTTTTCGATTCCTTTCCGTTTCAATTCGAAAGTCATGAAAATCACATGCAAACAACATTAAATCACAAATTATCAAAATAATTTCATAAAACCCCTTATTTACATATTTGGCCACATTTACAAGTGGTTCAAAATTTATTAAACTTTCACTATTTCGCACATCAAAATAATCCAGAAATCATTCCAAAATAGAAATCAAACTCGTTCAACCAAAAACATAAATAATCAAAATTTCAACCATTCTTAAAATCATTTTAATAATAATTCAAACAGAAAATATACAATTCTTGCTGGAATTTCTTATACGATTTCGTAGTAAACTTTTATTTCAATTGTCAAACATAATTGATAATTTATAAAATCAACTAACTCAACAAATTTATTTATTCGAAATAAATAATAAAATCGAAAATATAAATAATTATAACTCAATCAGTTTAATTAAATATAAAACTATCAACTCACCTCACTCTTTTGCTTATTTCTGGATCTAAAACGAACTTTTATTTGATTTTCTCATCATCCTTAATCCATCCTAAATCATATATAAAAATTAATTCATACTTTAGAGAAAAAAAATAAATTAATTTTCTAAAATCCAAATTCTATTAAAATAAATTTACTTATTTGGATAATTGGATCCTCAAAATATTTTTCTTTTCTTTTCTTCTTCCTTTCCTCCTTCTCGGCTCCAGCTATATTTTTTTTTTCTTCTTCTGCTGTTCGACTGAACAGCTTCTGTGTTTTGTTTTGGAAGACCAATATATATATACACACTACATCTCACTCATCTTTATCATCCTCTGCCACCGCCTCATTTTAACTTTTTTTTTTATATATTTTTTTTTCTTCACAACCGACACCCACTTCACTTTTCTCTATATATATAAATATATATATATTTTCATCAACATATATATATTTTTTAAATGAGCATGGCCCACCATTTACATATTTCTATACATATATATATACACATTTAAATGGGCATGGCCCACCACAAAAAAAAATCAAACACAGGTTGTGATATGTATGTATTTTTACCGACCCATGTACTACAAATTTTCACTTTATACCCCTATGATATTTTTCCTTTTTAATCCAACTTTCTTAATTCCTTTTAAAAATATCCTTCAATAGATTATTTATCTACAAATTTCTAGACTTTTAAGACTTGAATTGGACCAAATTGATAAAAATAAATTGAATTTCAATTTATCTCTTGGATTCAGTTAGGTTGGGGTATATAGGCAACCATTAAGCAAAAATCTTCAATCCAATTCTAATCACCAATTAAACTTATATATTTCTGAATAATCACATCTACACTATTCTAAATAATAATCATTAATAACACCACAAAATAATTATACGATTTTTAAACAAATTACGAGAATCCATCTGAAACTCTATCAATACTCCAAAATTTTTGTATTTGAATGACCCATTTGCCCTTTAATATATTTAATTCATATCCATACATAAATAAATTCCAAAAAATATTCCATAGTCATCCAATTCTCAAATCGACTATGTAATACTTTAATTAGATGCAAAACATCTTAATTGCATGCTTTAAAATTTTATTATTCACACATACTATTTATCCGAAAACATTACTCACCCCGAAAATACTATTCATCCCGATATATTTTCGTTTCTCTTAAATAGAGAAAATTCGGGGCGTTACACTACCGTATAATATATGTAAGGAAAAAATTTTCAAATAAAAGGAAGAGAGAAGATTTAAACTAGAGATATTCAAACTGTAATATCATGTTTGTTATTCTATACAACTTTTTCTCCTTAATTTGCAATTATTTGCATAGAAAGCTACTCATTATAAACTCGTGTGAGTAACATATCCTAATAATCATTAAATTTAAAACAGCAACAATAAGCTCTTAGGTACAACAACAAAATACATAAAATTATTTCGGTACTATAAGAATTCAAAAACCTAATTATTCGTTTTATGTATATTTGTACATTCTTTGCGACTAGAAAAAATAAGTAAAATTCATATATATTCATTTCGATTCCAATGTATGAGTAAATTAAACATTTAAATTTTAATAGGTCTCTTTTATGTGTGTCCAATTTACTTATATTGTATTATATGGTATAAAATTTTCATATAAGCGATTACAACATACACACCGTACAAATTAAAGTATTTCTCTTAATGTGTAGTGCATATGCATTTATTACTCTGTAAACAATAATAGGTTATATGGCTTCCACGTTCTCTCTTTTATCTTTTTTTTTTTTTTCTTCTTCTTCTCTATTAAAAAATTCAATAACTATGAACTAGCTTTGGTTAATTTGAAAATGCAAACTACTTAGCTCTCTATCTGCGTGCGTGCGTGCGTTGGGGCCACTATAAGGTTCTTAAAATGGGCAAGGCCCGTGAAGGGTCAATATATATTTTATCACACAGCAAAATATACTATATATTTATTGTTGAGATTGAATTATATAAGTTTAAGCTAATAGAGTCTAAACCAGAGATCTCTACTATATAAGTTATCACCAGTCCAAAAACTTAAAATTTAATTATAATATTAAGACTTAAGGTTATGATACATTGATATATAACATATTTTTTTGTTAAAATTGTATCATATAGCATAATCATAACCAAGGATAGATGACATGAATTCAGCTGCACCCAACATTGTTCTGGAGGCAAAGGGGGCTGTAAACACCCAAGTTAAGAAAATTGCAACAATTGAGAAACCCTAAACCAAAGACCAGCATGATCATGAGATGAGAAGAGACTTAACGTTAATGTTTGTTGGCTTAGCGCAAACATTCACGTGAACATAAACATATATATATATATATATATATATAACATCTCTCTTTCACACTCTCAATACTCATGGCTTGACCAAAATCATTGATTACAGTGAAAGTGGTCTTCAAATATATGTAAATAAATTAGCTTGATCAACATCATACAATGGAATGTGGGGATTGATCATTTAATGATATTGACGGCCCTGACTCCTATTTTCCAGACAATCCGTCTGACACCCCATGGTAGTCTTTCAGTCGGAATCCCCTATGGCTGAAAAACTTCCGTGAAGCTAAGCATTTTTTTAAAAAAATTATATTTTAAAAATCCCTTTTTAAAATTTATTTTCCAGCGGAATTTATGTGGGAACTTTTCAATTTAAAATTTATACTTATAAATATAATTTTATAAAAATTTTGGCAGCACAACGACTGTTTTTATGAAAATACCACTTTGTAAAATCACATTTAAAATACATGTACACTTCAAAATCATTCATTTTCTCAACTACTGGACCTCAGACCCTTTTTCCACAATTCACAACCATCCACAAATCACCAACAGTCTCAAGCATACATTGATTCAAAATAATTTCAATTTCTGAAATATTATATGCATGAACCTGGGTATATATACAATTTCAAAAGCGATATTCAATTTCACATATGAAACAATTCTCATGCTTTAAAAATGTAACTTCATACATGAATAAACAAAAGTCACAACTACCCCGATAGAAAATATATCTACTCCTGCTGTGAAGTCTCTGCCTTCTGAACGTCTGCACCTGTACTTGATCCTGGGAGGTTTTTATTTAAAAACAACGAACTAAAGGTAAGCAAAATAGGCTCAGTGAGTGCCAAGTATTCCTCCCTAAAACATTTTTGTAATTTCATTTCATAACTAAAGTCATGATGTAGAATTTAAATAAATATTTCGAGAACTATACATAATATAAAACATGAATAATTATTTACAACAACATGCGCATTATAAACTATGTTTAAAATAATAGATTGAAATCTTTCTAATATCAACATTTACTTTTAAAAGTTTTTCATATAACAAAATGTGAGTAACATAATATTTCACACACTTTCATTCACTTTTCTTGTTATTAAAATATATCAGTGATGACAATTTATAGTTTCAAAAAGCTTTTACATAAAACAGACCAATCACTATCATTTTCAATCCATATGGTATTCTAAAATAAATGTATGACCGAGCGGAATCATACATCGTCTCAGGCCATACCGTATGGTGGAGCGGAATCCTACACCGTCTCAGGTAGTAAGCTAGCTTAAAACGTACCCTGTGGGGAGCGGAATCCTGTATCGTATTCCAGACGGAATCCTACATCGCTTTTGGGTATTCTACCAATACCGGAAATCACAAAATATATACCGTATACTATAAATCATTTCAAATACATGTTTCTCATTTCAAAACTCACATTTCATAAAAACTTTTAGTAATTCATGCAATTTGATTCTCTTTCGAAAAACTTTTTTTTCATTTAAAAATCAATTTACAATCATCAACAGAATGAATATATATTAACATACAAATTCAATGTGAATAGAAATAATCTCATCTCAAAACATTTCGTTATGACACTCACTTAAATTCCTAGCTTGCTATTTACTCCAACCAACGAGATATTTTACTTTGCCTCTGAATAACCTTTCGAAATCGTTAGAAACACTCCCTAAATGACTTCCACCTTCCTAAAAGTGTCTTATTTCCTCAAGAACACCATCATCCACCCTTGCTTGAGGTTCGGCCGTCACTCCCCCTTGCTTGGCCATGAGTCACTTTGACTTACTTCACTTGATTTTTTACTTGAACTAGCTTGTGTTGATGCTAGCTTCTTGGATCTTTGATAGTTTCCTTCAAAACCAAGAGATTGAATGAGAAAAGGAGTAAAACCCTTGAGCTAGAAGGAGAAGAGAACCGGGAGAGGTGCTTGAGATGAGTGTGCTTACCGTGAGCGAGATGAGAGGATGAGAGTGTAAAGCTCGTGAGAGGGATGAGAAAGAACCGAGAGGTTGAGCTCGTGAGTGAGAGTGAGAGAGAGATCATGAGATGAAGAGAATGAGAGAATGAAAGAGAGCTTGAGTTCGGGTGAGACAAGAGAGTGAGAGGGAGATCGTGAGATGAAGAAAAGAAAATGAATGGGAGAGATGAGAGAGAGTTGACCGAAAATAAAAATGTATAGTAGGGATTTTTTCTTGATTTTTAATTATTTACTTTACATTTCTAATAATTGAATTATTTGCTCACTAAATTCATACCTTACACTTGTCACTCCATCTCATTTAATCTACATCCACATGTCATCCATTTCATCTACATATTTTGCAAGTGTCATCCATGCATGATTTCTTTGCCACTTGAATTATTTCGTTATTCCAACCTCTTAAAATGCGTTTTTCGTATTTGGAATCATCTCGAGTCCATCTGAAAATTTTATTAAAGTTTATTTTCAAATTCGAAAACTTCATTAATATTCTACTAATTATTCGGGTCCATTCATTTTAATTAATTTTGAGATTTTGAAATCATAAACCTACACCGGACCCATCCGAAAATTTTTACGAAAATTTAATTACTTATCCAGATTCTAACATTTTAATAATTTTACTATTCCATAAATAGGGGTAGGTTCAATGGGTTACCTGGACGTCGGGAGAGCATGTTACAAATATTTCGTAAGAAATTATGTGGTTTTCATTTTAAGATAGAGAACTCCCTTTTTTTTTTTTTTTTTTGCATAGTGACTGTGGATGATTAAATTTATAAAAAAATTATGTATACATTCAATAAATATGAGATTTGAATTCTTAACCATATAGGATTAAAGAAGCTATTCAATCATTCTTATTAAAAAGTGATGTGTATAGAAACGTTTATTTACATATAATATATATATATATATATATAAAGAGAAACATTTACATATCATAAGGGAGGGAAAGTAAAGCGACTTGTTCAAAACAATTGAAATTACTATTTAAAGTAATTTTAAGATAAAGAACGCTCATTCAGATATAAACAGTGGCGAACCTGGATATTCATTTTAGAGGGAGCATTTTATAATAAAGTGAAATAAAATGAAAATTAATGATAAAAACAATTATAGTTCTTATATGTTTTTTTATTTATGAATTTTATTATGTAAAATAATTTATATACAACAAAAATAATTCATATCAATAATCATGAATAAACAAGACTTATTAAGATTTATCAATATTACACAGTTTTTATATATATAATATAAATTATATAATATTATGTATTTTACTCTCATAATATTGAGAAATATTTACTCCCACAATAAGGAGAGAAAAAACTCTATATATATGTTGGTAAATACACATGAAAGAAGTAAAAAAATAGTACATACTAATTATGTAGTTCATATTAATTATACATAGTACATGATAGGATACAAATATTTCCAAAGTCAAAATATTCTAAATTTGAAGATCGGTTTGGTTAGTAGTAGTGTCATGTCTTTCAAGGACCAGGTTCAAACCATATCCACACACCTTTTTTATTGTTTTTTTTTTTTCAAAAAATAAAAGAGCAAAAGCGATGTGAGAATGCAACTGTCAAAATCGAACCATGGAAGGGAAGGATGCTACATACCACCAGAACGAATCACCTCTTCTAATATTTATATTTAAATATTTAATGACTATTATTATAAACTTAATAATTTTTCATAAAATTTCAAGAGAAGCACGTGCCCCGCTTGACTCTAAGTTAAGTCCACCCCTGAATATAAATAATTTATAAAAAGAGAAACACTTATATACCATAAAGGGTGGCTCTATTGTCACCCAAAAAACTACTCCCCACACTCTTTTTTTTTAAGATAATCCTAAAAAACGTGCTCTAGTTTATGAAAATATCTATTTTACCACTTAAGTTTCATTTTTATCCAAATTACCTCTTACTATTAGTAAGTTAATAGAAAAGTTGAAAAAATGATAGAAAGACAATTTTAATGCTAATAAAACATTTTTATTTAAAAATAAAATAATTATAACATAATATTTTGAATTAAAAAATTCATTAAAAAAAAAAGATTCATCAGGCCATTTTCATTTTCAACCTTCAATCTCCATCTTCATGATCATCAATCTTCAACACCAACCATTAAATACACTAGCCATAGACTCCATCAAACCACCGTCACCAATCGCCACCTCTTTCTTTTTCTTCTTCCCCCTCTCGTTTCTCTCTCTCCCCATTTCTAAGTTTTCAGTCACTGGAAACGCAGAAAATTATGGGTTTCCAACGAATGGAAACCCCAGAAATTTTGGATTTCGATATTCTGGAAACGCAATTATCATCAATCCAAAAAAATTTTACCACATTAATCCTGTCATCCATCATTGATCATCAACACCATTATCATCAATCATCAACACAATTACCAACCAAAATCAAAATCATCCAAAATCAACAACCAAAATTAATCAAAGTCAGCAACAAAAATTAATCAAGGAGAAGCATGATACCACAACCGGCCAACCACCAGCAAGAAAAAGCATGGTGAGGGGAGACCGAAAGGGAGAGAGTGTGTCTGAATGATGAACCGGCGAGGGAGAGTGAGAGGGAAGAAGTCGTCCGTGTGAGGGACTGGTGATAACGAGAAAAGACTCTAGAAAATGATAGCAACCCAGCGAGGTGATAAGAGTGTGTGAGGAGACGATGAAGTCTAGTCTGATAGTGAAAGGGAAGAATGTCGACTCAAGGGTGGTGGAATAGGTGCACCAGAGTCATCGACGGTAAAGATGGGTGGCAGCAGCGATAAGATCAGTAGCAAAAGAAGAAGAAGAAATGGGAAGGGAAGAAGAAGACACATAGAAATAGATGGAGTCGACAGCGATTAGGAGAAGATGAAGATGAAGAAGAAAATGGTTTCCAATTTTCTGTTTTTGTAAATAATCTAGTTTTTTTATTTTTTTATTTTAATTTTTTAATTATAATATCATTTTATTTATTTGTTTTATTAATTTTTCTGAGAGATTTATTTTAATAATTTTAGTATTATATTATTATAATTTAAAAAGTTTATCTATTTCAATTTTAATATTATATTTTTATTACTATATTTTAATCAATTTTAATTAATTTTTTATCATATTTCCCTTTTTGCTCTTGAAGTCAAACAGTCAACCTAACGGAATCTATGACCATCAGGTGTATTGTCGTCCTTTTACATCCCTTCAGGAGGTATTTTGAGTATTTTTATCAATGTTAGGGAGAATTTTAAATAAAAAATAAACAATATATATACATATAGATGTAGCTTTTAAGGAAATTTAGGTGGGATTCAAATAAAAATTTCAAGGGGTGCAATTAGAAAATTAAATTAAAGGGCCTAAAGACAAATTAATTTAAGTGAATCCAATTAGAATTAGTATGGTCCAATCACCTTCTAAGCACACCCTATTTGTTTTTCTAAATGCACCCACTTAAGGACAAACATGAAAAAATGAGAATGTAAGAGGGGATGAATTGTAAGGTTCTAATCTAATTGGGCTCAAGAGATTAATTGAAATTGAAATTTTTATTATTATTAATTTGGTTCGGTTGTAATTTTAGAAGTATAGAAATTTGTGGATAAATATCTTATCAGAGGATATTTTTGAAAAAATAAAAAAAAATGGAATAAAAAAAAAAGGTAAAAGGGTCAGAAAGTGAAAATTTACATTGTTGCAAAAGTCATACGGTGGGAGAGTTTCATTTTAAATAATAATAAATATAATAATAATAATAATAATATTAAGTGATGGGGTCCATTGAAAAATATATATATATATAATTGTTAATGTGGTGGGCCATTGAAAAAAAAGGCCAAATGTATGTATATATGTATAGATTTTCAAAGTCAAGAAAGGGGTGCCGGGTGAGAAGGAAAGATTAATAATAAAATAATAGAAAAAAAAAAAAAAGGAAGAAAGAAAGAAAGAAGAAATGGCTGACATGAGGCGGTGCAAGCAAGAGTATGTAATAATAATAAAATAATCAAATAAAATAAAACAAAAATGAAGAGGCGGTGGCTTTTCTTGTGTATATATATAGGTGTAGTTGATTAGGAGGGGAAGAAAACAAGGGCAGAACCGGGCAACAGGGAGAAGGGAAAGAAAAAGGGAGGAGCCGAGAAGAAGAAAGGGAAGAAGAAAGAAAAGAAAAATATTTTAAGTGTCCAGTTATCTAGATAGGTAAGTTTATTGTAATAGGATTTGAATTTCAGAAAATTAATTTATTTTTCTATAAGTCTAAATTAAGTTTTTTGTGGTTTTAGGGTAGATTCAGGATTATGAGAAATTAGATGGGAACTCGTTTTAGATCCAGAAATAAACAAATGACTTATGTGAGTGGAATTTTTCTTTAAACTTGATTTTTGAATATGTTTTATTATTTTTCAACTTTTATTAGTTTTGGTAATTTAAATATGTTTTGGGAATTATGAATTTTGATGTATGTTTAAAGTTTTAAAATATATTTAAGACTTTAAATTATGTTTCATGATTTAAGAGAAGTAAAATTTTATTTAGTATATGTGTTTTATGAGTTAGGGAATTTAGAACTTGTTTTGAGATTCTTAAAGTATGATTAGAAGTTACTCATTTTAGATTATGTGTTATAAATATTAAAGTGTAATTTAGAAGCTTTAGAAGATGGTTTATAGATTTGAGTTATATTATGTTTTAACTTTTATTAGTTTTGAGATTGAAAAATAATTTGTGATTTTAAAAGTTCGATGCATAATTTAAAGTTTTGAAGTATGACTTAAGATTTTAAATTATGTACTATGAGCTGAGAAAAATGAATTTTGATTAGGTTAGCATGTAGGTTGTATGAGGGTTGGATTTTAGAATGTGTGTTGGAAACTTTTGAAGAAAATGTTTTAGAAAATTTAAAGTATGTTTAGAATTTATAAGTTTTAAATTATGTATTATCAATTTTATGATATGATTCTTGGCTTTGTTTTGAAATTTAAAGTATATTTTGGAGTTATAAACTTAAGGTTGTGTGTTGTGATTTTAAAAGCATACTTAAAAATTATAAATTTTAGAATGGGTTTTATAAATTTTAGATTAAATTCTAAAATGTGAATTATAATTTTTGATGAAACTATAAATGGTAAAATTGATATTTTTGCAAACTAAAACAAGTTTTTTAGGATTATCTCTTCTTTTAATAAAAGTTTTTGTTAATAAAATACCTTAAATAAAATTACCTCTGGGGACAATGTTAAATATTTGCACTCATCCAATAGCTAATTATACACCCACCTCTCATATATCCTATTGTTAGTTTTCCAATATCTCTATCTTATATTTTGTATTACCATAACTTAATGAGTTCATTTGTTGATACAGTTGGTGTTCATTATCGGCCTAAAGTGTTCTTATTGTTTTCTAAACACGATGGTTGAAGCCTGAAGGCAATCAAGATGAGAAAACACAAATGGAAAATGTTGGAACCAATGATTTAATAACTAGTCTACTCCATTAGAAGGTAGAAAAACTTTGATGGCTGTCTTTTTGGAGCAAATAATCGAAGAAAATAAAAACTTCGTAACAAAACCTTCTCGTTGGAATGAAAATGAAGAAGAATGGGTAACTAGGTGTAAAGAGAAAAGTATTAGTATGAGAAAATAATAATTTATTGAGGTTAGTTTTGAGATTTTGATTGGGTTAATAATATGAATTTTAAATTTTAATAATGAGTGTAATGAAAAAAATAGGTATGAGGAGAGTTATTTTAGGTGGCGATAGAATAGAACCACCCATATCATAATAGGAACCCTGTCTGGCTGCAATATCAATTGATTCTGTAGTGTCCTTGTTATGTGAGTTCAAATTCGACACTCTTTTTAATTAAATTGATTATTACTTGGAGAAAAATTTGGGGTCAAGGGGGGTATATTCAACATACAAATTCATTGAAATTAAAGGATTTTAAAAATTTTGATATATTCAATCTAGATATTTTAGAATTTCATTAAAAGTTAAGTATATTCAATTCAGATTTATGAGGATGCCAATGAAATTTTAGTGTCTCCAATTTAGATTTTTAAGAAATCGAAATAAGTGCAGGGGTAGTAAAAAATCAATGATTTTGTAGGAATTGAATGTTAACGAATTTTGATGCCTTAAATATAAAAAAAAATCCAAGATCTTATCCTATCCTCAAAAATTTCTTAGATTTTTTTTTTTTCTTTTTGAGATTTAAGATTGATTCATGGATTAATCTGGGATTGATCCAGATAGAATCCACCCATACGAAGATGGGGAAAAGATCCGGGGGTCACAGATCAATCTACAAATTAATATATTTATAATATTTATTATAATTATAATAATAACTATTATTATTGTAATATACATATAAATTTCTATTTGTCGGGGGGTGTCGAACCAAGTTACTCACTATGCCAGGCATGGGGTTAGTGATAGCCAACCAAAGGCGCCAACAACCTAGATTTTATAGGGTAATATATATATATATATATATATTCTCTTGAGACATATACACTTATACAGTACTCATGCCCATAGACTCCATAAAAGAGCTTCATGCACACCTTGTCAGAACCCAACTCCACGCAGATCCCTTCTCCAAATCTCCCGTTATCAGATCATACGCTTTGTCTCCTTCTTATCTACACAAATCCGATCTCATTTTCGATCAAATCCAACTACCCACATTGTTAGTTTTCAACAATATGAGCCATGGTCTCTCAGAGTGACCAACCCGGGAACGCTATGTAAAAATGTACTCCAAAAAGTGTCTCCAAGGCTTGTCTGCTGACAATATGACCTTTATATTCATATTCAAATCCTGTGCTTGTTTAAAAGACCTTTTACAAGGTCAAATGGTTCATGTTAACTTTTAGAAACTTGGGTTTCATTAGTATCTATTTGTTTCAAACGCTTTGACTCGCATGTTTGCATCATGTGGTGATTTGGGTTTTGCTTGGAAAGTGTTTGATGAAATGCGTGAGCAACACTTAGTTTCTTGGAATTCATTGACTTGTGATCATAGTCAGTGGAATAGGTTTGAGGAGGTATAGGGCTTGTTTGATTTAATGCAAGAAGCTAGTGTCATATATTGATAGAAGAGGGATTGGAATATTTTGATAGTATGGAAAAGGTTTATGGACTAGCCAGTACTAGAAATGAAACACTACGGGTGTGTTGTAGATCTTGTGAGCCGGTCTGGCAGTCTTGACAAAGCATATGAGTTCATTAATACAATGCCAGTAGTTCCAGGTGTTGTGGTATGGAGAATACTATTGAGTGCTTGTAAGCTTCATGGAAATTTGGCCTTAGCTGAGATTGTCGCAAACAAACTTCTTGAATTGGATCATTCTAATAGCATGAATCATGTTCTCTTGTCTAATACTTATGTGGGTTCAGGTAGATGGGATGATGCTGGAAGAATTAGAGAACTAAGAGAGGAAATTAGTGCGCAGAATCCATCTTGTTGGAGTTCCATTGAAGTAAATGGGTTAGCACGGAATAAATTCCAAGGAATCAATTGAGAACTGTAACTAATACATGAATGTTGCTAGGTCAGTTTAGTTAGTCCATGAGCAATAGCCATGAAAAACAATTGAATGATCTTTACCTTCTCATCATATGATTTTTTTTCTTTTTTTTAAAGATAAATCATTACGAATTCCATTTAAAGCTATGTAAAAAAATTTCAATAAACTCTAAATAGAATTCTAACAAAATAACCATTAAATATTTCAATAAACTCTTAAATAGAATTCTAACAAAATATGATGGTACTATAAAATTCATCAAAATCTATCATTAAAAAAAAAACTCCAACAAACTCTAATAATATCTAGTTTGAATATATATTATTCATGATTGGATAAGCATATACTCATATACTACACAAGCATAATCGTATCATAGTAAAAGTCCCATCTAAAAGTGTAGAGAATTTTTTTCATTTATGTGGCTTGCCCCCCCTCCCCTTTTGGGAGGAGATCCCCTGACCATGCTATGAACTCCAATCGCCTGCATCCTGGGCTGGTCCCAGTAAAAGCCAAACAAAAACACATGATGAGCATAAACTTCCGTAAAAGTCTCTTTATTCAAGAGCGAAAAGAAAAACACGATAACCAATAATCAGTTAGTGATTCTTTAACAAATAAACACAAGAACAAGATGACCACAAAAAGAATAAATAGATTATTAATCAATAGATACAAAAAAATCAACTAACCATGTTTATAATCAAAAGAGCTATGGCAGACAACTGGAATGTATCGTTATTTCTCTTCGTTAATGGCGAAACAACACCTTGTTTTTCCGTGAAACCAAATTCACAAGTGGTGGAAGCATCCATGACTGAACTCACTTGAAAATTAGCGTCCTCATAGTGCTTGGATTTGTAGTCTTTGACGGCCTGTTTGAGGCTACGAACAGCATCAGAATATAGGTCAAAACAGTCATCCAGACATGCCCTTATGAGATCATCCAACTTTTCATTGTTCTGTTTCAAAAGCTTCTTTATATACGATCTTGTGCGTGTTACATTGGATCGTGTTAGATTGATTGAGATGATTCCCAGTTGGTGAAGGCTCGCGTTGTGGCTTCTTGGGATAGATTGAAGAGACGTTACACAGAATTTGTAGTCTAAGTTAGGGTCACGTTGCGCATTCTTTTTGCAGGTTTCATAAACAACATTGTGAGCAGTTGTTGCATGGATTACAAGGAAGAAAAGGAAGAAGAAAGAGAGGAAGGAAGAGAGGTTAGGCTTCATTTCTTCGCTTCTTGGGTGAAATGTATGATCTCGTTTTTTCAGTTAAAATATATATGTGTAAGTTTGAGGTTAGCGAGTTTGCGTGGATGTTAAGCGAGCTTCCTTTCATTTGTTTTCCCTTTTTTTTCAAAAAAAAAAAGAACTAGAGGGTGGTAGTTCTTGCAATCCTACAGTCAAAAACTTATAGAATGCTTCGTGATACGAGCTTTTGTCTTATTGTTTTGTTTTGAGGCGGTTTCTTCATGTGTTGGATGAAGGCAGACGCAATTACATTTTTTTGAAGTTAGCTGCATATTCCTATGTTGATTGAGCTCAAATATAGTCACAAACGGAGAGAATGTGTGTGAGAGCCGGTTTTGTTGACCAGAAATGACATGTTAGTTGAAGAAATGTAGTGCGGTTGGATTTGTTTGGTGAATGTATGTGTTTTCTGTGTCTAAAACTGAAGTGCAACGGCCACACAGAATCTTTGATCTCTCAGCCCAAGTGTATTTAGATTTCTTTGATCTCCTCTGTCGACGTGCATCTAGACGGTTTCGATCCTCACCGTTGACTGGACGAAAGTAATTTATCACCGTGGATTGATCATTCATAGTTGGATGGACCCTTTTTGGTTGGAAGGTAACTTATTGGTCGAATTAAGGGACCTTTGAAATTATTGTTTTCTCGTTGTTTATGACGTTTTTTAACTATTAGTTTTGATTACATGTAACTGTTTGAATTTATATTCGTTTTTTTATTAAATAAGTTTTAAAGTTGAAATAAATTATTAATTAAATATTATTATATATAATTTATATTAAATATGTATTTATATTTAGCTACTGAATTAATAATATATTTATAATATGTTTAGTTTAGTTGAAAAATATTAAGAAAAGAGGAAAAAAAATTAGATTTATCTTTTTTTTTTTTTTTTTGCACTTCATCCTATAATAAGAACAGTTAAAAGTAAGAATAATTAAATACCTTAATTGATATTAAGAGGGCAAAAATTTAAATCTCACTTTTTAGAAGTATGAAGTCACATTATTTAACGCCACTACAGTTGCTATATTATTGTAAATCAAGAAGGCCAGCCGCTGTGCTGCCGAGCCTTTTTTTTTTTAATCAAAGTCAACTTGCCTGATGTTTTTCTGGAAAAGTCAAAGTTTATGACCTTTAAGATTATTGGATAATGCCACTGTGACTACCAACCATTAAAAAAATCTGATAATGATTTGAGATTTGATGGATGCACTGAAGCCGCAAAGTTGATTTGACTGGCACTGTTTGTTGGAATTGTAATTAAGTGATAAAGGGAATAAAGTATTATGCGTAGGTTCTGTTTGCTTCGTTCTGTCATAATGAGGACGAGTTGGTCGTAGATTAGGGCCCCAAGGCCCAAGCACCTGCTGATAATGAATGGTGTCAGTTAGACCAACTTATTATATCTTCGGATCTGGCTTATTCTTTCGCATTCTTGTTGCGTTTATATGATATAAGCCCACATTTCAAACGTTGATTATAATAGCTTGAGATTTATTTATCTTTTTTCTATATATTAATACAAGGTAATTTGATTTCCCAGAAAAAATAAATAAATACAAGGTAATTTAGGAATTTATTCGGATCTGTTGACATTCTGGGGTGTAATGACGTGCAAGATGGTTCTGTGGATGATAATTGATGAGTGGGTCCAAGGTGGGACAAATGCTGACTCATATATCATGTGGCACTGGTACGTAATGGATGTTTTTGTCTATGTTTTTCACGATTTGGTCACTTTGCCTCATCCTTATTGGACCAACACTGCTCACAGGCATGGAATCAAGGTAACTCCTTTTGTTTTGCTTTATCCGGTTTTTTTTTTTTTTTTTTTTTGGGGGGGGGGGGGTTTTTTTTGGGTTTAGTTGATTAAAAGATTGATATGGGAACATGTTTGGTTTTGTATGTTTGATGGGGTTTCATTATTTGTCTTTATGATGTTGAAAGGTTGTAACTTTTTGTGAAGTTTTAAGGTGGGAAATGGTTGTTTGGAAGAAAGAAGAGTGCAAATCAGCTTAATTTTTGCTTGTTTAATGTCAATTATAAGCTTGATTAGAGAAGTGAACAAGTTGTTATTGGCAATTTAACCACTTCTTTTTAGATTAATGTTCTTTTATCACATTGAACGTGGGGTTGAGCTAAATTTCTCTGTATAGATGTTATAGGTTTTTGTTGTGGATGAGTTTTGAGGGAAGACGGAGAATTTGACAGCTGTAAGTTGTGTTCGATTTTGTGGTGGATTAGTGCTGTTGATCTGCTGAATTTGATTGAAAGGTTAGTCAATTTGTAACTAAAAGTATAGCTACGTTGACCGGAAAAAACATAACGTGGAAGGCTGGTGAAGTGCCTTAAAGTTGGGTTGAATAAGCTCACCAACGTTACACTGAAGTTGACCTTAATGGACCATTACTTTCACATGTTTTCTTATAGTTGACATTATGTTGTCTTGATGCTTTTTTTGATAATCTTCTTGTGCCCATATGGAATCGAAGGTATTGGGGACTTTCCTCGCAGAATGGGATGAAGGGAGAATTATTGCTGATAAATTGGTCTCTACAAAGGAATCTGCTCACATGTATGCTAAGTGCTTAGCGAAACTTGTGGTTGCTTTAGGATTCGATGGGTGGCTGCTATGTATGTTACCTGCAATTTATGTACTTTTCAGTTATATTCTAGCTTTCTGAAGTGCTCTTCACTGAAGATATATGCTAACCGGAATGACTCGAACTGACTTTATGAATCTCAACACATTTATAGACATGTGGAACGATGTAAGCAAGTAAAGAAACTAGAAGTTTGGACTGAAATAAGGATAATTTTGAAAACGTGAGCATGTATATCTATTGGAGCCCAATCTGTGCAGTCCCCTTTTGTAGTTCACAGAGGGAACTTTTACTTGCAGATAAATGTGGAGGTTGGAGTGAGTGAAGGCAAAATTCCTAATTTGAAAGAAAACTGATTTTCAATGTGGTGAACTGTTTTAGATTCATATTTGATTGATAATTGTTGCTTTTATTGGCATTGATTTCACAGGTATGACAATGTTACAATTGATGGGAATCTCAACCAGCAAAATCAACTGAACCAGAAAAATAAACTTTTCTTTGATATATGCGATGGCATATTTGTAAACTATATGTGGACAGTGATGCCTTATCTTTTATTTTACCATGTGAAACTTAATCTTTGTTTCTTGCACATGGATTGTCATTGTTGTAATGCAGGAAAAATATGTCAAGTGTTCAGCAGTTGTTGCTGGTGATAGGAAAGATGATGTCTACATGGGAATTGATGTGTTTGGAAGCGGCACTTTTGGTGGTGGACAATGGAAGGTATGTATAGATTGATTTATTGAAACAAGGGAATCTTCATCTTATACCACGTTAAATATATAGCAGTCTAAGCTGTTACTTGATTTTCCTGTTGGTTCTTTAGTTCCATTTTATTTACTTCTAGGTGGAATTTGAGCATGGAGGGTTTTCTTTTTTGTGATAACAATAATTCTTTGCACATCAGACAAATGTTGCACTTCATGTGCTAAGGAAGGCGGATGTCTCTGCTGCCATATTTGCTCCTGGATGGGTATACGAGACTAACCAACCACTTGATTTCAGACTGGACAAAATCTGTATGATGCTTGTTTCTCACTGTAAAATTCCATAAATTTTATTATATTTTGTGTTTGACTAGGATATACAATGATTGAGTTTTCCAGTGGCACCGTGTGAACTTTCATTTACCTTTTATGTAGCTTGAGGGACCATTTCCTAGCACAAGCCATCATGATGTTTTTGTTTGGGTATATGACTGTGTTATTGATTCTTTATTAATTGGATGATGAATTATGCTAAATGATTTCTGCAGAATACTATGACGCCATAAGTTTGAGGACTAACAAACACTGATCTGCATTTGAGTTGCTGTGTATACAATGTTCAATATTGTTGTTTTTCATATACCTTTGTATTTGCAGTTGGTGGTCCCTTGTTGAAAAGTCATGGGAATCTCACAACATTATCCAAAAGTACTACCGTTCTACACAAATTTTGATCAGGTTGTAACCATGCTGAATTTCTTATTCACTTCGTAAATAGAATTTTCATGAGCACTCGCCTTGTGTGCAAAGCTGTTAGCTTGAATAAGTTGTAGTCATCTTTACCCCACGCTAAGGATGTTATATCTATGCTTATCAGTTTCCGATACTGCCAATAGGCTGCTGTCTTCTATGACTTTCCTCTGACCATTAAAACTGAGCTTGATCCAGTAATCATAGCCATTTGATACCATCTCATTATAGAGGAGCTTACTGTCATATATATCCATCTATGAGATCATCTGAAAAATATATCAGGTTTTACGTTAATTTTGTCCAGTTCGATTCTAAACCAATCGTTTACATATATCTTCTGAGGGAAGGCAAGTGTTAGAAACTCCTTGGAACAATCTCTCTTCCCAGAGCTTTCAGGTATGCACTGTGTGTTATTGTTGTTCACTGAGTCAGGCAAGCCTTTTTCCCTACTTTTAACAGTTTTCGTATATTGGCAGCCCTTTCTTAAGTTCAGTGATGACACTAATACGGATACAATCAAGGCCTCTGTCAAGTAGGTTTGAAAGCTCATACATGTCTTTTAAATGTTCTAAATTTGCAGAACTCTTTACAGTTATCATTGCTGCTCCTGTGATTTGCTATATGTAGATAAATATTTCAAAGTATGTGGAATTTTCTAGTTTTCGCTTTGGATTTTTCGCATAGTAAATCTAAGTTCAAATCATCAATATTAAGTACTTGAAATATTAGATCTATTCAAACAGTAGTGTTATACATTCTTAAGCTATAGTATTCAAAGTTTGATCTAATCGACTTTGCTGACTTTGGATTTTCCATTTATCTTTTTCGTTTGAATTGTTACGTAAATCATAGTAAATCTAACTTCAAGTCATCAATATTAAGTACTGAAATTTCGTAAATCTTCATTCAAGTATCAATTTTATACATTTTTTAGGCCAAATTATTCAAAACTCAACCCAACTGACTTTATTAATTTTAGATTTTCCACTAATTCTTTTATTTGTTGATTTTCTTTTTTTATTTTTTCATGTAAATCATAGTAAACCTAAGTTCAAATAATCAACATCAAGTACAAAAATATCATAGATCTTTCAAGTATTAATGTTATCCATTTTTTGGTAAAAATATTTAAAATTTAAGCCAACTGACTAAACCAACTTTTAATTTTCCTTTTTTTTTTTTTTTTTTTTTGTGTTTTGGATTTTTTTTATGCAAATCACAGAAAATCTAAGTTCAAATCATCAAACATCAAGTGCTAAAATATGAGAAATCATTATTCAATTATCAATGTTATACCAAACATCAAGTGCTAAAGTATACCAAACTCAACCCAACTGACTTAACCGACTTTGGATTTCCTATCCATTTTGCTTTTTTCTTTTCTTGCTTAAATCACTGTATATCAAGTTCAAGTTATCAATATTAGGTACTAAAATATCCAAGATTTTCATTCAAAGTGCCAATGTTATTATCTGGCTAAAATTATTTTATACTAGACCCAACCGACTTAACCGACTTTTCACCTACTTTATTGTTTTCTTTATTTTTCATAGTATTTAGATTATTCATAGGATTTAAGATCATAAATGTTATTATCTGGGTAAAAAAGTGTATTTCCAAAGATAAAAGATGATCATGTCTAATCATTTGGATCTAATTGGTGGAGTTGCTGTTTGTTTGTTTTCCCTACCAACATAATCTATATGCTGACTCATTTAGGATAATGTATGCTGTCAACAAATTACTTTTTTCTAGTTTTGATTAATACTCTGCATCAAAGTTCTGTGTTAATTAAGCACATGTTCTCTAATGTAGTTTTAGGGAAGTGTCTTACACCGGAGGAGGGAACATCACATTTACAGGAACTCTTGAAAACAGTGACCACTTCATCACCAGGCTCTTTAAGGTTAAGCTGCTTTTACAGGATTTTGCCATTCGCATTACATATTCTGTAGGCTACTTCTTCTATTGATTAAAACTGCAATTACAATGATACGTTCAAAGGAGATTGAGTCAAGAGTTTACATTTTGAAATTGAATCTTAGAATGTATTATGGACATGCAGGAAAAGAGTAGTTATAAATACCCAGTCTGTATATTCTAATTCCGTCTAGATTAACTTGAGCACCGCCACTATTGCAGTTAAAATCAGACAAACATTCTCTAGTAGGCCTTCTTCTCGAGTTCTCTTCTGCACTAACAAAATGAAGTCTGCACTTATTGTGCCAAGGGGAACAAATCAATTCTCAAGCAAATTCAGTGAAGTGATCGAGCCATGTCAAGTCAAAAAACAAGAACGGCTCCAGGATGGATCGTACAGGAGAGCATAATTTCTATGAATGGATACACAATGATTGGAATCAATGCTTTATGCTACAGGCCTGAGTCTGAAAACAGCATGCTGAGAATACAACCACCTGGATGCAGCCAAGATAGTGAATTAACACGTGCTCCAGCAGAATATTTCGCAGTGCTTGGTGATATCACCATCAAAAATTTTGGACAGAACTCATCAGATTTCCCACTGTCTAGTTCATGGCTAGTCGAGGCTCAACATCTCAAATGGACGTCAAATTCTCAAGGTTCTGACATTCTTAGTGTTAAGATCAGTTGGAAGTTAAAACATGGAAATGTTCCTCGTTATCCAAATTACAGTGTCTATGTCAAGGCAAAACAATCGGATGGAAATCCAGAGCGAAGGCTAGAAGGGACATGAAAGTATCTAGGGTCGGCACATATGGAAGCGTTTTTCGTTTCTGACCTTGATGTTCCTCCCGGAACTGACAGTACTCTCAAGTTTATCATCCAAGTCTGTTCTGCTGATGGCTCATCCCAGAAGCTAGATGACTCTCCATTTCTTCTACTGGATGTTGAAAATAAGTACTTTTAGTGATTACAATTTTTTATTAAGGATGACTAATTTTACTTGTATCAGGCCAACTGTTACAAATCATGCTAATAAAGTCACAATACAAGTGGTAAAGAGAATATTCATCTTGGCATTATGTGTTGTTTCACAGCAATGTATCTGATGTTATAATGATTGAAGTACTCTCTATTTGAATCTATAAAAGCATTATTCTCTTGTACCTCTAAGCAAGAAAATAAATGGTATTAATAAACTGCCCTATCATGACAAGTACATCTGTAAGGAATAAATCTACTTTTTTTCACTACTTGTTTGATAATTTCCTAGTACTTTGAGAAATTATTAATATTTCTCTTATCATTTTATAAAATAAATCAAATATATTTTATAATATATAAAAATATTTAAAAAAAAAAACCTCATGCTGTGAAAATTAATGTTAAAAATTAAAGTTTAACCGTTAATACGGAAAGATTAAACTATAAGAAGCATTTTTATCATTTAGATCATTTTAATAATAGTAGTAACCGTAAAAGATAAAATAAGATTCTTCAAAATTATAGAAGGTAATAATGATTACGTCAAACAATAAGGGAAAAAATGTGATAAAACAAACAACGATCCAGACACCGTTTATCCTAAAAGTTGTTTTATATGGGTTGTGAAGAGACAATATACAGATTCAGCAATACTGCGGCAAACAAGACAATATACAGATTCAGCAATATTGCGGCAAACAATGGTGTTAAGAGCAAACGCACGTAGAATTTTTGGCAAACTTAGTTCAAAATAAATCACGTGGAGGGACCCAAACTTAGTCGAATAGTGTTTAGTCTTCAAGCAGTCAAGAGTCCCCCATGGCAATATATGTTTTATGTCAAACATGTTAACATGGCTGCTGCTTTTACTGACCCAGAATCATGGCTGGCTGCAATATCAATAGATTCTATAGAGTTTTCCTTGTTATATGTGTTCAAATTCGACATATCTTTTTAATTAAATTGATTATTAATTGGAGAAAAACTTGGAGCTAGGTTTACTTTTTCTTCAAAGTATGAAAATCTGGACTACCATGATGAATTATTTTTTAAGCAATCCAGTACATAAATGTTTTGCCTTTTTTATTTTTTTGGGGTTTTGAAATAAAGAAATAATTGGAATCTAATAAATTGGTAAAGAAAATAAGAATAAATGTAAAACATCATAAAGACAAGCTAATTGACAAGATAGTGTTGGTGTGTCTTTCATATTTATATTTATTACAAGAAATATTTTTTTAAGATTATGAATTGGATTGGTATCTTTCTCTTTTAACTAAATTTTGAATTACCTTTTAATAATTAAAAAAGAGAAAATCTTTGATTGAAAACCAAACTACCCTTTGTTGTTGGAAGTATTATCTCGAGCCCTCAAAAGAGAAAATAAGAGGTCTCTATCTCCCTTTCTCATTTCTCCATAAAGGACTTACAATTAGAAGAATATAGAATAGAATAGAAGTGACCTTTCGAAAAAAAAAAAAAAACAGAAACAAAGAAGAAGAAGGGAAGTGCTTTTGTCTTGTAATGGTGACTTATATCATTTTTTTTTTCTTGTTCGGTTTTAACTTTATGTGAACGGTTGAACCGCACTTGATTTCTCCTTCCAACCCAAAAAAAACCCTGCAGCTTCATGTACTTAACCAGATTTTTTATAGTCTGGTTTTGTAGGAAATCTGTGTACAAATTTTGTCTTTTGTTTATTTTACACATGTCATATCACAGAAACTACTACTAGAATGCCGCCAAGGGCCTTCTTCCTCAAGGTTAAAGTATGCATGTGTTCTTATTATCCAAATCATGTGAACTTGGCACTGCAATCAAATCATGTTTAGAGACCTGATTCTCCTTTTGTTGTATTCAATGATATCTTTAATTAACCACTCATATAGCAGTACTTTTTCAGGTAGTACATATATACTTGCAGAAATTATTTTTACAAGTAACATGTTTCTCATAATAAAAAAATCAAGATTATGATTTTATTAGTAGTACCACATGTGTTTCACAGCAATAACTAATAATCACGTTACTTTATAAATGTGATAATGTTACTATAGGTTTAAAGACTTTTAATTTGTATTCAAATATATAAATACATTCGATGATTTCAAATGTCATGATAAGATAAATTAGCTAAACCGAATTTAATATTCATCCATGTAATAGGTGTTGGTTTGTTTACCTTAGAAAAATATCTGTTTGTCTTCATCTTAACGCTATTTGAAAAGCACATTTCACCATATCAGAAACAGTGTTAGCTGCACTTAATTATACTGTCATTTGTCAATGACATGCAAGCGCCACTACTTTTGAAAAAAAAAAAAAAGTAGCTTTGATCAGGTCATTCCTCTATCTTCTTGAGACTTGAGGTCGATTAGATACCATCTCTCCTTGAAGACCCAAAAAAATCAGAAAAACATGATCTCAGTGGAATCATTTTTAAATCATAATCAAACAAAAGTAAATTTGACAAAGATCAAACTTACTACATATTGAGCGGTGATCATCAATTTTTTTTTTTTTTTTTTATAAATTATATTTATGTTCATACACTATGATATAGCTAGCTAAAGTCGTCTAGCTACATATATAATCTTACAGCTAGAAATTGCTTCCAAAAAGCTACAGGAAAAGCTGGATTTGATAGGGATTAATGAAAACTTTCAAGTTTGACTTAGGAAATGCTTTTCAGATTAAACATGCTAATGAGGAATCTTTAATCACTTCATGCCCCCCCCCCCCACCTTAAATTTTTTTTGGTTTTTTTATTTTTTATTTTTTCTTCATGACCAACTAAACTATTGCTTTGATTCGACACGTAATTGCATCGAGAGATGGATTTAGAAAAATATATTATATAAAAATACATGTGTTATTAAAATAAGTACTTTCAATACTAGTATCACTTCCCATGAACGATGCACTTCTCTCTCCCACTTCCCCACGTGAACTAGCTACAAGTCGTGTGCTTATTGTCACGTTAGCTGCTGTAGTTGTGTGCCAATTTTCTGCTTTCTTTTGGCTTCCTTTTGATCTGAACATATGGTTAAACAGGATTGGATTGTAAAATATTACGGCATTAGAATTACGTTATAATAATGAGATGAAAAAATAAAAGGAAGTTAAATTGAAAGATTGTAAACATTTGATTTGTAGTTGATTAAGTACTAATGTGTTCTGTGGACGAAATGATTGATCATTGAGTCACATAAAAGTTATGTCTATTTCTGTTTGTATTTGCAATTTCTAATTCCTTACATACAATACTTCTCAAATATGTATGTTTAGATACTTAATTTTATTATGTTCTATCAGTTGAGTAAGTTTGTTAAAATATCAATACTTTTATGTAAAGATAAGTACATATATATAGATACTTAATCTTATTACGTTCTATCAATAAAATGAATCTGTTAAAATATCAATATTCTTACTTAAAGTGTTCTCATTACTATGGATAGAGATTTGAATAACTTCAAAATTCGTCAAAAGTGTGAAATATATGTTTGATTCTCCTAAATCCTTTTAAGCGGCTACATATTGAACTTTTTGAAAATGGTTTTATCTAGTCAAAATACAAATTTTCTTGAACCACTTTAAGATCATATATATAGGTCTTAAATTTCAACCATATTTGCTTTTGTACCTCAGAAAATCTAAGAACTGATATCCATTGAACATCAAGCTAGAATTCGTTGGCTTATCAGATAATGTCAAAGAATATATGGCTGCGTCCATGAAAGCATTGCTTTCAAAGAAGCAAATAATAAATTGTACTCTAGTTATTGATTTGGAGCCAAAAGTCTCTCTATTGCATCATTGTTGATCATAAATTGTTGTAAAGTAAGCAAGAATTTATGTCTCACGTTACATTTTATTTTTAATTGATTGATCATCAGAAGCCACCGACCTGTCCCTTATAAGTTAAATTTGTTTAACAAGTTAATATGTACTTGGAAAATTTAAAAAAGTATACCTGGAAAATTCTAGTTTACTTCACTTCTCACATGCTAGAGTTGACCTCATCAACTTACCCTTGTTTCAAGAACAAATTCTTGTGTCTTTTAGTATTATTGATTTATATATGTACATATATATGTATATATCAACCACTAGTAAAACAAAAGACACAAAAAACAAAAAGAAAAAAAAAAAAGGAAGACAAAACTTTGTCTATCATTGATAAGAAGTATGAACTAATTAAAGCAAAAGGGAAAATTTTATTATTAATCAAATTAATTAAGAAACCATGTCATGTCCAAAAATGCTCTCTCTTTTGAGAGAATAATCATGGATTACATTGCTAGAAGTGGTGGAGGCAAAATTGAGGTACTGAGGGTGGTTATTTTGGAGATCAAGAAATGATGTTGATGATGACTTCTGATGATGATGATGGTAATCTTGATGATCATCTGGGTCTATGATTTGTGGGGTAGGCATCACGGGCTCTTGCTGCATCTGGATGCAGAGAATCTCTGCCTGAGCTACTGCTAGTTGCATTTGCAGCTGAGAAACCTGGTTTTGAAGGAAAGATATGGCCCCAACACATCCATAAACTGGGTCTCTCATTCTAGCGTTTGCTTCATACACCAAACTGCTCACTGCATCTGCTCTCTGATGAACTGGAAGCTCCTGCTTGATCAACTAGACAAGGTTAATTAAAAAGATTCTACAAATCACATAACAATACTCATGACATCATATACTGACTCATGTAATCATGTGAAGAGATTCGAACCTAGAAATGGTTACATAAACACAAATGTTGTTTGTCACATGGGAAATAATTAATGAGTCCTAAAACAGGTAAAATGTACACATTCATTTTCTAACTTATATACGTGTGCAAATGCAACAAAATCATCCTGATGATTTTAATCAACCTGGAAACTAAACTACATTCGTGTGATTAGGGTACGGTGGGAATTGAAATCACAACCGTCCTTACTAGAGAAAATCCAGTATAACATGTATATATAAATATATGTGCATGTTATATAAATGAGAGAGAGAGAAAGAGAGGTCACCTGCAACATTTTGCTAACATTGCTAGCACCAAAGACTTTGTGAACAATGGCAAACTTGTGGGGATCATCGGAGGGGAAGTAAGGAGCAAAGACACAGTCTTTGGCGCAACGGCGGCGCAGCAACTTGCAAGAAGCACATGGTGAGTTTCCACCCATGACTGCAGATTGAAAAACAAAAGTCTAAAAGTGAAAAAGAAGAAGGAAGCCAAAAGAAACAAAGTAGATGTAAATAGAGAGAGGTATAAGAGAGAGTGCGCAATGGGGGTCGTAGGAGAATATTGAGAAAAGAGTGTGTAAGTGGGTGTGTGTATTTATAATAGTCTAGAACGTGTGATGAGTTACTTTTTGTATGTGTAGTGTGTACGTGTGCGAGAGCGAGCGAGCGAGCGAGCGAAGAGAGAGAGAGAGAGAGAGAGAGAGAGAGAGAGAGAGAGAGAGAGAGAGAGAGAGAGAGCTTGAGTGTACTATAGATCAAAAGGGTTGGCTCTTTACCTACAATAATATAATTTAGAAGAAGGGTTGGTTTGGTTTGATTAATGTAATTTGAATAGTTAATTATTATAGTATCTTACAGAGGAGAGAAAAATTTGAGTACATGATTGAGTTTTGAAGAAGAAATGCTAGCCAGCTTCAAGCTCATGTACAAGTTCATACTCATCCAATAAAACATGCTAATAATGGAAGTGAATCATTTCGAAGAATAGTATAGGTCATATTCAATATCATGTGGCTTCTAATGGTCATTTTTGGCTTTGAAGGATTGACAATAGGGTTGATTTGCACAAAATAAAGAATATTGCCAATTATAATTTGAATTAATTTTTTTCTACGTAAAATTTCATTCGAGTTGTGGAAGTCTATACAACATTTTCTCCATTGCAATTATTGCATAGAAAACTACTGATTATAAACTCATGTGAGTAACATATTTAATCTAAAAACAGTAACAATAACTCTTAGGTATAACAACAAAATACGTAAAATTATTTCGATATGAATTCAAAACCCTAATTATTCTTTTTGCATATAAATGTATATTTATTTATGTCTAGAAAAAAACAAATAAAATTCTTATATATCCATTAAATTTCAATATATGAGTAAATTAAACAATGTGTATCTATTTTACTTATATCGTATTATATGGTATAAAAAATTTTATATGAGTGGTTATGACATACATACCGTACAAATTAAAGTATTTCTTTTAAGGACGTCCACGAAGTCCAAATTAATTTTTACTTAAAAAAAAACAAATCCAAACCAATTCTACGGAGGGGCAATATAAAGTGAAGGGGCTGCCGTTTAGCCTGGTGCACAGCTCATCATCAAAGTTTGAGTGAAACAAACGGCTATGGTTGACCACAGCCAAACCGTGTGTTAGGTTGGCACCTACGTTTATATGTATTAACTCTGTAAACAATAATAGGTTATATGGCTTCCACGTTCTCTCTTTTATATTTATTTTTCTTCTTCTTCTTCTCTATTAAAAAATTCAACAACTATGAACTAGCTTTAGTTAATTTGAATGTGCAGACTACTTAGCCCTCTGTGTGCGTGCGTGCGTTTGGGTGCGCTACCATAGGGTCCTTAAAGTGGACAAGCCGCGTGAAAGGTCAATGTTTTTTTGCACACAACAAAATATACTATACGTCTGTTGTTGAGACCGAATTATATAAGTTTAATTAAGTAATAAAATTTGGACTAGAGATCTTCACTATATTAATTATCATTAGTCCAAGAGCTTAAATTGATAGGAAAAAGTCAAATTATAATATTTATGATTTAATGTTATGATACATTGATATATAATATTTTCATTTATTAAAATTAAATCATATAATATAATCTTAAAATTGTAATATATCATAATTGTAACCAAGGATATGTGAGATGAATTCAACTGCAAGCACCCAACATCCTTAAACATCCAAGTTTAAGAAAATTGCAACAATTGAGAAACCCTAAACCAAAGACTAGCATGATCATGAGATGAGAAGAGGCTCAACGTGAATGTTTGTTAGCTTCACACAAACATTCACGTGAACACAAACATATATGAAAACATAAATATATATATATATATATATATATTCAGACAATTAATGACCATAACATCTCTCTTTCTCCCTCTCAATACACATGGTTTGACCAAAATCATTAATTAGAATGAAAGTGGTCTTAAAATATATGTAAATTAGCTTCAACATCATACGATGGAATGTGGGGACTGATCAGCTTATTTGGTGATATTCGACAAGAAATTATGTTGTTTTCATTATAGTAAAGGTCTTGTGGATTCAAACGACTTTATTATAAATAGTAAAATTTTGACTATGTGATGTTATAAAATGACTTATTCAAAATATATAAAACTACCATTCTAAGTAATTTTAAGATAGAAAACGCTCATTTAGATATAAATAAATAAATAATACATATTAAAAAAAAAAAAAAAAGCACTAGCCGTATAATATTACAAAATCATTTGCTCAAAACAAGTCATTCAAAAAAACAGGTGAAACTACTATTCAAAGTAATTTTACCGTTTAAAGTAATTTTAAGATTGAGAACGCTCATTCAAATATAAATAATATATAAAATAGAAACACTTATATATCTCTATAGTCATCCAAAAAACTACTTCCCACACCTATTTTTTCAATAAATTTTTTATTAATAAAATACTTTAAAAAAAATTACCTTTGAGGACAATATTAATTATTTTGCACTCATCCAATAGCTGATTATACATCCACCTCTCATATACCCTAATTAATATTAGTTTTCCAGTATCTCTCTCTTATATTTTGTATTACCATAACTTAATTGGTTTGTTTGTTTTGTGTTCATTATTGGCTTAGAGTGTTTTTTATTGTTTTCTAAACACCATAGTTGAAGACTGAAGGCAATCAAGATGATCAGAAAACACAAATAGAAGATGTCGAAAGTTGGAACCAATCATTTAATAACCACTCCATTAGAAGCTAGAAAAACTTTTATGGTTGTCTTTTTGGAGCAAATAGTCAAACAAAGTAAAAACTTTGTAACAAAACACATTCGTTAGAAATCGTTGTTCTGTTAGATTAATGAAAGAGAACAGAAAAAGAAAATGAAGAAACTTTGATGTCTGCCTGTTGCTTGCTTTGCTTCTATTTTGTTTTTTGTGATAAAACGAACTTAGACAGAGATCTTCCATATCCAAAAAAAAAATTCCTAGCTCAAAAATACACAGCAAAATCTGCCAATTTTCACGTTCAATTTTTAGCAGCCCATACGTGGACATAGACTGATCCCGTGACCTAGTCTTATTCAATCGTTATCAATTTAATATATCAAAGTAGATATTTTGAGATCGATATCTTTAAGAGAGATAACCATTTTTATTGAGACCATATAAACCAATTTGGTCACGGTTAGGCTTAATTAGTGTCGACCCTATAATTAATTACTTCATAAAACTTGTGGTTATAATAAGATGAGAATCTTCACCCGTAGTCTTGATAAAATTTATTATGTGACCCCCACATATACATGTAAACTAGCTGTGAATCATGTATTGCTTGAAAATCAAACAAATCCAAAGTTTACGTGTTAGAGATATCTAAATCAATTGAAATTTCAACCAATACACAGGAGATACCCGCCTTATCATAACAGGAAAAAAGAAAGTTATATAAAATTAAAGTTAGTTGAAGTTAATAGATTCAAATTTTATTGTATTGTATTCGAAGTTACAGATTACAGTAACTATAAGAATTTGTGTACACTTTTAGTGGTACAAAACTTGTATTAAAATTTGATATATTTTGAGAATCAATATCACACGATTAATATTCAACTTCAGTATTGGTATAATCTAATATTAATATTGGTCTTCAATCAAGGAACATATATGTAACAAAACCCTAATAGAAAACTTTATGAGTACGTGAGCGACATTCATGAATCACTACATTGCTTCAATAAATTGAGAATAAGAAATTGCTAGATACTTTTATGCAAGCTATGTATCTGATGAGCATCGATCAATTTAATAATGATGATAATCGAAACCAAAGAAAACACACCCCACCGAGAAATTAATGCGATCCTGACATGAAATTAACTTGTACAAATTAATAATTAATTATGAAAATGAACCAGTTTCGAGGGAAAGAGATTGATATTGAAATTTGTAGTTGTTGTAGAAATATTGTAGAACCCTAAGTCCTATCATCTCTCTCTTGCATTGCATGCATTAATGGCTTCTCACATGATTACAAACTTCTTCTTCCAACATAAAACAGCACTCCTTTCATTGAATATGTTTGTCTCTCATCGAAGTTTTCGTTTTCTATTAATCACTATCTACTCCCATTTATAATTCATCTTTAAAAAATCATAATAACCTCTAATTAGGCAATTAATTACAAAAGTCGAGCACCCTTACAGATATCAATAGACAATTATTTCATGTATATTAGACCTACAAAGATTTACTTTCATTTCACATTTATAATAATAATTCGGTTTCATTATCCATCGTTATATATATATATGAAAAAATTTGTTATGTAGGATGAAAATGAATATCATTTCGTATTATATGAATATCTTTCAAGTAATATATATATATATATATATATGTAATGTTTAATTTTAATAAATCTCAATAAACTTCATTATTTGTGTTAGCCACTTTTTAAAAAATAACTTATACTTTTGAATAAAAAACTTAATCAAAGTGGTTTAATTAAGAAACACTTAAACAGTTGCTTTTAAAGTTAAAAAAATGTTTTTAAATTGAAATGGAATCAAAGACCTTTGTTATCACAAAAACCTAAGCTCTATAGGAAGAAGAGACCGAATATAGACAAAGAGAGTTTAATTAATTATAATTAGAAGCTTGGTTGCTTGGATTGTGTGAAAAAATTTACAAAAATTGAGACAATAGTTTAGGTTGGAAAAACAGACATCTTTACCACCTTCGAAGGAAAAACATGAGACATCCAATGTATGCATTAAATGAGCATCGTGGTTGTGAAGATTCACTTTCGAGATATATGCATTATTTTTCTTTCTATGATAATGGTATTATTTTTTAAAATCTATCACTCATGCTAACATCAAATAAATCAGAGTATGACAAAACCTGTAGTCAAGAGACAGATAGTTCTGCAATAAGAGTAAAAACCTACCTATACTAGTTGCAATATAAGTTTTGTCGATGTTAGGATTTGGCCGATTAAGAGATTCAATGCCCAATACCTACAATTAGAGAGCAACAAATCAAACCAAAGAGAAAAGAGAGGAAGAACAAGAGATTTTTACGTGATTCAACAAGTGTGCCTACATCCACGGACCACTCTGAATATATTTTGACAGAGTAACGGTAATACTAGTGTTTACTTCTTTTTTACAATGAATTTCACTCATATTTATAGAGAGAGATGGATTACAATTGAGTGTAACACATGTTAAAGAGCAATCATCATATTAACTACTCTGACATAATCATACAGCATTAACTGCTCTTGCATTAATTGTTCTTACATAGCTATACTTGTATTAAATACTCATCGGGATCCAGGATTGCATAGGTCTCACTGGCATCATATTGGGAAGCATTACTTTAAGGGATCAGCTACTAGAAGATTATCTGGCACGAGCTCGGGAGAACTGACACATCAATCTCGCGAGCTGAAGGTGGATCCAGGTTAATCAGTGACTTGAGAATTGCAAGTTGAGCGCTGAGAGCTCATTCCTACGAGCTAGATATTTAGCGAGCTGAGAGCTAAGAGCTCATTCCTGCGAACTGGAGTTTGCTTTTGGTGATCTTGAGCTGAGCATTAGGCAAGCTGGATTTGTGACTTGACCAGCAATCTGACTGTTTCTGCTAGCTAAGAACTCACTTCTGCGAGCTGGGTGTTGGTGAACTAGACTTTTGTTTACTGAGCTAATCAGTTGCGTCCATTCCTTGAGTTTTCACCAGTCCACTTATATGGTCTCAAATGTACCCACAATAAGTTCGATAAAAACTTATCCCAACTTCAATCTCCAATAAGGAGATATATACAAGCACTTCTACTAATAGGTAATATTAATTATCATATGGATGTTATTATAATTAATTAATTAATTATGCTTTGTTATCTCACTTAAGGTTTATTTGTAAGGCCCATATATACATATATATTAATTAAATTAAGATATATTCAACTATACATGTCAATTCTTAAAATATATATATATATATATATATATGAAAACAAAATTAAAGTACAGATTACATTCGATTTAACCACTTTAAAAACCTATTCAAATCATTTTATCAGTGCATATAATCATTATCATTAATTAAATTGAAATAACAGGTTAAGCACCGTTTATTGCTTTTCTATTGTATTCAATTTTAAATTATTGATATTCAGATAGAATCTCAAATTAAGAGCTAGTTTTATTTAATATTAATGTTTGGTTTATAAAATACTATGCTCAAATGATGTGATATGTGAGTTGTTACGATATTATAAATCATGAAATTATGTGATAATTAATAGCATATTGATAACTTATATGTCAACATTACTCATACTATGTATTTATTTTTAAAAATTACAATACCGTATCCTGAAAATGTTTTAAGGGAAATTCTAGGGAAACAATATAATTAATTACCTTCATAAAATAATAATAAAATATATAAAGAATAAACTTACTTTTTTTAAAAAAAAAAATTAGGAATAAACTTACTTGTACGTTTAATATTGACTGTAAAAAGACTTTAGGTGGGGGTACTTAGTATAATTCCACGGCCGAGACAGAATCTGGGCCATCTAAGATCATAACAGAATGCAATTGTTCATGTTTTCCACATCAAGATGGGCCAATACTACATGCAATTGTGACGTGTCGCAGTATTGCAACCCCACTAAAGTTGTATGTGCAAACGGGGCGGAATACCCAGTCCTTTCTCCCTGTTCTCGCTCTCTCGTTTCTCAGTGCTAATCTGGAACCATCACGGGACTAAGCACCTAGAGAAACTCCTCGGAAACTCATCGGAGTACCAGTATCCTTGCTGCCCTAACGCCCTCCTGGCTAAACGGGACTTACTCTCAGGCTGGCCTCTTTCCATTTCTTTCCATTTCTAGAGATAACCTCATCACTGGAGGATTCACTGGATTAAAATTAAGATACTTGAGAGAGAGAACAAGACAAAGAACCAGGTAGGTTCTTTCCTTATCAATACATAGGATCACTCATCTTGATATATCTGGTGTTTCAGACAGACAGGAGAAGTTTAGCTAACACTCATAATATTTTTCATATATTGCATTTTTCAACGTGGTTACAACTGAGAAGACGCAGCCTATTTATAGAAGAAAGGCTGGATTACATGACAAATAAACTGACATCATTGCTGACAACATATTGTAATGATAAAAGCAAAAGTAAAGTATCATGATGACTCATGATAACAGACGACTTTAATTATGACAGACATAATTATGAAAGTTAAAGTAAAGCAAACTTTTGACTAAGCATGCTTTAATTATTACATATAGGACCCACACGTGCTTTTTGGATTGAGAGGAATCTGGGAATAGTGACCGCAATGATGAAGGCATCTGGCAATAGTAACTTGCAATTATTAGTCAGAAGATGACAAATTGCAATTGTGGTGATCTTCATCATCAGAATCTGTAGCGCCACAAATGCGACAAGGCCATCTGCGATGCATGTATTCAGCATGTCTGGAGCATGTGGTAGTGGAGGAACAGTCTGGACAAAAGGATGGATCATAGGTAGGTGAATGATCATCTGCTAAAGAGACCGTGGCAAAGTGATCGATATCTAATGAGCTGGGGCCTGCGGTATCTTTTTTCTTTTTTCTGTTGCCATGCTGCTTATCCTTTTCATATCTAGCTTTAGCAGCATCAATATCTTCTTGTTGCCAGGTTTCAGGTTGAGTGTCGGGGTAAAACCACAGTGGAGGAGATTCTTCTTGGGAAGTGGTAAAGTGGGTAATCAGGGAGCTGACATACTAGTCTTGGGCTTGGGAAAGGTTATCAAGATAAGGTTTAGGATAAGAAGACCAAGGAGTGTCATCATTAATGGACGGCCATAATTCATCAGGAATAAATTGATTTTTTTCAAAAAGTTGTTTCTGGATAGACCTGATTTTTGCAGCATAGTTAACATGTCCATCAAAGACAGGTAATGGGTTCTGTTCAAGAAGAGAGAACTCTGGTTTGGAGAGATAAACACCATCATACCTAAGAAAGTAAGGGTGATGAAAAACAAGGACAGACCAATGTCTGGGAAGAAGGTTGTGGACCTGTGACCATAATTTCCAGGAAGAAAGTGGTTGGAATCTAGTAAGAAAATGAGGAAGATAACTATGGAATGATTCAGAATCATGTCCCCAAGTAAGAGCTTGAAGGAAGAGATCATTTGAGATTTCAAAAGCAAAATGATGAAGGTGACCGAGACACCATAAAAAGTTAAAAAATTCTATAGGAAACACAAAGTAGGGAAAATGTGATTGAGCAGGAAGATGAATAACCTTGGCAAAAGGATATTCAGGATGAACACACAAAGTTTTGAAGAAGACTGTACCATGAGATAACACACAGTTTTATTGATAAGAAAACATTAATTCTTTAATACGAGACTTAGGGAAATTTGACCTAAGGAGTTCTGGAAATTCTGGGATTTATAGAGTAGGAGGCATAGAAGAAGAAGACGATTGAAACATAAACAGAAGAGGCAAAGCTGAGAAAGCTAAGACTGTTTTAACTGTTTGGATTGGACGAGAGAGGTGATCTGCAAGGAAGTTATGCTTACCTTTGATATGTCTGACTGTGAAAGAGAATCTGTTGAACCATTCTGACCATCGGAGAAGAAGCTGATGAGGCAGCTTTTTCTTGTGGAACTGAAGCATCTGAGAGAAGGATTTCATATCTGATTCGACGATGAAGTGGTGTCCAATGAGATGAAATTCAAACTTCTCAATAGCAAATTTGACTGCTAGAATTTCCTTGAAGGTGGAATGGTAATGGAGTTGACTAGGTTTGAAACTTCCACTTTGGTAAGCACATATCTGTCTGGTTCCTTTTTCAGTTTGTTCAAAAAGGACTGTACCCTAGAAGTTTTCACTTGCATCAGTTTGTAAAATTCTGGTTCCTGTGGAAGGAATGTGCAGAGAAGGAAGAGATTGGCAAACTTGTTTGATCTGTCTGACTGATTGAGTTTGCTAAGAACTCCAAGGAGGAGGATCTTTCTGGAGCAGGGATGACAGTGGTTTTGTGAGTGAAGCAGCATTAGAAATGAAGGGTCTGACATAATTGACTAATCCAAGAAATTGTTGGATTTGATGCTTTGATTGCAGTTCGTCAGGAAATTTGAGCAATTCATTTCCAATGTGAGGTTGAGGTTGATACTTTCCTTCAGAGATGTGCATACCAAGAAAGGTAATCTGGGTTTGGGCTATTTCCATCTTTTTGGCAGAAAGCATGATGCCGTGGTCTTTAGTAATCTGGGCAAACTGTCTGAGGAGATGGTAATGATCTTGTTCATTGGTGGAGAACAAGAGAATGTCATCAATATAGATGAGAGCATTTTGAAGCAAAGGAGCATATATCTTGGTCATGGCTTTTTGAAACAGTGAAGGAGCAGTTTTAAGACCAAAAGGAAGTACTTTCCATTGAAAATGGTGGTCTGGGATACAAAATGCAGTTTTGTATCTGTCATCTGGATGGATGCCTAGTTGCCAAAATCTAGCTTTCAAATCAAATTTGGAAAATATGCAGGCATTTGAAAGACAGGCAAATAGGGTTTGACGACTTGGTAAGGGAAACTTATCATCTTGGAGGAACTGATTAAGTGGTTTGTAATTGATGACCAATCTTAATTTTCCTCGAATTTGTTCAGATCTTTTGTTAACATAAAAGGCTTCACAAGCCCATTGTGAAGATGTAGGCTCAATAAGATCTTCAGATTGTAACTGAGAACATTATGTGCGGGCAAGCATGAGGTGATCAGGATTCATGCCTGAATGACTGGCTTTGGTTGGATTGATAGCTTCATTCATATGAAAAAGGAGTTTGATGAAGAAGATAGGATTTTGCCACAGAGGGTTGGAACACTTTTGGAGGAATTCAGAATGAGATTCTGAACATAAGTCTCGAAGGAGTTGGGTTTTAAGTTCTGTGAAGTCTATGGATGGTTGTAGGGCATAAAGACTTAACACAGTAGTCCAGGGTTTGAAATGATGTTTAAAACGGAGACCATCTGAAAGAATTCTAAGAGAAGGTATCTTAGAATACAAGTCAAAACCAAAGACAAGGTCTTTGTTAGGTAGGTGTGAACCAAGGACTTTTTGGGTGATTGTACATCCAGGGAATATCTCAAAGACCAAAGGTTTACTGATCAGAGAGATATAAAAATCTTTTCCATTGACAGTACGAAACTTTTCTTTGTGAGGTTGCCAACATTCTGCAGGTATGACTGAAGGATTCAGGATAGAGGTGACTGCACCAGTATCAATGAAGGCAATGATAGGGATAGGTTTTGCATATTTGGAAGGGAAAACCTTGATCGTTACAGAAGGGGTGGTAGATAAAGGAGGTTGAACAGCATATTGGAGTTGGTAACAGAAAGATTGGTCAGAGTTAGAAACTGAGACTGAGGATTGATCAAACTGGAGAATATCGTGTGAAGTAGGGTGATCATGAATAGAGAACAAATCTTCAATTTCATCATCAGTAAGAGAAATACCTTTTTGTGAGAGGTATTGAACCATCTTCTGAGATTTCTTTTGCTGTGAGGGACAGTGTTTGGCAAAATGACCTTTTTGATGGCAGAGATAACATCTGTCTGTAGAACGCTGCTTGAAAGGTTTCTTTCTGAGAAATCTTCTGAACTTCGGTTTTCTGAAAGAAGTTCTTTTCTTGAATAGTTTGGATTTGAAGGAGTGGTGTTTCTTCTTGGTAGAACAGTGACACCGGTCTTTGTCTTTACATTTGATCTGTAGATCTGGACGCTGACAAACTTTTGTCAGTTGTTGAGACTTCTTCAAATAATCTTCAAAGAATTTCTTCTGGGCACATAGTTTATCCAGAGCAGTGAGGATAAACTGGTAGATTTCACCAAGAGCGCATTGTTGAAGAGATCGATCTTGGGTTTGCATAATCTTCTGTGCTTCTTGAGACAAAGATTCTGGGATAGAAGACAAGAAAGCTTGCTTCATGTTAGGATCATCAATGCCATGAAGGGCATGAAAGCGCTTAAGCATTTGCTGGTAATGACGATCAAGATCTTTCTTTTTGTAGGAGCAACACTTCATTTGGAAGTATTCTTCTCTCATTTTTGTTTCATGGGCTTGAGGTCTGCCACAGAATTCAGTATAAAGAAGATAAAGAACCTGATTGAAATCAGTGAGTTGGCAGAACTGTAATTGTCTGTATTCTCCTAATTCTTGCCACCATTCACGAAGAGTACCGGTGAATCTAGTAGCAAATTGAGTAAGAACCTGTTGGAGTTGAGCTTGCGGCTTTAACATTTCAGTTTGGAGCCAAGCTTGGAATTCAAAGATTCGTTCACGCCATTTGGAGTATGGAACATCATCAAGAGTGAAAGTGAACAATTTTGAAGTATTAGGATTCGGTGGTTGTTGATGCTGTTGTGGGGGAACTGGTTGAGGAAGTTCTGTCTCAGTACTGGCGGTTTCAGTATGTATTTATGGTTCAGTATTCATGTACTGAGTGGGTAGATTTTGACTTGGACTGCTGAAATTGTCATCATCAGAGGAGAAGAAGTTGTCTTCAGCAGAGGATTGGGGTGTCTGAGTGGAGACAGAGGTATAGCTGTCAAGAGCAAAGGCTAAAGGAGTATCATGAGAATGACCAGTGGGGTCATCTGGGTAGAAAGTTTCAGGAGAATATGTAAGAGTAGGTGGTACAGAGGTTTCAGAAACATGTGCAGGTGATGCAAAAGGATCAGGATGGTAGGGAAGAGGTTCAGGAGGAGGAATATATGGGATCTGAGAAGAGCCCATATCTTGTAAAGTCTGAGAGATCAGATTTGGATAAGAGACCATAAACTGATCATCACGATGACTGTGGGAATGAGCACTAGAGCTCGGGCTATAGTGGTGAGAAGATGTTACCTTGGATTTGGCTTTTCGACGACTCAATTGTTTCTGTCGTTTTTGTTCAGCCTGCTGAGCTTCTTGTTGTTCTTTAAGCTTAGCATAAAGGCGATGAGAGGTACCAAAAGCAATATCGGCTTCAGATCTGGTTTCCAAGGAAGCAAAAGGTTGACTGACCTTTGGAAAGGTAGGCTGAGGGAAAGACCATATGCTTGGAGAAGCCTCAAAAGGATTATACACCGGAACTGGAGGGGCAGTGTTGAAAGTCTGTTTGTATAAATCATGCTGGAGCGAGGCAAGCTGGGTCTTTAGACTTCTCATTTCTGCGTCTTTCTGAGTGAACGCAGAGGTGAAACTCTGATTTGTTTGAATCAAATGGATGAGATCATTATGAAGTTGATTCATTCGTTGTTGGAGCTGTTGAATGAGCTGAGCAGTTCTTTCTGCTGCTGTAGATGTCTGTGACTGTAAGTGATGAAGCTTAGACTCAATTCTGTGCATGACTTTATTTTGAGCAATGGCATTTTCAGATTGCCAATTAAGCACAGCTTCTGCTTGTGAAAGATGCTTAACAGAACCATCAGAGTGGATGGTTGGTGAAGGAATGACCTTAGGTTTTTGGTTAAGATTTTCATCAAGAGAAGGGAAATCTGTATCATAAGAAGGAGACGGATGTTGAAACATCATCACAGCTGGGACAGTGGGTGGAGACTGTTTAGCAACCCATTTTTGAGTAGGTTTACATGGCTGTGAGGTATCTGGAAAAGGGTGTTTTGAAAGATACTCAAGTCCTTCTTTGTAACAAGGCAAAGGTTGGTTGACTGAGGGAACCACTAAAGGAGTGGAACTGGGTGGTCGTTTGTAAAATCTTTTATCCCATTCATCCCATAGAGAATCATGAGTGGGAGATTTGATAGGAGGTTCAGGATCAGAATATCTGACGATATATTCATATTTACCTGAAGGTTCTCCTAATGGACCAACAGTGGGATCACCATCAAGCCATAACTGGTAAAGAGATTTTGGCTTGGTAGACTTTGATTTTGTGGTGAAACAGGAGTGTCAGGGACACAGGATTTTCGGCAGCTTTTACATTGACATTCAAGATCATAGGGACTATGACCATCAGGATGTTTAAAATAGTAAGCTGGCTGACCTGTAGGAGTAACATAATGAACCTGAGGTTGTGGATATGCTGGGTCAAAAGAGCTAACAGGTTGAATCATGAATTGTGTTCGGAGTTCTGGAGGAGCACTAGGTTCAGCTGGTTTGAGGAATTTGATGGTGGTTGTACCATCTGGATTTTGCAAGATGACTGATTCATTGGCAAAGATCGGAGCAGGAGTATGCTGCTGTTGCTCATAAGAAGTAATCCACTGAGCAGGGAGTAATTCAAGCAACTTTTCTCTGGAGATCTGTCTAGGAACAGATATACAGTGAGGAACATGATTAGAGTCCATGGTGAGGAACAAGACTTCTGTGGTACTGGGGATGAAAAGATCAAGAGCATGATCTTGTACTCGCCAGATCATCTGGTGGTGAAGAGTAGCAGAAATAGATCCAGATTTCTGAACAGCACCAGTGATTTGAATTTGGACTTGTAAAGCAGTGGACAAAAACTCGTCTTTAAGATTGACGTTAAAGTTTGGTCTAAGGGTAAGCATGACAGTGCTTGCATTTAGGGTGGTGAGAACCGTAGCAAGACAAGCATGTTCATACTTAGGGTAACGAGTGTCAAGTAGGGCTATCCTGCAAGAGACAGGAAGACCTTTTCGACCATGATAGGTGACAGCAAGTCGAATAGCACCAAAGTGAAGGTGGGAATAACCTTCTGATAACCATTGAGTTATCTGAGACTGTGGTATCTCAAGAGTGAGATATTGTTCTTCAGTTGAAGCAGGGATTTCACACTTAGAGAATTTAGAAGACTGGACATATTCTTTTACAGGTTTACGAGAGGGTTTAACTAAAGTTTTTACAGAAAACGAAGAGGTAAGTTTAGCAAAAGCAGAATAAGGATTTAAAAGAGGAGGAATAGTAGAAGGAAGAAGCTCATTATCAGGAAAATAAGTGAGTTCATACAAGCTATCTATTTTTGTAGAGGTGGACTTAAGCAAAGGAGATGTAAGCGAAGCTGAAAGATTTGGAGACGAAGATGTAGCCATATCAATACAGGTGTCTGTCTAAAACATACCTTCTATATCAAAGAAGAGTGAGGCTCTGATACCAAACGGGGCGGAATACCCAGTCCTTTCTCCCTGTTCTCGCTCTCTCGTTTCTCAGTGCTAATCTGGAACCATCACGGGACTAAGCACCTAGAGAAACTCTTCGGAAACTCATCGGAGTACCAGTATCCTTGCTGCCCTAACGCCCTCCTGGCTAAACGGGACTTACTCTCAGGCTGGCCTCTTTCCATTTCTTTCCATTTCTAGAGATAACCTCATCACTGGAGGATTCACTGGATTAAAACTAAAATACTTGAGAGAAAGAACAAGGACAAAGAACCAGGTAGGTTCTTTCTTTATCAATACATAGGATCACTCATCTTGATATATCTGGTGTTTCAGACATACAGGAGAAGTTTTTTCGTAAATACATATCCATTAAATATTATTTTAAAAAATTATAATTTTATAATTATATTCACTTAATGGAGTAAACTTATGAACCAGGTGCAGACATAATTTATCGATTCTCGTTGGTGATCTATAACCATTAGATTATAATTCAATGGTTTATAAAATCAACGGTTTGAAAAATTAAAAAATAAATTAAAAATTTAAATAAAAAATAGTTACTGGTAATGATATCTCGTGTAATTATATAGTTCGTGTATAGTAGCTAAGATAAGCCAGCAAAACTAACCGGATTTCGTATTGTATGCTTATATATACATGACATAATATAAGTGGATAAAACCATTCGATTTTTACACACATCGTAAACTAGAAAATTTATAAGAATTTAGTCAGAATAATTGAGTTTGAAATGTATGATACAAATTTGAACCCCTTATATACTTATCAAGAACCATAGCAAATCCTTGAAAAGGCAATGACAATGATAAATAATTCTTAAAAGATCATATGATATGGTTTTGAAAATGTAGTTTAGGCATTTCGAAACACATTACATTTTCTACAATAAACATGCATCTTCAAAACCATATCATATCATCCAAGAAATATGAATTTTCATGGATATCTAACAACTTAGTTTTTATTATTTTGGCAGCAAGAAGAAAGCCAAGCGGCAGCAATGCAGCATCATTGATCTTGGAATTCTCAAGAACTGTTCTCGTGATCTTAAATATGGCCAGGGGTAACCGTCCTGTTCAACCTCCCAATCCCCATGTGTGCTGTTACCTTTGCCTTTTTTGAAGAGAAAAGCTTTGGATGATCACTTCGGCGACTGTCATCCGATGAACAAGCAAGAATCTTGAATTTCTTTTACATTTTTATTTAACCAAAAAAAAATATTCAATTTCGGGCTGGCATCCTTCAAAGAGTTATACATAAGATAATTAAAGTCTAGGAATTCTAAAATTAAATTATGACATTACAATTATCGAGTAGGAATTCAATGATAAGTCTCTAACAGTGGGAATGAGATGTTATTATATAAAATAATCAGGTAATCTCTAATAAGGGCGAAGGTTGGGTCAATGCTTCAAAGAAAATAAATAGAATCAATATTATAAGGCGATGGGGTAATTGTTCACTATAATAATCTTGAAAGTTGAAACCTATACACTGCAATGAGTGGACCACTCTACCCCCCTCAATAATTGTACGGAAAAGAAAAATAATCAAATAAAACAACAACCAACATTACTATTTGTGTTCGTGTCACATTAATTTATTTATCATTATCCATAGGATGACTTAAATTTCGATAATTTTTTTTTTAGATTACTAAAACTAGTTTAGGGGACTATCGGGACAAAACAGAATGAGACACTGATGATATGGTCCGGATAGTAGTTTTCATACGAGAGAGATTAACTTACATGAGAATGAGAGGTCTGCTTACATGAATGTGGGAGAAGATAGCCACATTAATGGTAACTCACTAGGTGCTGAACCCAAAATTTGAGAAATCTTGGGTTGTGCTACCGACCAACCAATATGGCAAAGCAGTTATTGACACTTAAATTTCAATTTTATGCAAAATTCTGCACTGCATGGATAGGATGTATACTAAAACCCAATAACTGGAGACAACATCTTTTTAAAAAAACACATCAAACAAGTTAGAGATGTGTCAAGGTTTTATAACCAAAAGTAGATTTAGCATTGATATTAAACTGATCATATGTTTATTAGATTCTTATTGCTAGGAGATATCTATTCTTACACTGAAAGGAGAAATTTTTTCATACATTAATTGAGAAAAATTTTCCACAATAGTTATAGGAAGGTTATAAGAGTTAATTGTTTTATTTTTATATGTGGAGAAACTTCATTTTAATTCTTGAGGTTTGGAAAAATATTAGGTTTTTAAAAATTTTTTGGAAATAGTTTTTTTCTTTGATAACTTCTGCCAAACTCTTCGAAAAAGTTCATATCGTCAATTAACTAACAACTGACGGTCGGTGGTGATAGATTATTTGGGTAGGAAGGGTAAAATGGTCTTTTCATATGAGAGGTTAAGATTGTGATACATAGATGGTTAGGATTTTAAACATATAAAAGATTTTTTTTTTTTTTAAATAAAAAAGTTTTACAAAATTAAATAATTACTTAATCAAAATTAAAAAATATCTAGGTTCATCATCATCAACACAAGCCTAGGGGCATAACATATTGATTTTTGTACAAACCTAGAACAAAACCCCGCTGTCAACAACAACCCATTCATCATCAACCTTCATCATCATCAACCACAGTGGTAGCAACTTCCCTAGTCCTCTACCTCCTCCTGCCATTAGATAAGCGAGATAAGAAATCAACTTGATCAGTAAGAGAGTCGACTTGTTTGGTTGATTTTCTTATGTTTAAGGGTTTTTTCTTTTTTTTTTGTTAATGTAAATGGTAGAGGACGCCATGGCAATTGTGGAAGGGCATTTTGTTGATGGTGATGTCAAGCCCTTTGTAAACTTGCATTTTGTTCGAATTGATGATTTCCATTAAAAAATAATCTAGTAACTAGGTTGATAGAGAGTTTCGATTTATCGGTGTCGGTGGCACCTATTATAACCACCGCTTTCTCCATTTTTTAGTGGTGGTGGTGATGTTGTTGTCCTCTAGAGCAAATGGTGGAAGAAGTTGTAGCGGTGATGGACATACAAGCCACCATGAGAACTCATTTGGGCCATTGTCATTTCAAATGAAATGCCAATGAGGAGGAGAAAAATGGAGAGCATAAATGTTGTTGTTGTTGGTGGAAGGGATTTGTTAATTTGAACTCTTTTTTTTTTTTTTTGAATTGTCTTGCAACAATTTTTTTTTTTTTAATTTTTATTTTCTAGGTTCTAGATCTTCAAGCTTCAACTTGAAGATATGAACTCTTTTTATTTTTTTGGTTAATTTTTTTGGAATAATTTTTTTAATTTTTAATTTTTGGGTTTCAAATCTTATTGATTGTGACATTATGAGTAATTAGGTTGATTTTTTTCATGAGTAATTGGGAGAAGAGATTTGTTAAGATTCACCTGGGTTAAGTTTTTTTAATAATTTTTTTCATGATCATCTGGACGATGCCTTTTCTTGTTGATTAGTTGGATTCATCCCTGAATGAGTTGCTTTTGTTTGAACATATTCTTTGACAGGGGGTGATCTATGAGAGACTAACTGAGTAACTTTTCTTACAAGAGATTTGTCTTTTCTGAAAACATTGTAAGGGTTGACAACAGGGTAGGAGGTAGCATCGATCTTAGCACCTTCAGGAATATAAGTATATTCAACAGGGTTGATTATTTTTCTGGAGTTAGTACGGGAAAGTGTTTGAGGAATAGAAATAGATGAAGAGAGTCTATGAGGAGGAGAAGAAGAGGATGACTCATTGGAGATGGTAAGTTGATTGCATGATCTTGAAGTCTGTACACGATTTGATGATGAACTGTTGTTGCATATGATGATGATACTTGGGGAGCACCAATAATCTGAAGCTGGACTTTCAGTGATCTGGAAAGATTTTTATCTCTCAAAGGGATGTTAAAGTTGGAAAAATATGTGAGAGATATACTTCTAGCAAGTAAGGAGGAGATACAGGTGCCGATCACCGCATGCTCATATTTGAGGTAAGTAGTATTTAGAACAGCAAGACGGCAGATGGCTGGTTTATTTATTTTTATTTTAAAAAATTTTCACCTAGGTTGATTTTTTTTTTGAATTATTGCCTAATTTAAAAAAAAAAATCATATTTAAAAAAAAACAATAGTCATATCATACGTGTCAATTTTTTATTGGTTAAATAATATACAATATTTTGATTTTATTAGGGACAAAACAGTCATTTTAGGTGATGAGAGACAATTGAATCTTTTTTACTTTTTTGTTTTGTTTGACTGTTAGTTGATTGGTATTTTGAATGCTTTTAAAGACTTTTAGAAAAAATAGAGAAGAAAAGAATAGTTTCCAAAAAAAACTTTAAAATATGATATTTTTCGAAACCTTAATAACTAAAATGAAGTTTCTCCTTTATATTTATATTTACAGTTTTTTAAATTTCATACCTTTGAAACTAGTAGCCCTTAGTAGTTATGGAGATTCTTATTTAATTTTATATCTACACCAATCTTCTAATCATAAATCCAAAATTTATTCTTAGGGTGTAGAACAAAAGTAAAGATTATCCATTAATCTTTTGTTGGTGCGAAGTTTTTTATGAGAAAAAATTAAGTTTGAGTAATGCGTGAGAAAGAAAAAATCTAACAGTCTTGACCATTCACTTTTTAAATGTTAATGTGTTATTAAATTATCAAAAAATTAGTAAATAATAATAATAGAGAATCCTTGCTCTTAGAATAGATATTACCATTCATAAATATGATTTACACACCCAATTTGTAAGTAAATCTATTCCTAAAGTTTAAAAGTTCAAACATTACTATAACCACCCATATCAATTTCAAAAGTAACTTTATTGTGAAATCATATCTTTAAAATAAATAAAAAAAATTGTAAAACTATTAAATTGTCACTAATCCCAATTTAAATACACCAAATATGGTCCACTGAATTTGAATCTTAATAATCAATAGGTAATCAAAGTTGGATCATTCTGAAGCAGCATGTATCATTGTAAAAGATCAGTCATTTCATAGGCATCCACTAAAATTGAGATATTTTATTTTATTTTTTAAAACAATGATAATGCTGAATTTTAAACAAACCATATGGATTAACGGCTAGAGACCAAAGGACTTGCTTTTCTGTCATTCAATTATAGCAATAGATGAGAGAGAGACCCGAAACGAGAAAATTTTGCAAAAGCATTGTTATGTTGAAGCAAGGTTTGCTTACAAATATAACTAGTGAGCAGGGAAAAGGAAGAGGTATATATATGATAATTCAATGGTCTTTTATGAGTATTAAAATAAACAATTCACCTTCACATTTGGAATTTCGCTAGCCCTGGAAAAGGGTGGAAGAAAGATAGGGCAAGGTTTGGGGTCTCTCGAATGAACAAAGAAGTTGAAATTTTCATCCATTTCATTTCTTTTAATGAATAATAACGGAGTAAAACTAGATATTAATGAATAAATTAGGGTTTAACATATAATGAAACAAGGTTATATGAGTGTAGATAATATTTTGACTTTTTTATTTAAATTAATATGTACTTATTGGTCATTTTATCAGAGGAAATATTATATTGTTTTTTATATAAAATATGAGTGTATAAATCATATATTTAGGTGGCAATAACAACACCCTTATTCTTATAAAAATTTATACCAATACAGATCTTCTAATCATAAATCCAAATATATATAATATCTCTTCTTGAGGGATTAGAGAAAAAGAATGATAATATATGTATCACTGATTGTTAGTATTTACTTGTTTTAAATTAATTCATAAGAGAATGAAAATAGGGGGTCCTATGCAAATTTAGGGTTGTGGAATTAGTCCCCCACCCATTCTCATTCCCATTTACTTTTAAATATTAAAATATCTTTTATACTTTTATAAAAAGACAAAATTAAAAATAAAAAAAAGTGAGAAAACTTATTTTATATTTATGAACGATGTAGTAAATAATATTAAATTATTATTAAAAAATAGTTTAATAAGCATAATATTATTATAATAAAAATACATATTTGTTGATGACAAAAAAACCATAATTTTTTTTCATTAATGTTAAAGGAATATATATTTTTAATCGATGATATTTTTATAATTTATAAATAATTTATTTTGATTTTAAATTAAAATAAATATTTAAAAAAAATATTATTAATTTTGATTGTGATTTCGATAATTGAATTAATTTTTTATTTTAATTTTGATATATTTATTTTATTCTAAATTAATTTGATTTCAGTTCATTTGATTTTAATCGTTCTAATCAGGTGCAGGTAGACGCACGAACGACTTCAATCTCTCTGAAGGGAAAAAAACAGAGCACTTTTCATAAATGGACCAAAATATCATGTCTTCAAAGAGATTCCAAAAGTCATCTAAGTTCTAATCCCACATATGAACTACAATACAAGCGAAAAAAGACACAGCACGAGCATGGCACGCGCCCCACCTGATCTCGAAATCCCAACCGTCCACGTGTAACCATCCAATGGCCCTCCACCTTTGTTGCCACTCTCTATTATCTTCTTCTACTTTCTCAAACCACTCGCTCTCACTCGGTAACCCTACAACTTCCTCTGTTTTCCCCTGTTTACTCTCTCTCAGTCTCTCTCTGCGCAGACATGTTACTTGAAGCAGCACCAGCTCTCTCTCTCTTGAACCCACAAAAGGATGCTCTGTCTCTGGCTCCCCTGTTTTCCTCCTCCACTCTCCGCCTCACCGCCACCAAAACCCCATCTGGGGTCTCCGTTTTCGCTTCAAAGAACTCCAGCAGTAACCCTTTAACCGGCGTCGTCTTTGCCCCCTTTGAAGAGGTCAAAAAGGAGCTCGACTTGGTCCCTACTGTGCCCCAAGTCTCTCTCGCCAGACAAAAGTTCTCAGATGACTGTGAGGCCGCCATCAATGAACAGATCAAGTGGGGTTCTCTTCTTTTTCTCCTTCTTCATTTCTTTCACGTCTTTTGTTGTATAGATGTTCTTGTTTTTGTGTTTTTTCAGATTTGCTTGATTGTAAAGTTTGCATTTTTAGTTCAGTTTTATGTTCTTGATGTGTAAAGTTTATATTTTTAATTCAATTTTGGGTTCTTGATGTCATTTTTCCAATGATGTGATTGTTTTTATGTCAAATTACAGCGTTGAATACAATGTCTCTTATGTGTACCATGCCGTGTTTGCCTACTTCGATAGAGACAACATTGCTCTCAAGGGTCTTGCCAAGTAATTTCTTTTCGAAAATCTTTGATTCTTCTTAGGTTTTTTGGTTGTCGTTTGTTGATAAAGATTGGTTCTTTTTCGGGTTGTGAACAGGTTTTTCAAGGAATCAAGTCTTGAAGAAAGAGAGCATGCTGAGAAACTGATGGAATATCAGGTGTTTAATTAGTTTGATTCGACGCATTTTTGTTGTTGTATGGTTAATAATAACTTGTTTATAACCGTTGAATTTTTGTTTGCTTGATTCGTGTAATTTGCAGAACAAACGTGGAGGAAAAGTGAAACTGCAATCAATATTGATGCCACTCACGGAGTTTGATCATGTGGAGAAGGGTGATGCATTGTACGGTGAGTTTCGAGTTCAAATGTTGGTGGAACATTAATGTGTTGTTATGTTTGTGCATGGATATGGCATGAAGAATCTGTACCATCAGATGAATATTATTTATTATCAGTTAATCTTTATACAGCTGTTTTGTTATTGAAGCCTATCATGCTTGGCTGGTTAGTCATGCTTGTCTAATAATGCAGTACAATTGTTGTGGGCCCAGAAGTATTTTCCATTTTGTACGATGTCATGGACATGCAATAATTCGAAAGTTCGTAATGCACTTTTTTCTTTAAAAAAGGCTCAATTTGAAAGTATGCTGGAAATGTCATGACATAAATGTGTGATTTTTGGACATCAATTGTTTAGCCATGTATGATTATATATCCTTTTGGATTCGATGTTATTTTTGTTCCCTTAATGCCTTGTTAAGAGGCTAAAAATGTAGTCCATTTGTTTACTTTGATGCCATTGTGGTCAAGCACACTTTAGCAAAATCAGTTTGCCTACTTAGTTGAGCCTAATTGTCTTTAACTGCTTGAATCAGCAATGGAGCTTGCATTGTCTCTGGAGAAGCTAACAAATGAGAAGCTTCTTAATTTGCACAAGGTATCTTTGTTTTTATTTCTGATTTTACGGTTTTATGTGTTGATATGATGGTGCTTAAATGTCATAGGTCCTTTAAGGTGTGAGTTTTGCTGTGGCAATCTTTCTCATGAGTTGCATTTTTTTATATATCTGATCAACAGGTAGCCGACCGGAACAATGATGTGCAGTTGGCAGATTTCGTTGAGAGTGAGTTTCTAGGCGAGCAGGTACAATTTTTCACATTCTCATTTGGCATAGGCTTGAAGTTGTTGTATATGATTTTGATATCCCAATTGTTCCTTTCGTAGGTTGAAGCTATCAAGAAAATCTCTGAATATGTTGCTCAGCTGAGACGAGTGGGCAAAGGACACGGTAATAATCGAAAACCTTGTTTCATTTTCGAACAGTTTCTTAAGCTTTTAATTAACACTAAGAATTCAAATATCAATATGTAAGCTCATAACTTATTCAAATCATTTTCAGGAGTTTGGCATTTCGATCAAATGCTTCTCCACGAAGAAGCAGTTGTTGCATGATATGATTGGCACACAATGCTTTTGCTATTTGGATATCATTTTGGAGGCTTCTTTTAAGAGAGCTTTTGTGTTTTTAGTTTTTCACCGTTTTAAGACTTCGGGACATTGTGGTTGTGTAGTCAAGAAATTTTATGTCAATGAAAAATAGATGAAATGCATATGGGGTATTTTCAGCATGTCATATCATATCACAGTTAATTTTAGTCACGGAACCACTTAGAACAATCACCTTTTGTTTTTTGTCTACAAGAATCTTTTTCATGCGATATTTTCTTTGAACTTACGATGTCAATGTGATGTATGCAAGAATAGTTCCCAAATACTACTCATCGGAAGAGACTTGACGTGTGAGTCTGATCGGTTAGATTTGTGGTTTGCTTTAATGGGATATTTACGTCACCTATCTCGTAAAAGTGTTATTAGTTTTTTGTTTTCCGAAGATGGTATGGTTCAATGATGTATTCGAATTCGATTATGTAGCTCGGGGTATTTATGAGTTTGAAATTGAAAAATAATACCCTTAACAGGGAGGCCAACAGCGAAGGTCAGGTTGCTTACAATTTGTTTGTCAAGTTCATTAGGAGATAGCTGGTCGTGGTCCCCTATGGTATTGGTTAGCTAGATATGGTACCTGAACAAGGGAGAGATGATCACCCTGGTTGGTGCAAGACCAATGTTTCAAAACTCGCGACTCGCTACTCGACCGGCGACCCAGCGAGCAGCGAGTAATCGGTAACTCGGCGATTACTCGAAAAGTACTGTTTAGGGACTAAATTATAATTTTTAAAATTTAAAAGCGCAAACTAATATTTCTTTAAATGTCAAGGACCATGGTGAAATTATCCTTACTATATATATAAAACACCCCAAGTCCAAACCCTCATGTCCTCTCTCTTTCTCCCTTCCTCTCTCATCACTCTTCTCTCTCTAACAGTCTAACATCACCGTCGCCGTTGCCGTTCCAATGAGCCGTTGCCGTCGCCGTCGTCTTTGCCGTTCCATTGAGCTAACACCGTCGCCTAAGTCGAAGCCCATCCCTCTTCATCGTCGTCGGCCCTCTCTCTCTCCTCTGCACGGCGGTTCGAGTCTCTTTCTCTACCGGTTCAAGCCTCCTTCTTTTCCCCTTCATATCTTCGACATTGTTTCCTTAAGTCGTCGTTGTCTCTTTCCTGAAGTTCTCATCGTCACCGTCGCCGAACTCTATGAGTGAAGGTTTCACACTTTCACTTATTTGATTGCATTTTCATTTGTATGACTGATTTGTTCTGTTGTGAGTTAATTTTGGCCCATTTTTTGTGGTTTTTGGAATGATTTTTGGTGGATTTGTGATGTTTGACTCGCCGAGTTCATCCGAGTTGGGCCAAGAGCCCACCTCCGGTGAGCAGCACCTCCGATCTGGGGGTTCTCGGATCGGCGCAGTGCCAATCCACAAGAACCCGGCGAGAACTCGACGAAACTCGTCGAATTTTTAAACAATGTGCAGGACACATCAGTGTAAGACAAGGCTTGAAGAGGACAAGTTATGGTGGTCCTGATTTCCATAACTTGTGTTTGAATGATTAGGATGTCTCCTAAATATTTATTTATTTTTGATGTGAAATTAAGAAATATTTAGATATTTATGGTTTTGAATATTCATATTCTGTGCTTGAATTTGTTGACAATTTATTTTTCGAAATAAAATTTGTTTACAAAATTTTTACTAAATCAATGATATAAAAAAAAAAATGATTATCTGCAAATGTGATTTTGAATGTTTTTTTGGCTATAAATCAAATGAACTAAATTTAATCTACTGTCATCTGTTATAAAAAGTCAATCTGAAATTATTTCTCGTCTTTTTCAAAGCTGAAATTATTTCTTTTAGACGGAAAATTGCAAGATGAGACGGGAGGGAATGGATTCCTGACACGTGTTTCTGTGGTAGACAAATGATCAGCTACTCATTTTATAATTATAATTGGACGTGTCAATTGTACCTAGTTATGATTCACAAATGTCGTGTCGATATCAGATCATTCTCAGGGATTGATTGCGAGGGCCCATTAAAATCCACTAAACAGCCCGTTACTAGTGGGCGTCCTTTTTGCAGGCCCTGCTTGGCCTACAAGCGGTCCTTGTATGGAACCACTACTAATACTACGCCTTTAAACAATAAAAGATATCCAATATAATTAAAGTTACTACAGTATGGTAGCTGCTTTTCAATCGTGGAAGAAGTCTTTTCATAATTTATTTTAATGATTACAGTAAGACTTGAATTTCATTGGTTTCCATGTTAATTTCAAAAAGAAAAACATTTACAATATTAAAAGGAGCTTTATAGATTTGAAGAAAATAGTTTCAATTCAAAAAATGTTTGAAATTACATTTATTTGAAAATAATGGTGCAGGCGTTTCTTCTAGTTTTGGTAGTTGTGTATCTTACAATTCACACTAATTGTACAAGTTCAATTTTCACCATGTACTATTTACAAGTATGCGTTGAGAATTATTTTCTTTTATTGTTAGCATAGTTGTTTATTGGTTAAAACTTAAATGAGTATATATCTAGATTGTGTAAATAGTGATTGATTTAACGATAGTTATCTTTTGATTATAAGAGTAGATTTTTGAATTATGCAATTAGTGATTGATCTTGATGGATTTTGGTAGAATTTTTACCAGTTTGACATTGGTTCCAAAATAAAAAGAAAAAAAGAAAACGATGGTGGCACCTAGAAATGCTCTTTTGAAGCCACTGGCCTAGATGTGTCAAATGTGTGGGCCGAACTAGACCATCTAGAGTGGTGATATTTGCACCCCATTGAAAATGTATGTGCACCCTTTTTGCAAATACATCCCTATTAAATATTATTTTAAAAAATTACAATATATTATTATTATTATTCACTTAGTGAGGCCAACTTACAAAATGAGTGTACACATTGCTTTAGAGGGGTGCAAATATCGATTCTCGGCCGTCTAATCATTAGGTCCAATTTATATGGCCCATGTCCAAGAGAAAATTAATAGAGTTTCAGACACGGGCTGGACTGTGCGAAAAGAATCCGCTGCCCATTTGAATTTGATGCCTTCTCTTGCTTTTACAAAAGAGCTAGCTTTTTCCCCATGATAATGATTTTTTTCCCATATTTTTGGGTAAATTCCTGCAAAAAAAATTGTAGGTAAATTTTGCTGTATATTTTTAACAAAAAATGCTTAGAAATCATAGGGAAAATATATTATTTGTATCATAATATTATATCTGATTTGATTTTGAGTTGTGTGCTTTCGGGAGATTTAATTTTTAGCTGTTCTTCAGTGTATTCTAATAAAAAAAGTCTGATAATGGTATATGTACTTGTAATTGGTACGAGTAAGTTATGAAAAAAATAATAAAAACTTTTATGAAAATTTAAAAGTTAAATTAATATGCTTTAAAATTTTCAATAACGATAATATTTAATAATGTATTCGTGAATAAGAATAGAATAAATTATCAAAATATAAAAAATGATTTTTTTTTTCAAAAAGTCGCCAGGTGGCGGTCGTCGATGGAACCGATCCAGACTGTATATGTATGAACTCTGCAAACACGGAAACTTAGAGCAGAGAACGAAGACGAAAATGGAGCTTGTAGTCGAGCCCTCAGTTTCGACCCTCATATTCCTCCTCTTCTTCTTCTTCACTCTAGCTCTATCAAACGTCGTTCAAGACTTTGACGTCCGACAACACCTCTCCACTGTAACAAGGTCTCTCCTTTTCACTGTTTTCATATAAATCATTTGAATATCAGGTTTATACTGATTTTAATTTTTGTAATTTTGTTTTGGTTTTTTCGATTTTGTGTTGCAGATACAGTGTTGGCAAAGATATTGTTGTTGACGACGATTTTGTGCCGTCTGATATTCCTGAAGAATGTGCTCCTATACACTTGAATCTTGTGGTAAATTTTCTCATTTCGATTGCGTTTCGTTTGAAAAATTGAGAAATTTTTGTTGTGGTTTTCGATTTCGGTCATTTGAGGAACCTGTTTGGGGCTTGTTAGAGCATCATTGTAGTGCTTGATTGAAGCTTTGTCTTGTAATAGATGAGAAAGTTGGAGAAAGAATTTATTTTGATCCAAAAAAAGGCGTCAAGATGCATTTTGATTGTTTGTTTATTAGTTGTTGTTTTGTTTTTTGCTAGTGGAGTGTTGAATGCACCTGGTATTGCTTGGTTGTGGTGTTGTGTTGTACCCTATGCCATATTGTATGGAATACGCATTTGATTGGCTATATGCTACATGGCATGGTATCATTGGATTGTGTCTAGTGTATTGAAGCTTTTCTTGTAATTAGAAGGGAAGTTGGAGAAAGAATCCATTTTGTTTTAAAGTTAGGGTTTTTTTTTTTTTTTTTTTTGGAAAATGCATTTCGATTATTTTGCTTATGTTTTAGTTTTTGTTTCTGTTGATTTGTGAACTGTATTGGTGTGGAAGTGAAGTTTTGAGTGCACTTGTATTGCTTGCTTGAGGAATTGCACTTTTGTTTGATGTTGTAATCATTGAATTGATGAGTTTGGAAAGCAAAAGTTTGTTGTTTGTTGTCATAGAACTAAATGACGAAAAAAGTAGCTAAGGCAGTTGTTGTGTTCGTAGGCAAGGCATGGAACTCGTTCTCCTACTAAGAAACGGATGAGAGAATTAGAAGGATTGGCTGAACATTTGGAGGTACTCGTAAAGGAAGCCGAAGAACATGGTTTATCTCCGCAGAACGTTCCGGCTTGGTTACCGCAGTGGAAGTCTCCTTGGAAGGGGAAATTGAAGGGTGGGGAATTGGTCAGCGAAGGAGAAGATGAATTGTATGCTATGGCAATCAGGATCAGAGAAAAATTTCCAGATTTGTTTAAAGGGGACTATCACCCGGATATTTATACCATAAAGGCTACGCAGGTGAGTTCGCTTTCCGTCTAATCATATAACGTGTTTCTTGAATTTAATGCTACAATGAGAAGTATATTAGTGGTGACAAATTACTTTGTTTACTGTTTTTCTATCTTTATGTTCATTTTATTGTGAACATATGGATGCGTCTTTGTTGATTCCCTGTACAAACAATGATTATGATGTTGGCATAGACTTTGTTTCTGTTTTCCTTTAGCATACTGCCTTCCCTTTTTGACTCTTTAGACTTTATACTCCCTTCTTCTCTGATGAGATAGGTTCCTCGGGCATCTGCTAGTGCAGTAGCATTTGGGATGGGGCTGTTTAGCGACAAAGGAAGTCTGGGACCTGGGCGACATCGAGCATTTGCTGTTACAAGTGAAAGCCGAGCAAGCGATATAAAGCTGAGGTTTCATGATTGTTGTGAGAACTACAAGGTATTAATTTAGCTTTGATGTTTTTCTTCTCAAGATAAAAAATCCACTCAGATTAACATTAGTTTGTTAGTCATAAATTTTAAGTTTTATGATCTTTGTAGATGAGAGTATTCAAAACCATTATAATATATTATTAAGATGTCTTAATCTGGTTTACATAAGTCCTTTCATTTGTTTCTTTGCTGAATATAAAGGCCCTCTTCAATGATCTTCCCTTGACTCATTCTTGAATCTTGCTGCCTCAAGTTTTAAAAATTGGTTGAATCAGAAATTGTTAAAAAAAAAGAAAAAGAAACAATTTTCAGTTCAATTATTTTCCTTTTAACTCTTCAGTTTCTTAGTCTAGCTGTTTTTGTTCAAGATCATACACTTTACCATGCATCCCGGGTCTCAGGAGCGAAGATGCAGTACTCTGTTTTCCTTTTTTGATTACTTTAGATATATTGTGGATGCAGAATTTTAGGAAAAAAGAGGAGCCTGCTGTTGAGAAGCTCAAGGAACCAGTGCTTGATGAAATTACGTCTTCGTTAGCAAGGCGATATGAATTGAATTTCACCAGACAGGACATTTCTTCTCTGTGGTTTTTATGTAAACAGGTGATTTCCTCCTGCAATTTTTGATCACCATGAAGCATACCTTCTCATCAGTCCAGAATTAATGTGCAATCAAATTCTATTTATGATTTAATGTCTCAATTGGTTTTAATTTGACAGGAAGCATCCTTGTTAAATAAAACCGATCAAGCTTGTGGTCTTTTCAGCGATTCTGAGGTATAGAGATTTGATATATCTATATGGTATTCTTATCATGATATTTCTAGTTTAGTCTTGTTGTGTTGAAGGCATTTCCCTCACGTTAAGTCAATATGTAACGTGCAACTTATGAACTTCAATTTTGATTATATTTTAAATTTCAGGTGTTCCATAATTTCATTAATCTGCTGCATGTAAATAGTAGGACTTATAATGCCCATGTTGGGTGGTCGGGAAGTTAATTGGTTCAGCATATCATTGAGGAAACAATTACATATGTTCTATTATTGAATATTTTCGTGTTATTAACTTGAGTATTTCTACATGTTTTAGGTTGCTTTGCTGGAGTGGACAGATGACTTAGAGTTGTTTATATTGAAGGGTTATGGTAAATCATTAAACTATCGAATGGGAGTACCGTTGCTTGAGGATGTTCTTCAGTCAATGGAAGATGCTATCAAGGCTAAAGAAGGTAATATAAATGATAAAACATGTCAGTGTACTATCTAATTTTTATATTTTATTTGCTGGTTAATCTGCCATGGTCCTAAATACTTATGAGTTATGGGTAGAGGAGGTATGGACCTTCATGTAATTATGCTAGGCAGAGATCCTTGTGGATTTATGCTGTTAGAATAGCCAATTACCAATGAACATGATATAAAACTACTGGACCAGGAGTGCAATTGGTGCCTATAACACTTAATGGCTGTTTACAAACGAACGTGTTAATAATTTTTGCTTCTTTTACCTTTCATGTTATGCTTTTTATTTCTTGATTTATTCAGATCCATATTTATGTGAGTTTGTTATTATCAGTGAGACTTTGTCTCCACCCCTTTCCCCTAGCATGTATAGTTAGTTGACCTTATGGAAACTGTTACTAATGGCCTCTCTTCTCGCTTCCATTATCTCTTGTAGAGAAACTTACTCCTGGAAGTTACGAAAGGGCTAGACTTCGATTTGCACATGCAGAAACTGTTGTTCCATTTACTTGTTTGCTTGGGCTTTTCCTCAGTAAATCTGGTGAGTGATGCGTCCATTGCATGCTTGAATTCCTTCCTTGTGATATGTAGATGAGTGTCATTGTACAGGGTACTAATTTCTTTGTGAAATTTTAAATATTTCAGAATTTCAGCAAATACAACGGGAAGAACCTTTGCAACTCCCTCCAAAGCCTCCGCAGGGTAGAAAGTGGAAGGGCAGCATGGTGGCACCTTTTGCAGCGAATAACATGCTGGTTTTATACAGCTGTCCTGCCATATCTTCAAACAACTACTTTGTGCAAGTACTGCACAATGAACATCCCATTCCAATGCTGGTAGGCTGATCATTCTTTCTTTCTTGTTTTTTGGTGTGTTATTGTGTGTAGTTTTTAAACATGTAATTGACCACAGTTCATTTGTGTATTTTCGACGATGCTGCTTTGCTGCTGCAAGATTTGCCATTTTCGTTGTTCTTTTCTGCATTCTGATGTCTGATCCATTTCTTTTATAGGGTTGTGATGGTACTGATTTCTGTCCATTCCAGGTTTTTAAGGTACCGTCATCTTCCAAGCTCACCTATTAAATTTTTACAAAGTTTGATGGTAGTTATGAAATGTACATTGTTACATCATTTTTGTCTTTCTATAGGAAAAAATTGTTGCTCCTCATTTAAAGCACAAGTATGACACAGTATGCAATGTAAAGAATGAACAACCACTGCAGGAGCCTGAAACTAGTAAGTTACGGCAATTATTTGGTTGGCTGTTCTTGCTGAGGAATGATGATACAGATTCCGGTAAAGTTGAATTGTAGTTTATTTTTGAACCAAAAAAATACGTTGTTGTAATTCTCACATGCCTTTTTTTTTCTTGGCATTTCTTTAACATCATTTTTGCAGCCACAGCCAGTTCCTTCTAGCTGGGTACCATTTTGGACTGATCCCCAACCTAGTAGTTGGACTATCAATCTTGTTACACAATGACTATGTTGATTCAATTCCATTCTCTGATTCGAAATTTCTTCCGTGACACGTGAGGCTGGGATTGAACACTATAGCTCTCTTTTGTTTTTGTTTTTCCTTTCTTGTTTTTATATATTTAACATGAGACGAGTAAATTTTATACCTAAGTTGCTTAGTTGCTTTATGATTGCCGACTCATCACACGTTCTTTTTTCGTTTTCTTTCCTTTTTTTTCCTCATCTTTTCTTTGTACGATTACATACATTTGCGAATGTATCCTCCTTTAGATGTGTACTTGATACATGTTGAATTTATACACGAGCCAAATCATAGAAGGAATTCAAAATGTAAGTCATAAGTTGGTATAATATTGTCGTCCTGGCATTTGGCAACCTATGATAGAAATCAATCTGCCGTTAGCAACAGCTAAGTCTGTAAATAGTTGCTGATGTGAAGCTAAAAGATCAATAACATCACTGAATTCATTCACACATTCAACCGTGATTGGCCTCCCGAGACTGATATGGTCAAACCATCACAAAAATTGAGCAATTTTCTCGCGAGAGTTTATGATAAATTTTCATCATATTTACAATTAGTGGAAATTACTAAAATTAATAGAAGTAAAATTGAAAATTCATTTAGGCACAAACATAAGAGTCATTTGATTTTAATTCGGCTGTCACGGCTTCTTTTCGAGTTGGTGACTTGACGTAGAGAAATCTGGGTTTTGAGTGAATGATACACTCGTTGATATGCATTCCAAGTGTAGAAATGTGGACATGGCTCCGTTGGTACTCAAAAGAATGACGGAGAAGAAGAGCATTGTTTCGTGGACTTCAATTATAGGAGGGCTGGCAATGCACGGGGACGGAGAGGAAGTGATATGACTTTGGCATGAGATGGAAGAGTCTGGAATCAAGCCTGACAGGATCACCTTCATTTTGGTTATATACGCTTGCAGTCATGCTGGAATGATTGATCAACAAGGACAACAATGTTTTTCTATGATGACGAAAGTGTACAACATAGAACCATCCACTGAACATTATGATTGTATGGATGATCCATATGGTCGAGCTAGGGAGTTTTTGAATTCGTATGTCAAATGCCTATCCCGCATCTGGCGGCCTCTTCTTGGAGCAGGCAGCATATACGGGGAACGTTGAGTTGGCAGAACAAGTGAAGGAAAGAAAATCCAAGGTAGACCCTGCTAATTCCAGTGACCATGTGTTATTGTATTGGTTCATGCTGTTGCTGGGAAATGGAACAATACTGAAACCATGAGCAGATTAATTACCAACTGGAGGATCAAGAAGACTCCCTGTTGGAGCATGATCGAAGTTGACAAGACCATGTATAGTTTGATTGCCAGAAAAAACCTAAATTATACAACGAAAGAAGCTTATGATAAGCTAAGAGAGATATGCTGAGGCTAAGCATCGAGGAGGTTATGTTAAAGAGGTTGAGAGTGTTCTGCATGACATGGTAGAAGAAGAGAGAGAAGATTCGATAGCTAAACACAGTGAAAGACTCTTGGTTGCTTGCTCATGCCGAGATTACTGGTAAAAAACATAGTAATTCGAATGGAAACTAGGATGTGGAATATACTGTGTTTAATTACCATATGGAAAAATCTGAATTGTTTCTTTGTTTTTGTTTTTGATAATTGGCATTTCCATTTACAGTGTTCATACAATGAAGATTCTTCTTTGGTTTTTGGTTTGTGTGAGAAAAAAAAAAAAACTCTGCAATCTAGTCTCAAAAAATTGATAATCATAATGTAGTATCTATAACTCATTTTATCAAAACCTGACATTTATCATGTCTTCATAACTTGAACAAATGGAATATATTTCCTCAGAATGTAAAGAAAGGTTGAAGGTGGGAGTTAATGTTTGGTTTTTGTTGATCGAGTAACGGATGGCTCATCAAGAAAATCATTGTTTTGAATCGTATTGGTTACTTGGCAGTCAAAAATTCTGCTGATCAAAAGGGAAATGAAGGAATTAGTTACAGAATATAGTGCACTTGTAATTACTTATCAACCGTATAAAAGCATAAGATAAACCACATACATGCTCCTACGTTATCATATTATCAAATTTAACTCTACTGCTCAATAAAGCTTTCAACTTCATTGCCTTTCTATAAGTTGAAGAAGAATTTTCCTTGCAGATTGCAATTCATGGACAACACAGCTTATGTTCATTCGATCTTGCGGGGATTCCACAGAACATGCCACTCCAATTTTGACCATAGAAATCAGACATTCCTCTCGGCTAGTATTTAATGCTTGCCTCATCTTGCGGTTAGTTGTTGTGATCTCTTCATTTATAAGCATTGGATCTATAATGCTCATCACCCGATCTGGTAATGCCATTCTAGCGAAGCTATGAAGATTGAGGTCTCCCTCAAACATACGGTCCGTGGGTTTTTTCCTTGTCACCATTTCCAACAGCAAGATTCCAAAGCTGTAGATATCCCCATTTGTTGACACCTCATTTCCAAGACCATACTCTGTGGTACACAAAATTTCCATGAGAAAGTAAATGGATTTTAAGAAGTGAATAATATTTGCAAATTTAAAAGCTAGCAAGTGTTATATAATTACCTGGAGCTGCATATCCAATTGTTCCTTTCACTCCAACAGAGCTGCTTTGATTAGGATTTGAGGCTTTTGGAAACAACCTTGCTAGTCCAAAATCACCAATATGAGCAGTCATGTCGTTGTCTAAAAGAATATTGCTTGGTTTTAGGTCGCAATGAATGACTAACTCTTGGCAATTCTGATGAAGATATTCTACTGCAGATGCAATATCAATTGCAATGCTTATCCGTTGAAGAATGGTAAGACTTGAAACTGTGTTGAGTTCTTCCTTTGAGTCTAGAGAGGGATGCAACCAGCTCTCTAGATTTCCATTTTCCATGAACTCATAAACTATAGCTTTGAAGTCATTACCTTGAAAATCAATACTTGAGCAACAAGTTATGACCTTGACAAGATTTCTATGACGGATATTTTTCAATGTTTTACACTCCACTATAAAACTCTTGGAAGCTCCTTGATGTTGAAGGTTAAGTACTTTGATTGCAACAGTAGCTCCATCTTGATCAAGAATTCCTTTGTACACTGAGCCAAAGCTGCCCACACCAACCAAGCGTGTTGGAGAAAATCCATCGGTTGCCTTGACGAGCATTTGGTAGGACACTTTTAAAAGTGATTTTTCTAGTGTAGATCCAAAAGTTTGTTCTTGTCTTCTCTTTTTGCGCCAACAAAAAATGAAAGACAAAATCATAATTAGTCCCAAAACGACACTTGCAGTTGAGATTAGAATCTTAAATACCAAAGAGATCTTGTCTTTTTTTGTGTTTTTGCTGGGGCATTTGGGTAATTGCAGTTCAACAATGCCACCACAAAGTCGGTTACTATTTCCAACAACTGATATTGCACTTGCATTTGTGAAAATTCCTTTCATTGGTACCTCGCCCTCAAAATTGTTGAATGACAAGTTTAGTTTCTCCAAAGGAAGAGTTTCCAAGTATTTTGGAATTTGCCCAGATAAATTGTTACGTGATAAATCCAATTGTCGAATACCTCTCAAAAAACTTAATGATGGGGGAACAGTTTGATGGAAAGAATTGCCCTCCAAATAGAGGTATTCTAAATTAGAACAATCGCCAATTTCTTTCGGAATTCTATCAGATAAATTGTTATTAGACACGTCAAATTCCATTAGAACTTTTAGATTTCCAACCTTTGGAGATATAGATCCAACAAAATGGTTTTGAGCCAGGTTAAGTAAAATTGACAAATGAGGTATATTGAAAATTTGTTCGGGTATACTACCACTGAGATGATTTTTGGAAAGATCTAAACGTGACAGTTGTTTCAAATTTTCTATACTAGAAGGGATGACTCCCGATAATTTGTTATTTCGCAAAATCACCACATTTAATAGAGAGAAGTTTCCTAGAGAAGAAGGAATTTCTCCTAAGAGATGATTGTTACGAAGACTCATAACACCTAATTTTTTAAGTTTGCCAAATTCTGTAGGAATTTGGCCCATAAATTGGTTGTCTTGCAAACTCAAAAAAATTAAGTTCTCAAGGTTAGCTATTCCTGGAAGAATGATTCCATAGAGTTGATTATTACTCATATCTAAACCTTGGAGTTTAATAGAAAGATTAGCAATTGAATGGGGCAATACTGCTTTGAATTGGTTTGTACCTATGCTTAACGACATCAAATTGCTACAGTTTGCCAATGATTTGATAAATCCCATCTCATCAACATTCCCACTTCCTAATTTATTTGTGCTGAAGGTTGCTCTGATCAGATGCTGCATGCCTCCAAAATCAACCGACAATTTTCCACGTAAGTAGTTTTCTTGCATGTCAATTTGTTCGAGTTTTGAAGCATTGGATAAAGACGTTGGAATGGATCCACTAAACAAGTTGGTTCCAATTATGAAGTGATTGAGATTTGGAAGAGTAAGACCTAAATTTGATGGAAGACTTCCATAAAGTTGATTCCTAGACAAAATGAAAGAACGAAGTGAAGAAAGATTGTATAATGAAGAAGGGATTGTACCAACGAGGTTGTTATCAGCAATTGCAAGAAATCGTAGCATTTTTAACTGACCTAATGAATTTGGAATATTACCCTCAAAAGCATTTTCATGTAAACCTAAAGCTTGCAAGGAGGTGAAATTCCCAAGAAAAGACGGGATATTTCCAGTCAAGTTGTTTTCTTGTAAAATGAATGCTTTAAGGTTACGCAAGGAGACAAATTCAGGTGGAATTTTCCCTACTAGTTTGTTGCCTGCCATAATAAACTGTACGAGTTGAGAGCAATGAGACAAGTTGGCTGGGATTTCTCCAGTGAGGGAGTTATTGCCCAGAATTAATAATTTTAGTCTAATGAGCCGGCCAAATTCATGAGGAATTTCACCTTGGATGCTGTTATTGTCGAGCATGAGCTCCCTTAGAAAGCTAAGGTTGCCAATATAAGGAGATAGAGAGCCAGACAAACCTCTTGAACTTAGGTCCAGCACAGTGACTCTTCTATGTTTGCGACCGCATGTGATTCCCTCCCACTTGCAAAAATGGTGAGACTCGTTCCAAGAGTTGAGGACTCCTTGAGGGTCTTGAACAATCTTCGACTTGAAGGCCAACAAGGCCACTTCATCTCTCTCATTTTGATCCAGTAAGTTTCTAGTAATGAAAGTGGTCGTAGAGTAGGCAGAAGGAATAACAAGAATGCACGTGATGCAAAATAGCAAAAGGGATTGAAAGTAAAGTGAGGAGTAAAAGCTTGCATTCATCTTTGAAATAAGCAATTGCCTCTCCGTTTGTCGTGTGATTTTAACTAACCTTTGCTTCTACTATGTATATATAATTTTCCCTACAAGTTCTTTTATTTCTTCTAAATTCTTTTATTTCCTAATATTAGGACATTCAGACCAAACAAATTCCATTTAATTTTCGTTGGATTCAATCTTTGAGTCTTGATCAACTTTCACGGCCGAAACTTTTGTCAACTTTCTACCTTGCTTGACACTTCAACCATGGCGTTCAATTTTCCACCGTACTTGACACTTCAACCACGGGTAGGGAACCCCAGCAGCTGAGCTCATAATTGCAATCGTTGACATTCAACGCTGAACATTTTGTCTACTTTCTAGCGTATATGAACAATGGAACTTATAAATTATTGTCATAATCTTTGATGGCCTGACGGGGAAGTTATGGGTCAATTAAAAAGAACTGGAATGGGCTTCATATTTGAATTTGGGCTGCTTTGGGCCTTTCTATTGGATTTGTAAGTGGCTCAGTCCAATTCCACCCAACAAAGCTCGTCTTCCTCATTTTGTTGCATGCAATACATCCACGGTCACTTCTCTTTCTCTCTGTTGTGTTATTTTACTACATTTTGATGACATTTTATAAGGCATGAACCAGCAACGCTGCCTCCATCTATTGAAACACTGCAAGACTCAAAAAGCCGTCACTCACATCCACGCTTGTCTCCTCAAAACAGGTCTCTTCTCTCACCCTTTGATCTTCGGGAAACTCATCCTCCACTGCTCCATCACCATCTCTGATTCTCTCGACTACGCCACTCGCCTCTTCTTTCACTACCCGAACCCAGATGTTTTCATGTCCAACACACTCATTCGAGGCTTCTCTGAGTCCCCACTAACCCAAAACGCCATCACCACCTTCCTTGAAATCCGTAGGGACAACTCGTTCGCTCCCGACAGCTTCACCTTCGCGTTTCTTCTCAAAGCAGCCGCCAATTGCGGGTCGTTGAGGACCGGCATGCAGCTGCATTGTCAAGCTCTGCTTCACGGGCTTGATGGGCATGTCTTTGTTGGCTCCACTTTGATAAGCATGTATACAGAGTGTGGCCGTTTTGAGTTTTCGATGAAGGTGTTCGACGAAATGCCTGAGCCAAATGTTGTTGCTTGGAATGCGGCGCTCACCGCTTGTTTTCGAGGTAGTGACTTGGAAAAGTGTGAGAGGATGTTTGGTAGGATGCCGCTTAGGGACCTGACCTCTTGGAATTTGATGCTTGCTGGGTATGCAAAAGCAGGGGACGTGGAGATGGCAAGGAAGGTGTTTTCGGTGATGGAAGAGAAGGACGATGTTTCGTGGAGTAGTATGATTACTGGACTTGCTCAAAATGGGTGGTTTGATGATGCCTTTCGGGTTTTTAAGGATATGCGAAGTTTGGGGATTAGACCAAATGAAGCGAGCTTGACGGGTGTGCTTTTCGCGTGTGCACAAGGTGGGGCGTTTGAGTTTGGGAGAGTTGTACACGGGTTTGTTGAGATATCTGGGTTTGGTTGGATTGTTTCAGTGAATAATACACTCATTGATATGTATTCCAAGTGTGGAAATTTGGACATGGCTCAGTTGGTACTTAAAACAATGCCAGAGACGAAGAGCATTGTTTCATGGACTTCGATGATAGCAGGGCTGGCAATGCACGGGCATGGAGAGGAAGCGATACGACTTTTGCATGAGATGGAGGAGTCTGGAATCAAGCCTGACCGGATCACCTTCATTTCGGTTCTATATGCTTGTAGTCATGCTGGATTGATTGAAGAAGGACAAGAGTGTTTTTCTATGATGAAGAATGTGTACAACGTAGAGCCATTCATTGAACATTATGGTTGTATGGTTGATCTATATGGTCGAGCTGGTGAGCTTCGAAAGGCATATGAATTTGTAAGTCAAATGCCAATCCCGCCTAATGATATTATTTGGCGGACTCTTCTTGGGGCATGCAGCATTCACAGGAATGTTGAGTTGGCAGAACAAGTGAAGGAAAAATTATCTGAGCTAGACCCTACTGATTCGGGCGATCATGTGTTGTTGTCCAATGTTTTTGCTGTTGCTGGGAAATGGAACAATGTTGAAACAGTGAGAAGATCAATGACCAACAGAAGGATCAAGAAGACTCCCGGTTGGAGCATGATCGAAGTTGACAAGACCGTGTATAGTTTCGTTGCTGGTGAAAAAATAAATAATACAACGAAAGAAGCTTATGATAAGCTAAAGGAGATAATGATGAGGCTAAAAATCGAAGGAGGTTATGTTCCAGAGGTTTGGAACGTTTTGCATGACATAGAGGACGAAGAGAAAGAAGATTCAGTAACTAAACACAGTGAGAAATTGGCGGTTGCTTTTGGGATGGCAAGATTGTGCAAGGGAAGAGTTATACGAATAGTGAAGAATTTGAGAATTTGTATGGATTGTCATATAGTGATGAAACTCATATCTAAGATTTATGAATCAGAGATTGTGATAAGAGATAGAAGTCGCTTTCACTTTTTCAAAAATGGTTCTTGTTCATGTCGAGATTACTGGTGAAAAACATAGTAATTTGACTGGAAATTAGGATGTGAAATATGTAGTGTTTAATTATCACGTGGAAAATCCCAATTCTTTTTTCGATAATTAGCATTTCCATTCAAGGGGTTTATACAATGTAGAAATTCTTCTAGACCCAAGAAATTAATAATTATAATGAAGTATCTATAACAGATTTTATCAAAAACCGTATATTTATATTGTCCTCTAAGTTTGAATCAAATTGAATATATTTCCTCAGATTTCTTGTTTTAAATCATAGCTGGTTACTTGACACTTAAAATTGCTGCTGATCAATAGGGAACATGAGGGAAATAGATTCACAACACAGTGCACTTCCTTCGTTATTGCTTGTCAGCTGTTTAAAAGCTTAAGGATTGACAAACCACATAAATGCTCCTACATTAATACACTATCATATTTGACTCTTCACTGCTTGATAAAGCTTTCAACTTCTTTTCCACTCTCTACTGCTTGATAAAGCTTTCATCTTCTTTGAATTAGTAGGTTGAAGAGAAGGATTTTCCTTGCACTTTGCAATTCATTGACAACACAACCTATGTTCATTCGATCCTATGGGGATCCCACGGAATATGCCACTTAGGGTAATATTGTACATCCAAGTGCAGAATGAGTTAGTTTTACAAATTTTCAAATTTGAGTTAATTTTTTAGTAGTTTTCAATAAAACCCTATATTAATCATGATAAATCTTAATTTGAATCAATGTTCCAAAACTTGCTACTCGCGACTCGATCGGCGAGACAACGAGCAGCGAGTACTCGGCAACTCGGTGAGTACTCGGTTTGACCGTCGGTCAACGGTCAACCCATTGACCCACGGTCAAACCCGGTCAAACCTATAAAAAATAAAATTTAAAATTTTTTGTATGATTAAAATATAATCATATGACCACAAAAACCCTTAAAATCTATCTCATGTAACCTCTAAAGCCACTTTAACATAATTACATAATTATAACCTTAAAAAAAAAAAAAATTTAAAAGCCGAGGCCGAATCTGGCCAAGTCGATCCGAGTATAATGCCAAAACGGCGCCATTTTGGCAAAAAAAATTAAAAAAAAATCGAGTTGGATTAAGGCCGAGTCAGACCGAGTCGAACGATTTTTTACAAAACCGAGTTAAACCCCCGATCTAGGGGTTCTCGACTAAAACAGCGGCGAGTTCTCGGTGAGAACTCGACCAACTCGACCGAGTTTTTAAACAATGATTTGAATTAAGGTTAGAGGCCATCATGGTAAATCCATGAATTTCTTTTTGTGTTCAAGAAAAAAATAATAATTCTTTTCCATTTACTTCTATTCGTTTCATAAATTGAAATACCAGAGGGCATATATTACACTATACTTTGTTGTTGGTTTAGATGATCATCATCTAAATTTTATACTGGCTGTTTCTTTTTCTAAAACAAAATCTATTTGTTTAACAAATGAAAATCACAATAACATAGTGTTTAAATGTAAAAACAACAACATTTAAGCTACAAAAGGATTTTAATAATCATAATTATCTATAACTAATTTTAGGCAGTCAAAATTGCTGCCAATCATGCGGAAATGATGGAAAGAAAAACAGAACACAACTCAATGCACTTCCTTGTAGTTTGAAACTGCTTATAAGCTTAAGCAGTAGACACAGCACTGAAATTTTCTTACGTTATTGCATTATCATATCTATACCTCTTGATAAAGCTTTCAACTTCATTACCTTCTCTGCATGTTGACCCCAGTTGTAGGTTGAAGAAGGATTTTCCTGACTGACTGCAATTCATGGACAACATGGCTTATGTTCATTCGATCCTCTGGGGATTCAACAGAACATGCCACTCCAATTTTGACCATAGAAATCAGACATTCCTCACGGTTGTTATTTAATGCTTGCTTCATCCTAGTGTTAGTAGCAGCCATCTCTTCATTTACAAGCATTGGATCCACAATATCCATTACCCGATCAGGCAATGACCTTCTAGCAAAGCAATGAAGATTAAGGTCTCCCTCAAACATACTGCCAGTGGGTTTTTTCCTCGTCACCATTTCCAGCAGCAAGATTCCGAAACTGTAGACATCTCCATTTGCTGACGCCACATTTCCAAGACCATACTCTGTGGATTTTGAGAGAAAATTTGTGGATTTTGAGTAGTGAATAAGATTAGCATAATTATAAGTTATCAAGTTTTACAGTTACCTGGAGCTGCATATCCAATTGTTCCTTTTATTCCAATTGAGCTGCTTTGACTAGGAGTTGAGACTTTTGGAATAAATCTTGCTAGTCCGAAATCTCCAACATGAGCAGTCATTTCATTGTCTAAAAGAATATTACTTGGTTTTAGATCACAATGAAGGACTGGCTCTTGGCAATGCTGATGGAGATATTCCACTGCAGATGCCACATCAATTGCAATGTTTATCCTCTGAACAATGGTAAGACTGGGAATTTTATCTTGTTCTTCCTCTGATTCTGGAGCTGGATGCAGCCACTTCTCAAGATTCCCATTTGCCATGAACTCATACACTATAGCTTTGAAGTCGTTACCTTGAAAATCAATGCTTGAGCAAGAAGTTATGACTCTGACAAGATTTCTGTGACGAACATTCCTTAATGCCTTACATTCTGCCAAAAAGCTCTTGGAAGCTCCTTGATTTTGAAGATTAAGTACCTTGATTGCAACAATAGCATCATCTTGATCTAGGATTCCCTTATACACTGAGCCAAAGTTGCCTGAACCAATCAAATGTGTTGAAGAAAACCCGTCAGTTGCTTTTAAGAGCATCTCATAAGACACTTTCAGAAGTGATTTTTCTAGCATAGACCCAGAAGCTTCTTTTTCTCTTCTTTTTTTAAGCCAACAAAAAATGAAAGACATAACCAAGATTAATCCCAAGACAACACTCGCAGTTGAGATTAGAATCTTAAATATCAAAGAGATCTTGTCTTTTTTGGATTGTTGCTGGGGCATTTGGGCAATTGCAGTTTAGGAATGCCTCCACAAAGTCTTTTACTATTTCCAACAACTAACATTGCACTTGTATTTGTGAAAATTCCTTTCATTGGAACTTCACCCTCAAAAGCATTGAAGGACAAGTTTAGTTTCTCCATAGGAAGAATCTCCAAGAATTGTGGAATTTCACCTGACAAATTATTCCGTGAGAGATCCAATTGCCGAATGCCTCTTAAAGAACTCAACGATTGAGGAATAGATCCATGAAAGAAATTACCCCCCATGTAAAGGTATTCAAGACTGGAACAAAGTCCAATTTCATTCGGAATTACACCAGATAAAAGATTGTTAGACACATCAAATTCCATTAGACCTTTTAGATTTTTTATGTTTGGGGGTATGGATCCAACCAAATGGTTTTGAGCTAGGTTTAGTGAAATTGAAAAATGAAATATATTAAAGACTTGTTCAGGTATAGTTCCATTGAGGTGATTGCGGGAAAGATTTAAAGTTGACAATTGTTTCAAATTTTCTACACTGGAAGGGATGACTCCTGATAATTCATTATTTTCCAAATGAAGGATCTCTAGCAAAGACAAGTTTCCAAGGGAAAAAGGAATTTCACCAGAAAGTTGGTTGTCATGAAAATACATTCCTTGTAGATTTTGAAGTTCACCAATTTCTTTGGGAATAGGTCCTGTAAACTGGTTGTGCTCCAAAACCAACAAGCTTAAACCGACAAGGTTAGCTATTCTTGGAGGAATGCTTCCATACAATTGATTTACACTCCAGAATATTTGTTGGAGTTTAGTGGAGAGATTACCAATAGAATGTGGCAATTCTGCTCTAAATTGGTTTGCCCCTATACTTAAAGACATCAAATTGCTACAGTTTGCCAAAGAATTGATAAAATTCATCTCATCAACTTCCCCAGTTCCTAAATAATTTTCACTAAGAAATAGTCTTAAAAGATATTGCATGCCTCCAAAATCAACTGACAATTTTCCAGCTAAATGGTTTCCTGTCAAGTCCAGAAATCCAAGTTTTGAAGCATTGGATAAAGACATTGGAATAGAGCCACTAAACAAGTTATCAGAGATAGCAAGAATTTTCAGATTAGGAAGTGTAAGTCCTAAATTTGATGAAAGACTTCCATGAAAACGATTCTCATACAAAGTGAAATTAACAAGGGACGAAAGATTGTATAAGGAAGGAGGCAGGGTACCAGATAAGTTGTTAGTACCAAGAAGAAGATTTGTTAAGTTTCTCAACCGACCAAAAGAATCTGGAATACTTCCCCTAAAACCATTTTCAACTAAAGATATTAATTCCAATGAGGTAAGGTTGCCAAGAAAAGGCGGGAGGACTCCTATCAAATTGTTTCTATACAAAGACAGAACTTTGAGGTTGTACAAGGATTCAAACTCAAATGGAATTTTCCCTACAAGTTTGTTGCCTCCTATATTTAGCACCAATAGTCTGGAGCAATGAGACAAGTTGGCTGGAATTTCTCCAGTGAGAGAGTTATTGTGTATAAGTAAAGATTCTAACCTGAATAGACGACCAAATTCATGAGGGATTTCACCTTGGATACTATTGTTATGGAGTTTGAGTTCCCTTAGAAAGCTAAGGTTGCCAATATAAGGAGATAGAGAGCCAGACAAACCTCTTGAGGGGAGGTCTAGGACAGTGACTCTTCTATGCCTGCGGCTACATGTGATTCCCTCCCAGTAGCAGAAATGGTGAGAGCCGTTCCAGGAGTTGAAGACTCCATGAGGGTCTTGGACGATGTTTGCTTTGAAGGCCCTCAAGGCAACTTCATCACTCTCATTTTGAGCTAAGTTTCTAGTTATGAAGGTGGTGGTGGTCGTCGAGAAGGCAAAAGGCACAACTGTGGTGTGAAGAAGGAAAAGAAATTGAAAGCAAAGTGAATAATAAAAGCTTGTATTCATTTTTGTAAATAAGCAAATTGCCACTCTGTTTGCTCTCTGTGAGTTCAAGCTAGCTTAGCTTCTACTATATATACTGCCTAAACACAAATCCATTAATGCTACTACTGGAAAATTTCCCTTGTCATACGTCTCCCGGAGGAAATCTGCTACAATAACATTTGTGGAAAACTTTTAGTACCGCTTCATGGTTTCACAATGGTATATACAACTCATCATTTCAAGTATACAAAGCTTTATATATACTATATATTTTTATACAAGCTACCTTTATTGAACTCAAAAATTTATATGAGATGGGACATTAGAGTAAAATATATTATATATAATAATGTTAAAATCCAACCATGATGTAAATACTATTAATTGATATACCAATACATATCAAACTTATATATATAGAGAATTAAAGTTAATCATACTAAAGATTTATCAACAATATGTTAAAACTTATCGAGTTTAAAAATTATGTACCCGTTTGGTATGCGGGATTGGATTGAATTATTTTCATATGATTGGATTGGACAAATTAATGTTACGATGTGTTTGATACAGTATAAGATAAAATAAATTAATGTTATAGTGTGTTTGGTATAATATGATATTGGATAAAATTAATATTAAATTATTAAATTATTTTTAAAAATAAATAAACCTATTTTCAAAAATTAAAAAAAAAAAAAACAAAACAAAACAAAATCTATTTTCAAAGAGCTAGGTTGCTAGCCATTGGGAAAAAGAAGAAAAAGATGGACGTTAGAGGAAGAATAAGCTAGAGGAAGCAGTGTCGTTACCGCTACTACAGCTGATGGAACCCATGGTGTACCCAAAGGAAAGAAGAAAGCAATAAGTGTTAGGCCGTGAATAAGGTTCGACTTGACGGGAAGATCAGAGTTGGTTGTGTCGTTGTTGTTTATCCTCCTTCTCTACATTTCTCATTAGCGTTGTCGCGTCGTCACCTCCACCTTATCCAATTTTGGTTGCACCGACAACAGTTTATGGATTTACATAATCTCCTCTATTGCTCAACTATCGACTACCCGCATACTGCCCTTCTTCTTCTTTTTCTTCTAGTTCTTCTTCCTCCTTAGCCGATTGACAACTCTTCTTTGATTTTGAAATTTTTTTTTTTTTTTACTAAGGAGGTGAGTTTGATCTATTCCGCTTGTGTGGTGGATTTCATTTATCTTCCCACAGCGGTATAAAAAATTAAGCAATGAGATTGGTTTTACCAATCTCATACTCTTCCCAAATGTAGATTTAGATTGAATTTTATCTAAACTCATATAACAAACATGAACTATATGTATAATTCAAAAATTAATATATATAATACTATGAGACTCTCACAATAAATGAAGAAAGTTTCTTATACGTGCTCGTAAATATGCAAGATGAGATTTAAACTCATATTACAAATGTGAATAAGAAGTCTTTTAATCATTTGAGCTATAAATAATTATGAAATTAAAGTGGCTGAATTAATTATATCATTATTGAATTTCGTAGGATTACTCTTTACTAAAAATAATAATTATAATGTTAAAAAAAAAAAACAAAACAAAACTAATATCATAACATAGTATATGATTTTATAAGAAAATCATTGAATAAAAAAATTTATATCAAATTAAAATAACACATCTAATAAATAAACTTGGATAAAATCACATTTATGTTGTAATTAAAATATTTTTAAGAAACAAATTAATAAAAAATAAAATCAACACTATCTTATAACAAAATAAATAAATAATGAAAAATAACTGAAACATCATAATCTATTAATAATTTTGATCTTATAAATTTAGATAAGAGAAATTCACAAATTAGATATTGGTTAAGTTGAAGTAGAACACAATTTATAAAACAAAAAACTTAGAAGTATATATAATAATAAAGTGTAAAATTTTTATAAAAACTAAAAATTCATTAATTTACCTCATAAAAATATAAATACATACTATATGATCGAAAGTAGAGAATAAAAATTTTAAATACATACAAATATATGCACTTATAATTATAAAAAGTTAAAAAACAATGCTAATATTAAATTTTTTATTTAAAATATAAGTATATTATTAATTTCTTTTTACGGTTTGAGTTGGAGCACGTGGACCATCTTGGGGCCATCTCTGAAGTTAGCCTACGAGTCTTGGTCACTTCAGTGACATTGATAGGAGTGATGACTGATGAGTGACATTCTTGTCCCATCTGACCTTTTCTCAACCTCCCACCATGCCTTCACACAGCAACGGGGTTCAACTTTCCACTGTGCATTCACACTTCAGCCAAGGACCGACAGTTTGTGATCCTCGACATTCAAGGTTGAACCTTTCGTTTAGTTTCCAGCGTAGGACCCCTACCATTGGTAATTGCTAACGACAGGATTTGAACTCCTGGAACCTATCATGGATCCCATCATGATACTGGCAAAACAGATGTATCAACGTATAAAAACACCGACAATATCAGAAAAAATAAGAGTGCGATGAAATCATTATTTGATAGAATCTCAATGTTAGACAGTGAAATAATTAAAAGATAATAACAAATTTCAATTTAAATTTGATGGTTGAAATTCGTGAAAATTTGAAAGAAGCAAAGTAAATTGATTTACACCTTATATTCCTGTACTGTTATTGATTTTTTTTTTTTATTTACTTCATTATAAAACATGTAAGAAGACTGCATTGTATTGCCTATATATAAATATAAATGGTTAATTATTTGAATCATCTCAAGTAACAAATCTCATGTCCCAAGTCTTAGATATATTTTAAAGTTTTCTTCATCTTAATTCTCTTCTAAAATTTTAGAAAATATTGTATTATAATTATTAATTTAATAAAAAAAATTAATTTTGATCCGTGAATATTTTTTTCATATTGAGAGTTTTACCAAATAAATCTCGTATCTATTATTTTTTATTTTATTTTATTTTTTATTTTTTTCGATATATTATTCTCAACTTCATATTCATATTAGGATTAAAATAGTAACGAATAGTCATAAAGGCTGAAAAAACAGGAGTTCTTAGCATGCAAATGGAAACTCGTTCATATGTTCTCAAGTCGTGTCTTGGGGTTAAGAAATTTGGCCATTCACGTACCCGTCTACTTTATTTGACAGAGAAATTGGGTCCTTCCACAATAGTTGAGTTCACCTTCCACACAATGTATAGCTTGATTGGTGCCCTTAACATTGTTCAATAGCACGCAATCCACGCAATCCATGAATAGTGCTTCACACCTTGTCAATATATATATATATATAATTTTGATTTAAAATTAATAAATCTATTTATCTTTAATGCTCCATGTCATGATAAATAGTTCAAGGGTCATATAAGTCAAATAATTTATTTTAAGTTATTTATATTTAAAAATAAATAAATAAACAACCAACATGTAAGTTCAGATATTTAAAAAATAAATAAGCAAATCTCCTCTCTCATTTTTGATTGCAGATAGCAAGGCTGCAAATGCCTCCGTTTTAAATTATCTTATAGAGGAAATAGCCTGCTTTGATTTTGAACTAGTATTCATCATGATTCAGGGCCTCAAAAATCCCCTAATTTGCAATATCAAATCAAATATAAGTAGTAACAACAAGAAATTGCAACTCACAAAGTTACTCCAAAATCAGATACAAGTAGTATGTTGGATTGTGAAGCACAGTTTTCTATTTCGATCCAAGCATTGTATTATTAAATCTCTTGTATTAAGGTTTTCTGTATGACGATATCGATCACCAAATCATATAAAAAAATTGTGCCTCTTTTATTTTTAATTCGTGTTCGGTGGTTGATTTTGTTTCATTAATTTTATTATTCAAAATATATTGAATTACACTTGATAAAAGATTGTCAAACACATTAAATTCCGTTAGACCTTTCAGATTTTCTATGTTTGGGGGTATGGATCCAACCAAATGGTTTTGAGCTAGGTTTAATGAAATTGATAAAATAAATATATTGAAGACTTGTTTAGGTATAGTTCCATTGAGGTGATTGTGGGAAAGATTTAAATTTGACAAGTGTTTTAAATTTTCTATACTAGAAGGGATGACTCCTGATAATTCATTATTTTGCAAATGAAGGAATTCGAGCAAAGACAATTTTCCAAGGAAAAAAGGAATTTGACCTGAAAGTTGGTTGTCATTAAAATACATTGCTTGTAGATTTTGAAGTTCACCAATTTATTTGGGAATAGGTCCTGTAAATTGGTTTTGCTCAAAATACAACAAGCTTAAACTGACAAGATTATCTATCTTGGAGGAATGCTTCCATACAATTAATTCTCACTTAAGAATATTTGTTGGAGTTTAGTGGAGAGATTGCCAATAGAATGTGGGAATACTGCTCTAAATTGGTTTGCCCCTATACTTAAAGACATCAAATTGCTACAGTTTGCCAAAGAATTGATAAAATTCATCTCATCAACTTCCCCAGTTCCTAAATTATTTTCACTAAGAAATAGTTTAAAAAGATGTTGCATGCCTCCAAAATCAACTGACAATTTTCCAGCTAAATGGTTTCCTGTCAGATCCAGAAATCCAAGTTTTGAAGCATTGGATAAAGACATTGGAATAGAGCCACTAAACAAGTTATCAGAGATTGCAAGAATTTCCAGATTAGAAGTGCAAGTCCTAAATTTGATGAAAGACTTCCATGAATACGATTCTCATACGAAGTGAAATTAACAAGGGACGAAAGATTGTATAAGGAAGGAGGGATGGTACCAGATAAGTTGTTACTACCAAGAACAAGAATTGTTAAGTTTCTCAACTGACCAAATGAATCTGGAATACTTTCCTTAAATCCATTTTCAGGACTAAAAACAGACATACGTGTAAATCCATTAATGCTAATACTGTAAGGAAGAAATCTGCTACAATAATATTTGTGGAAAACTTTTAGCATCGCTTCATTTTTCTTTGTTTCAACAATCCATCATTTCAATATTGATAACTGCTGTCGACAGGATTCGAACTCCTGGATAGTACCATGGATCCTATGATGATATCGGTAGAACAGACGTATCAATGTATAAAAGCACTAACACCAATCTTTCAGGACTAAAAGCAGGAATTCCTAGCATGCAAATGGAAACTCGTTCGTATATTCTCATTTCGTGTCTTAAGAAATTTGGCCATGAACTTTATTTGACAGACAAATTGGGGCCTTCTTCCACCTTTTCACACCATGTAAGGCTTTGATTGGTGCCCTTAACTTTCTCCAATAACATGCAATCCATGAATAGTGCTTCAATCTTGTCTGTATATGCATATATATATATATATATAAAATTTTGATTTAAAATTAATAAATATACTTATCTTTAATGGTCTGTATCATGATAGATAGTTCAAGGGTATATAAGTAAAACAATTTATTTTTAGACGTTTATATTTAAAAATAAATGAATAAACAACCAACAAGTAAGTTCGGAATTTTAAAAAATAAGTAAATCTCCTCTCTCATTTTTGCTTCTACTATGTGTTGTCGTCCTACGTATAGCACTTCCATAGCATGACGAAATCTGGCCATTATGGCCAAAATTCAACAGATGATCCACTTCGCTAGTGCGACCCACAATCACAAACATGGAAATTAAAGATATTCGTGGTACACCATATGAAATTATATTGGTTTATTTTATTGTGGTTTATCTTGACTTTGGATTCTTGACATTGTAGACACCACAGACAGTTGTTGCTTATGGAACCTTATCTCCAGGCAATTTCCATACAATCTGGTCCAATCTTCCTAAAAGCAATGCATAGTAGTATATAAATTTATTAAAATGGTAAAATGAAACCAAAAGTGTATCCGTTTTTACACAGCGAAAATTGTCATGGATCCTAAATTGTTCAATTAGTTGGAGTTCGATCACCAGTTATGAGACTAAACTTTCAAATCACAATATAAGAGTCTTGTCATATGTTCTCTTTGTATATTGTAAAAAACACCGTATGTGATACTATTTGTATATGTTGGAAAATTAATTTTCCATCAATCATTTCTTCATCAACCCCTAAATGCAAAACAACATTTGATATTTATAAAGGTGGCGGTTATTTCTAATAATTGTCTGTGATTATTTGTTTCTATCCAAATCTATTTTATTTGGATCGGGTCATGAGTTTGGATCATCTTAGGTGGACCCAACCCAACATCTCCCATTCACACAAGTTAAGTTGAACAGAACTCACAGAAAAAACACTAACGACCCCTTTATAATAATGAGTATAGACATTCATATAGACAAATACATCATGTGACCTATGAACAATATATGTGATAGGACTTGCTCTTCAAATTTCGATTGTACTTATATACAAGAGATTAAAAATTTATTCATTATTATGTCCTAGATTTAACAGAATTTTCTTTGTTTGACATATTTAATCCCTTACCATACTCGATTCTCCAATATTTCATATAATCACAATTGCAATTCCAAATTACAAATTGTCGTGACAAGTAATTATAGAAACAAAATAAGATTCATTAAATCTTCCTGTCTCACTTTCATCCCTTAGTCAACAAAAATGACTAACACCATAGTAATGTCTCATAGGTCGCATTATCATAGCCATATAAGACACATTAATGATACAAACATCACTTCATTACTTTGAGATAAAGTCAATAGTCACCGAGAACACAGACAGAAGTTTTACACAAACTTCAATGAAACTTATACAATGAGGAATTAGAGATAAATTCACTCATTTTCTATATCGATTACAATAAGCACACGTAGTATAAAACACATTTTACAGTGAATTCTCTCCTTCAATAAGGACGCATATGTCATTTATATTGAGATTGTTCACTACACAAATCTTAGTTCAGACGCTCTTTTAATGCGTAACTTGAGTTTTTAAAAGCTCGCCCTTTGGGTGCTTTATCGAGAAATTCATATCTAGTTTAATCAAATTCTCATGATGGTGAGGATAAATCACGAACGATTCAATAATTGATTTTAGGTAGAACTTTATTTGACTACAGTCAAGGCGATATTTCATATATCTCAAGCTCTTAAGATAATAACCTCATCTTTATCCTTTAAAAATATATGTGTCTCATCTTGACTTGCTATTCTAGCAACTAAGGCGACTATATGTGTAAGAATACTAGTCTCAAACCTGACGACATACTTTTATATACAATCTATGTGAAATGAATATGTGTTAGTTTTATATAACTAAAACGACATATTTATTCATAAAACAGATATAACTTAACAATTACAACATCACAATCTACACAAACTCAAAGATCTAACATGTGACATAAATATATCTCTTGTCACAGCTTTTGTAAGTAGATCCACTACCATGTCATGTAGATACATGCTAAATTGTTATATTTTTTTCATCACCATATCTCTAACAAAATTATACGTAGTCTTTATGTGCTTCAATTTATTGTGATATTTTGTATCTTTAGTATAGGCAATCGTTGCCTAACTATCACAGTATACAATAATTGGCTCTTTCATGTTAGTTTCAAATTTAGATTCTCCAAAAATCTCTTGAGCCAGACTACTTCCTGGACTGCAACTGAATATGTTGTAAATATAGCTTCCACAGTGAATAGCGTAATACATAACGGCTTATTGCTACTCTAAGAGATAACACTTTTATTGAGCAAAAATGCATAACCAGATGCAGATTTTCGCTCATCCAAATCACCTCCCTTATCGACAACAAGACGCATGTTACCACCTTAGTGACACAAAGGGCAATCAGTGGTCCATTTCAGATATGTAAATATTCTTTTCCTAACAATCCAATATTTCTATCTATCATTGGATTGATATATATTTATCAATCCAATTGCATAATAGTATCAAGTCTCGCATACATCATAGAATACATGAGACTTTTGATAGCACTGGAGGAATGAATTCTTTACATTCTTTCATGCTCTTGTGGAATCTTAGGGCACATTTCAAGATTAAGAGTTTAACCCTTCGAGATGAAAGTATCTATGGGTTTACAATCAGTCATATAGAATTCTTTTTGAATGATCTCTATTAATTTTAGCTTCTAAAATATAGGTAACTTCTCCTATGTCTTTTATCTCGAAAGTTGAGGATAATCATCACTTTATGGTTATGTTAAACTCCTTGTGATTTTAGGTTAATAAAATACCGTCCATATGTAAAGATAATATCACATACTTATCTTTCACCTATTTAATATATACACAATGATCTTCTTCTGTCAACTTAAAGTCATATGACATGAAAACCTCATAAAAATGGAGGTATCACTATCTAGAAGGTTGTCTCAAGCCATAGATCGATCTCATGAACTTACATACTTTCAACTCTTTGCCTTTTGAAACAAAATTTATTGGCTATTTCACATAAATTTCTTTCTCTAGTTCTCTATTGAGAAATGTTATCTTTACACCCATCTGATGTAATTCCATGTCCATATATGTAACAATAGTTTATTATAAGGCAGATGGAAGCAAACTTTACCATAAGGGAGAAGGTTTTTTCTTAATCTATACCCTCTTGTTGAGTATATTATTTTCCTATTGACCTTGTCTTATATCTCTCTATTGAGTCATCAGCTTTACGATTGATGTGGAGAACTCACTTGTTTTCAATGACTTTCTGACTAAATGGTAATTCAACCAAGTCCCAAACATGGTTACTCTTCATTGACTTCATCTCTTCTTGCATGACTTTAATATAAAAATCTCTAGCAAGTGAGTTGAGAGCCTCATTTACATTCTTTATTTCATCATTGTTATGTGAAGCAAACATAAAAACTTCCCCTTAATCTCAAATCGATGACGAGAAACTGTCTTACAATTGCTTCTATGAGTTGATTGTTTTTAAGGCACTAACTCGTTAGTCCTTTTGCTCCCACTGGAAACAGATGAAAGAGCTATTCTTATAACTCTGTCACTCCCATTACGGATAGAGTGTTCAGACAACTCGTCATCTTCCTCTAGTTGAGTGTTCAAATGTGGAATATCATTCAAATCATTCAACTTGTAAAATTGAAATTAATTTTCAACCTCACTTTTGCTAAGAAATTCATTCTTTAAAAGTTCACTTCTTATAACTCTAATTCAGTAATAATTCCATATGAGTTTTCTTTTATGAGTAAATATCCTTTTGAATGTTCGGAGTATCTAATAAAGATACACTTTTTTCCTCTAACACCCAGCTCTTTATAGTTACTGGAAAAATCATATACATACCTTACGTACCCCCAAGATCGCATATAAGTAAGGTCAAGTTTCCTACCTATCCATAATTCATAGGTTATGAAAGATACTGATTTTGTAGAGATCCTATTCAGAACATAAGCAATTGTTAAGAGTGCAACTCTCCTGTATGATACTAGGAGGTTCATGTGCCATCATAGATCTTACCATCTTCATTAATGTTTTATTGTTTATTTCTGCTACACCATTTTATTGTGGAGTCCTAAAAATGGTCAAATGTCTATCAATATTTTTCTCATGTCACAATATCTCAAATTACTCAGAGAGGTATTCTCGACCTCAATCAATTTGCAAAATCTTAACAGTTCTATTTAATTGATTTTCTATCAAATTTAGATACAATCTAAAACAATTTAATGTTTTAAATTTATGGGAGATCATATAGATAAGACCAAAACAAGTGTAATGATCTATAAATATTGTAAAATATGAGGCACCATTTCTAGCTCTTACAATCATTGGTCCACAAATATCAGAATGAATTAACTACAATGGATTCTCAATCCTAATTCCTTTTCTCAAATGTTTTTCTAGTTATTTTTCCTGCCAAACAACTTCAACATGCAGGCAAATACAACTTATTAAGGGAACCTAAAAATCCCTTTTTGGTCAATCTATTCATTTGATTCTACCCGATATGTTCTAGTCTAGCATGTTAAATATTAACATCAATATTGGTAATATCAGTGAAAGTAATTAATGAAAAATAATCATCGCATTAATAGTACTGTCAAATTTCGTATTTGATACGATAAAATCATCAATAAGATTTTTAGTATTTAAGCACATTGAATTTAGACAAATCCTCAAACAGTTGTCATGAAAAGTAAAACTATATCTTAAACCTAGAAGAACAATTACAGAGATAATATTCAGTCGAATCTCCAAAGCGTAGAGGATATCAAGGAGATACAATACTTGACCACCTCATAAAATCACTTCGTAGGTTAACTTTTGAGTTGTTCCCCATATAGATATATTTTGTTCATTGGTAGATCCGAAGTTATTTTACAAATGCTCATCTATCTCCAGTTATGTGGTTTGCGGCTCTTAATTCTCTTTTTTCTGCTCAGTGCATTCATCAGCGAAGTGACCCATTTTGCCATTGTTGAAATATTTCAACTTGCTTTTATCCTTCTTTACATCATTACGCTTACCCCTCTTGAGTTTTCTAGTCTTACCCTTGTTGGATTTAGGAAAACCCTTTTCTTTTAATTCCAATTCTTGTTCTTTCTTCCTCTCTTAAGCTTAGAGTCTGAACTCTTATTTATGTTGGACTCAACTATATACAACTAACCCGAATCTTTAGCTGCCTTTAGGCACTCGCGCTCATTTTCGAGTTCAACATGATGTGAGATATCATCAAACGCCTTGATGTTATCATTATGGGTCATGTTGATTTTCATGTTTTCTTAACAGATAAGGAGACACTGGACCACCATCTATACTTACTGCTCATTAATTAAGGCATAGTCAGCTTATTTTAACTTATATATCATGATTGACATCTCTCTCAGATGCTATCCCATGTTGTGAACCTGGCACTTTTGATAAATGCAAACTTGGTTGTGAGTCTTCTCAGTTTTATGGTTGATGTGTCATCACATTTGTCTTTCAAAGCCAAAATGTCTTATGTTATCTCATATTCTTCGTACGTGCATATGTGGTCATCAACCATGCTAGACAGCATCGTTATGCGAGCAGTGCTATTATTTCTAATCTAGGCTTAATAAGCCTTAACATCTTATCTATGTTGATCAGAAGTATCATGTTCGGGTTTGACCATGGTGTTGTTTAAGATTTTGAGGGCCGCTTGCTCCTCTAGAATATATTGAATCTTACGGTGCCAAATATTATAGATATCACCATTCAATTTTGTCACCCTTATTTAGTTCAGAAACTATGTTTTTTGAAGCACATGTCATTTCCTTTAAATGACATTTATTCTACTTAGAGATTTATTATCTATATCTTTCTACATCTATACTAGCGCATCCATTATCTTTTCACTAAAATATTATAGCAACTGTACACTCATGAATATGATAAAAGAATATTTTGACAAGAATCGAAAAAGTAGCCAAGCTATTCATCATCATCTAATTTTCAAATATTCACTAAACCATATATGTAAGTGTTTCACATAAAATAGTCCTAATATCATTCATCAAAAGATTTTAGGACACCCACAATTGAAATAGCATCATTTGAGATCTTCATGACCTCGGACATCTTATTATCAAAGATCTTTATGACCTTTGTCATTTTATCATCTAAGATTTTTATGATCTCAAAATCTTGCTAGTCATCTAAGATTTCTATAATCTCAAGATCCCAGTCGACAATTTGAGATTTCAATAATTTTCTCATCATCTAATAGAACAATGATCACAGTCATGTCATAAGATGGCTCATCGTCATAATGAGTCGACCTAATCCAATAAAAATATAAATCATATCATAAAATATAAATGTATGCATGCATGATTAATTTTTTTCCTTAAATAAAATTTAATTTAAAACAAGGGCACTTTAATTCAGCTCTCTATAAAGTGAAATAAATAAAATAATATAATTCAACTCACAATTAGAGCAAATAAATAATTGAGATAAAAAAATGAGAAAAAATTAAGTAAAAAATTTTCTCATTAGAAACCGCCGTCGATAATGGCGAGTGGCGACCGGTCGTCGACAATGTTCAGCGATGCGCCACAGCATGTTAGGATGCACCACCAGGGTGCATAATAATGTCAACACCAACGTGGTGCTCTCTTATCACAACACAATCTCCGTCAACAACACATGTCGCATATCCAATCAACCATATGTCACTTTTGGCTAAGGCCATGCATATCTCGTTAGCGAAACAAGCGACACGCGTGGTGCATACAAGTGACCACGTGGCATGTTCAGAAGATCGCAAGTGTCGCAATATCAATTTCCCACATGTTGCGCTCTTAGCGGTCTATGATTTGCCATGTGTTAGCCTGCATGTTGGCTATGTGTCAACCTCGTGTCGCTTACATGGCGAGACGTGGTGCTTGTGTAGGCAGGGCTATACAACCCAGCTCATCACGCACTAATGTGGCATGTGTCGAGCATGTGCCTTATCGCTGATTCCTTCCAATGACTGGACCACTTCTAATTTCATCAGAATTTTATATCGAGTCTATATGTTCCCTTATATTTCTATTTTGGGTTAGGTGAAGCGCGTTTTCCTAATGTGAGAGTATTATTCATTTTGAAAACCTAAATTATGAATAGTGTATCGATAGAGATGATAGATTTCAAACCCTAAATTTTTTCGATCCATTCTCATTCATTTTGCAATCAAATTTTGTGATTCAAATTTTTACAGACTCGTCTTGATGTCCAGTTTCATATGAAATTGGAATCACACCAAACAGAGATCTGTGGAGTGAGAAATAATCCATACAAGGTTCAGGGTTCATATGTGTATTTCTTAGTTTTCAACAAAAAAATATAAGTTTTATGACATCTTTAATCACTCAAACTAGATTAATGACCAATAAACAACCCTAATAGGGCTTTGATACCAATGAAAGTAATACATAGCAATATATAAATTCATTAAAACGATAAAACAAAACCGAAAATGTACTTGTTTCTACATAGTAGAAATTCTCATAGATCCTAGATTATTCAACCGGTCGGAACTCAACCACCAATTACGAGACCAAATACTCAAATCACGGTGTAAGAGCCTTGCTATATATTCTCTCTATATACTTTTAAAAACAATGTGTTATACTATTTGTAAATGTTGGAAAAATGATTTTCCATCAATCATTTCTTCATTAACCGCTAAATGCAAAACAACATTTGAGATTTATAGGGGTGACAGTTATTTCTGATAGCCACCAACGGTTACTTGTTCGTACCGAAATCCATTTTATTTGGATCAGGTCATAGGTTTAGGTTATCTTGGGTATATCCGACCTAAGTACCTAATAACCCAACACTTCCTATCTATTGTGGATATATTTGAGGCTACATAAATGGGCTGATAAAAACTCAATGAACTGATCCAATAGATTAAAACAATGGACAGAAGTCCAGTTCGCCAACGTCCAGCTCACAGAAGCGAGCTCTCAGTTCGCTGGTGCAGTTCTTAAGTCACTAGTCAACCATGGTCTAGCTTGCTTTATACTCAGCTCGAAGTCATCCAAAGCGAGCTCCAGCTCATAGCTCAAAATGCTCGTTAAAGTAATTTTTCTAGAAAGATAATAGCCTAAATTGAGTAAGAGTGAACTACCAGAATTGGAAGCAAAATCAAATTCCTATTTCGGTGAGGCATATCCCTGAATTGATGGACACCGATTTTGAAAGTATAATTAATTTAAAATTTTTTTCTATTCTTATTGTACTCAAATTGTAACACCCATACTATAAATAAGGATTAAAAATTTATTGTATCACAGATTCAACAATCAATAAGATACTGTGACTCTATAAAAATAACCAGAGAAGTAGTCATGGACGTAGACATCTTTTTTTGTCAAACCACGTTAAAATCCCTTTGCATTCACTATTCTTCCTCTTCACTTTCTTTTATCTTTGCTTGTTTCGCTTTATTTACAATACTGGGTCAAGAACTTAGGTTGACCAAATTCGGACGTCGATATTTTGGCACTAGAATGAGGGCCCAGATTACAATCTTTGGAGTTTTCAATTGCCATAGCAAGAGAAAAAACCACTAGAAGTTCTGACGCGGCGGCTGATCAACCAGAAAGGCAGATGGATCAACAACAGCATGATGTCCAGTCGTTGGAGGATATAAGCGCGTCTCACATTCCCACAATAGGCGATATTGTGGGTATGCATCTACTAACCCCTTGTTAACTAACACCGATGGTCCCTATAGTCGATGGGCTATAGGTGTGGCCTCAACGGCAGGAGGCATTGGAAAATACAGTGCGGCAACTTGTAATGCAGTAAGGGCGCTAACATAGGCCTAAACACAAAACGCACCCAGACCTAAGGCTATTGCTCCTAGAGGAATTTGTCAACAGCAACGAGAGGAAGTGCCAGCTCCTGAAGGACCCGAAAGAGAGGTGCCATAACCTGCCAATTTAGTTCGTTCCTCTAACTTACGTTCGAGAGCTGAAAGTCGTCGAGCTCATGAAGAGGATGAAGTAGACGATCAGTGACATGTGGAGTCGCACCGAGCTAGCGACCCAAGAAGGGCTAGTCAGGGATAGATTATGTACCAGTCCGCCGCTCTCTAGGTCGTGAGCATAGAAGGGAACACGGCCCTCAGGACCTAAGGATAGAGGAGCTCATTCAGAGGGTTCAACAACTTAAGGAGATGACTCCCTTCATTAGGGAGATCAAGAAGTAGCCTCTTTCTCACAGATTCAAGTTCCCCAATATTCCTCAGTAGAAGGAAGATAGCGACCTGTATGATCATCTAGATATATTCAATGTCCAAATAGATCTCCAAACGGACAATCCGTTGGTCAAGTGTCGTATTTTCCCAACTACTCTAATGGATGTTCCACGGACTTGGTTCAAGAGTCTCCTAGCTTGCAATATAGATGGCTGGGAAGAATGTCAACAAAAATTTATCAGCTAGTACCGAGCTCTAAGGAGGCAGCTCGCATCATCTTATCACTTCATCACAGTCTTCCAGTAACAAAAGAAATCGCTGAAAGATTACGTTACTAGGTTCAAACTCGAAGTCACCAATATGGAGAACCCTTCAAACAAAAGCATCCTAACTGCAATCTCAGCTGGGTTTCGTAAGGATAGAAAACTATATAAGAGCATTTACGAATCTCCAGTGAGGGACCTGAGCGAGTTCTACGAGCGAGCTACCAAGGAGATCAGACGGAAAGAAACCTTAACCCCCAATAAGTCTAACCAGAAGGGTGAAGCGGACAGTTCCAACCAATCAAATAAAAGAAGTAATGGTGGAAACAGAAGTGAAGGTCGAAATAACGGATCTAACAATCAAGTCGCAAAGAAGGCTATAAATGAGCCTAGAAATGAACGACCTCAGCGTCAAGGTTGTCATCATAGTTACAGCATCCTATCATATACACAAGATATGATCTTTGCAACGAAGAAGAATAGGGAAGACTTTGGGAAGCCCCATCCTATTGGGTCTCCCATTGACCTCAAGAACAAGAATAAGTTTTGCGTCTATCATAATGACATTTGGCACAACACTTTTGAATACCGGGCGTTAAAGGACGCTATTGAGGATCTAATCAAGAGAGGTCACTTGAGAGACTATGTGGTGCGACCAGTGAACCTGCGACCTCAACGGCAACGACCTCAACAACCACCATAGCCAGCATAGTAATAGTCCCAACGAGCTCTCGAGCAAGAACATGGACCCACGGTAAGAATCATCTTCACTATATATAGTGGCCCTCATATCACAGATACATCTAACAAGCCGCATGAACGTTATATATGGGAAGCGAATCATATCTTACTCACAAGTCATAATGGCCTGGAAAGACCTGCAAAGAAGGCAAGAACAGCCTAAGATGACATAATTTTCACTAAAGAGGATGCCAGAGGCATATGTTAGCCCCACAATAACACACTCGTCATTCAAGCAAAGATTAGTAACACTGAGGTGCAACGGAGCATGATTGACATAGGGAGCTCGGTGAATGTTATGTACAGGAAGTGCTTCAATCAGATGGGATTGGGAGCAGAATAGCTAAGGCCTTCCCTAAAACCTCTTTATGGCTTCACTAAAGACGTCATCACTCCAGTAGGCCAGATTAGACTTTCGCTTACATTTGATGATTCAGCTCGTTAAGCCACTTTACTGGTAGACTTTCTAATAATCGACTGCCCATCAGCATACAATGTGGTTCTGAGGAAACCTACAATGAACGACCTAGATATGGTCTATTTAACCAGGACCCTCATAGTCAAATTTACAACCCCCAATGTGTTAGGTTGTATGCGAGGTGAGCAACATTTAGCTCGATGCTGCTATGAAGACATAGTCAAGATAAGGGTCAGATGAAAAAAAGTAAACGTAGTTTCGGGAGATAAGTCACAAGTTATGAGTGAGAAAAGTGTAAGTCACGACCTCGACCCACGTGAGATAGACGCGGACAAAGCAATTGTGCTTGTAGAAAAGCTCGAGGATGTCCAAGTCAACGAGGTGAATGCTAAAAGATTCCTCCAACTAGGACGAGGTTTAACTCTAGAGGTGAGATCCCAGCTCGCTGACTTTCTCAAGGCAAACTTGGACGTTTTTGCTTGGAACCATGAGGATATGATGGGAATAGATCCTAAGGTCATGTCACATAAGCTAAACATTGATCTTTATCACAAATCAATTCGCTAAAAAGAGAAGGTCAATGACGATAGAATGGTATGCTGCTCTGAAAGAGGAGGTAGACAAGTTATTAACCAATAAATTCATTCGCAAAGCCTATTACCCAACCTAGGTTGCCAATCCTATTTCCGTGAAGAAAAAGAATGGGAAGTGGAGAATCTGCATCAATTTCATGGACTTAAATAAGGCATGCCCGAAAGACAGTTTTCCCATATCCATAATTGACCAGCTCGTGGATGCACAGCGGGTCATCAACTTTTGAGTTTCATGGACACCTACTCGGACTATAATCAGATGCCTATGAGTGCAGAGGACGAAGAGCACAACTCGTTCATCACAGATCACAACTTGTATTGCTATAAAGTGATGCTCTTTGGGTTAAAGAATGCAGGGGCAATCTATCGGCATCTTACGATGTTTAAGGAACAAATCAAGAAGACAATGGAGGTGTACGTGGATGACATGCTGGTAAAGTCCAAGCAGATGGTTGACCATATACACGACCTGGAAGAAATGTTTCAAATATTAAGGAACTACCAGATGAAGCTGAACTCATTCAAGTGCGTGTTTGGGGTGGTCTCGGGGAAGTTCCTTGGCTTTATGATAAACAACAGAGGGATTGAAAGCAATCCCGAAAAGATTAAGGCACTAATTAACATGAAGTCCCCTACTCAGGTCAAGGATGTGCAAAGCCTCAATGACCAGGTCGCAGCTCTCAGCAGATTTATCTCAAAGGCTGCTAACAAATGCATTCCCTTTTTTTACGTATTGAAGAAGGTAAAAAACTTTGAATGAACTGAACAATGTAAGGTGACATTTCAACAGCTAAAAGACTACATGGGCCGAACTCCATCCTATCCAAGCCAAAAAAAAAAGAGAAACTTATCTTATACTAGGGAGTATCTCAGCATGCCTCGAACGCATTTTTGGTGTGAGAAAAGGAAATGACGCAACTTCCCATATACTACGTGAGCAATAGGCTGTTTGATGTCGAAACCAGGTACTTGTAGATGGAGAAACTTGTCTATTGCTTAGTAGTAGTGTCGAGAAAGCTATGTCTATATTTTCAAGCTCATATAATTGAAGTCCTCACTTAGTATCCACTGAAATAGGTCATTCAAAAGTCGGACACTGCAAACCGATTACTCAAATGGGTGGTAGAACATGCACAGTTTGACATCGAATTCAAGCTGAGATCGACAATCAAGGCTCAGACTCTAGCAAACTTCATTGCAGAATTCACGGGGCTTGCGGAAGAAGAGGCTGAATCTTCTGAAGGCCCGACTTAGGAGCTATATATGGATGGATCATCCAGTAAACAAAAGGCTGGAGCTGAAGTTCTACTAATCGATCCTGAAGGGCACAAAATTCTCTGTGCATTAAGGTTTGGTTTCATGCCACCAACAACGAAATTGAGTATAAGATGATGCTTACAGGCCTGCGTTTGGTTAAAGAGATACGAGCTGAGTAACTAAGAATTTTCAATGACTCTCAGCTTGTGGTCTGTCATATCTAAGGAGAATTTCATACCAGGGGATCAAAGATGATTGTGTACCTCCAGAAGGTTCCGAAATTGCTAAATACTTTCCAAAAGTTCGAAGTGAACCAGATCCCGCGAGCTTAAAACTTGCATGCAAATATACTAGCTTGCCTAGTAACTATCCGAGATGTAGACTTTCTAGGAGCTAGCCCAGTAGAGCCAGTCTCAAGCACAAAAGAGAGGGATTCCATGATGGCTATAGTTGTTCAACTAAACTCGTGGATTGGCCTAATCTTGAACTACTTACAGGATAGGAAGTTGCCGAGTGACAAACTGGAGGCACGTTGCTTTTGAGCTAGGTATTACATCTACGATGATATGCTATACAAGAAAGGATTATTAGCTCAACTCCTGAGATGCATTGATTGCTAAGACTGCGAGACCGTGCTAAAACAGATACAAGCTGGCCATTATGGGAATCACGCTGAAGGGCTATCTTTAGCTCAAAAAGTGCTCCGACAAGGATTCTACTGGCCTACCGTAAAAAAAGATGTCATCAACTTAGTCAAGAGATGTTATAAGTGTCAAAAGTTTGCCAAAGTTCTTCGAGCTCCACCAGCTTATCTTCAACAAGTGATGAGTCAGTTGCGTTTTGTAATTTGAGGAATGGACTTGATTGGGCCTCTACCAACAGCTCGTAGGAATTGCAGACATGCCATGGTCACAGCCAAAAAGCTAGCGGAGATCTCCATTACAAAGATAGAAAAGTTTTTGTGGAGTAATATTATTTGCAGATTCGGGGTCCCTCAACAGGTCATGATAGATAATGAGACTCAATTCAGCAGTGACCAGTTTATCAAGTTCTACAGTGACCTAAAGATCGTTGAGAGCTTCTTGGCCGCAAACCATCCACAGGTTAATGGTCAGATCAGGGCTGTGAACAAAATAATAAAGCGGATCTTAAAAACAAAGCTGGAAGCCAAGAAAAGAGTATGGGTGGATGAGTTATAAAAAATACTATGGGCCTACAAAACCACAGCTCATAGCCCTATTGGTGAAACCCCCTTCTTTATGGTATTCGGATTTGAGGTCATGATCTCAGCTGAGTCAGAAGTGACCTCGCAATGGAGAGCGACCTTCGATTTAGAAAATAACGACCAACTACTTGCCACAAATCTCGACCTCCTCGAAGAGACAAAAGAAACAGCCCATTTGAAAGTAGTTGTTTATCAGTAAAAGGTCGTAAGGTACTACAACAGAAAAATCCAAGTCTGACACTACATCGGTGATCTTGTACTGTGCCTTGTCCTATCAGAGGCTTGCAAAGCTAGTGACGAGTCATTAGGTACGAATTGGGAAAGCTTTTACATTATCAAGGAAAACCTGGGAAATGCAGCATATCACCTAACTAATATGGATGGAGTTGAGGTCCATCAAGCTTGGAATATTGAGCACCTTCGCCCATACTTTCAGTAACTTTTTAAGTGCATATATTTAATTTATAATTCAATCTTTGAAAGTCAATAAAAGCTCCAAATTTTTCATACTTGTTTACTTGGAATAATTGCTCTATCAATTTCTTTGTTAAATGTCAAATATAAAAATGAACAGCAACTTTTCAAACAAGTTTCTTTTTGGCAGAATTTATTAAATCATGTTATATCAATTGAGGTTTCGACTTTCCGGCTTCTCACCATGCTATGTTAAGCGAGGTTTTGACCCCCTACAAAGCTCGATAAAATTTCGCTATGGTAGGCTAGATTCCGACCCCTTACATAACTCAACAAAATTTCGCTATTATAGGCGAGGTTCCGACCTCTACATAACTTAACAAAATTTCGCTATGGCAGGCGAGATTCCGACCTGCTACATAGCTCGACGAAATTTTATTATGATAGTCAAGGTTTCGACTCCTTACATAGTTCGACAAAATTTCACTATAGTAGGCAAGGTTCCGACTCCCTACATAGCTCGACAAAATTTTGCTATGATAGACGAGGTTCCGACCATTTACATAGCTCAACAAAATTTCGTTATGATAGGCGAGGTTCCAACCCACTACATAGCTCGATGAAATTTTGTTATGATGGCTGAGGTTCCAACCCACTATATAGCTTGACGAAATTTCGCTATAATTACAGAGGTTTTGACCTCCTATAAAGCTCAATAAAATTTCGCTATGATAGGTGATGTTCCGACCTCCTGTATAGCTCGACAAAATTTCACTATGATAGACGAGGTTCCAATCCTTTATATAACTCGACAAAATTTCGTTATAGTAGGCAAGATTCCGACCATGCTAAGGTTCTAACCAATTACATAGTCCAACAAAATTTTGCTATGATGGCCAAAACCAGTTACATAGCCCAACAAAATTTTGTTATAATAGTCGAGATTCCAACTTGCTACATTGCTCAAAAAAATATTATACTATGTTAGCTGAGGTTTTGACCTCTCGAGCTCTCATAAGGTTTTATTACTATTTATTTATATATTGATTATCTAACTTTTCAGTTCACAGAGAATTCAAATACTTAGGAAAAAGAAAGCAGAACAAAGCACAAAATAGCATTGAAACAAATATATTCAAAATAAACCTCGCAACGAGGTGAATCGGTTCAACAATAATAACCTCAAAACGAGGTAAAAATATTCATTACATATTAGCTCACGAAACGAGGTAAATACAACACAGTCATGAAAAATTCTAAAGAAAGAGACTCAAGCTATATGGGAGCTATGTCTTAGGGGGTTACATCCGAAAGCACTGCGACCTGAACTGTCTCATCCTGTGAGGTCACACCTTGGAGCTCAGTATTCAAAGGAGTTGCATCTGGAACAACTGAAAATTGGGCGGTCTGCTCTTTGTACTTTTTCACCTTCGCGACCGTCTCTTCACCAATGAACGAGAAGTCCAGTTCGGGATGAACTTCTCATAAAGTGTAGAGGAAACTACTGGAGGTTTTTTATTCTACTTCCTCACTAGCTTTGGTGACACACACCTCGGTTTCCTCTTTAGTGTGGTCGACCTCCCTCTTAGCCTTCTCCACTCTTTTCTCAGCAGCCCCAGCTCACTACAAGGCCTTCTCTAGCTTGCTCTTCGCCTTGTTGAACTCCTCTTCACTCTTGAGGAGTCTAATGGTGAAGCTTGACCTTGTAGCCATATGAGTACTTTCCTCGCCAGCCAGAGCCCCCTTAACTTCCTTCTTAGCTTCCTCAGCATTCCTTAGCCTGGTCAGAAGGAGGTGTTCTAAGTTCTTTGCTTTCTCAACCTTCAAAGTCATGAACGAAAGTTTGTCCTTCAACTTTCTCTTCTTACTCTTAAATTTCTTTTTCTTCTTCTGAAGAGCCCGAGCTTCCTTCATCTGCTTTATCACTCCCATAATAGCTTGGAATGCGATAAGTTAATATTTAAACAAATGAAGCAAGAAAACAGAAAAGATAGAGGTATTAGAGATTACCAGCAGCCCGTGGCAAGTTATGTAACCAAACAGGCCATCACCTATTAAGTCCTCTTTCTCCAGGTTCCTTACAGCCTTCCCAAAGATATCAGGCAAGTAGTCGAGAACGAGGACAAAGTATATCTGTTCTAGCTTGCCTTCAGACTGTGCACCCTGGCCTATGGTTCAACCCTTCTTTCTGTGACCTCGGGCCACTTACCCTTATCTACTCGTCGTCACTTGACTAGAGAATGATTGGACACTAATTTTCTTTTGGCTCCACTACTTAGAGCAACCTGAACTGCGTGAGCAGAAGCTCCCACCTGCTCATGTTGAACTTCAACCACCTCTGGTTGCAAAGTGGGGATCTGAGCTTGTGAAGGCTTTGAGCCTGATGCCAAGATGGTCGCCTCAACGGAGGCAACAACTGAATAAGTCGTGGGCTGGACAAATCGAGCTGATGAGGGCTTATAGAGGGCGAGCTTTACTATCTCTGGAGGTCGTTGAAGGACATGAACTAGAGTCTGTTGAAGGATCGGAATAGCCTCTACTTCACTAACAACTTCGAAGGTAGATACGAGCTCGAGTTCACCCCTAATTCGATGTCCTTTCTGTTGTCCAAAAGCTCGTTGTTCAGAGCAGGAGCTAGTTGGTGGACCCTGAGGAGCTCGTCATCAAACGAATATTGAGTCATCCCTTTTACGAATATGCAAGTGTCTTAAGAATTTCGATCGCCTCTTCAGTGAGGGCTGTCCTATCTTCTATCACGTTTGCAAGATGAAACAAAGAGAAAAAAAAAAAATCTGCTGCAACTCGTAGAAGTCAATCACATCTATCTACTTGGACCAAAGACGAAAGCGAAATTTTAGAGTTGTCGAAAGGAAGAGCAAGAAATGTAAAACCAATTCGACTTGTAGTCGTCTACATTGGACTTGCCCTCCATATCGCTTTGAGGCAGGAGGTCATTGAAACTTGTTTTTCAAGCTACGAGATAGTAAATCTCATCCCACATTTCCCGTTTTACACTGTCTACATTTTTTATACTAAAGAGATGGCAGCAGATTGTTGGGTTTGAAAGTGGGAGGTCATTCCTTTTGAAGATTAAGGTTGAAGACTTAAGGTAGGAGTAGAATTTAGGGGTTAGTGGAAAAGGGCTAAACTTTAGCTATTCAGAAGGTTGATGAGATAGGCGGAGACTGAAAATCTCAATTTGTACCTAAGGTGATGGGTGATGAAAGCAACAAACCCCATGAGAGGATAGGCCGCATGATCATTAGATGTGGGTAACATGACACGACAAGCTCTGGGAATGTGATATTCCAAAGCAATTCCCCCCAACTCCTCATATGTTATCTTCGAAGCGTAGTGGATAAACGCTTCACGAGCTCGTTGTTCCTTAGTGGCTTGATGGATTACCATAGGGTTAGCTCGAGCTACAAGTGCCTCAGCGACCTCACCACTCAAAGAAGTCGCTTCTCCAACATTACGAACTACCCCTGAGCCGAGCTCCTCCGAGCTAAAAGAGTCGTCATCTCCTATTCTGTATGATCTACGTCTGCAACCTGAAGACATCTACACATAAAAAGAAGCAATTAGGTCGTTATATGCAAACCATGCCTAAAAATCTAAGTCTTCTATTCTCTAACAACAGACTTTCTAATCTACAAATCACAAATGTCATACAGATCGCTAAAGCTATGGGGGGCTCAATTTACGAATAAACAACCTATGAGCTAATAACCTATAAGTATCTCATCTTACAGCTCACATACAATGTCACAAACAATAATCCACAAAAGGCCAACCAACAAGATCAAACCAAAACGAAACAAAACATTGCGACTAAGAATAAGCATGCAAACATTAAGAACATGGGGTATTTGACCCAATATCAAGTCCGGAAAGAACACAATGCATACAAAACAGTAGAAACCAAAGGATCAAGAGTAGGTTATGAAGACTTACTGTAAATGCAGATGCTAATCTTCGATGGTATTATGTTTAAAGAATGTCTGCGCAAGGATGAAAAATAAAAGAAAACAAGAAAGAAAGGAGGCCTAATGGTGGCTTAGGTTTAAAAATGGCAAAGTAAGAGGGAAAAGGAAGGGTCACCACCTATATATAGGCGCAAGACCCTCACTGTTATATCTAAGGGCTAATCAACCGCTTTAGATCTAATGGTACAATGCGAGTTAAGGGAACTATCATCATGAGTTGTCAGTTGAGAAACATGCGCATTAAATACGCATAAAATGAGACTTGCAAGTGACGCGGTTATCCGAAGAGTTGCCATAAGAAAAGTGATGGGACAGAATCTGAAAAGACAGCATGATAGGTCGTGACATATCATCTTTTACCAGTGAGCTTGAGCTCTCAGTGCGGTCTGAAAGTTAAAGGGCTAATGTTGTGGATATATTTAGGGCTGCATAAATGGATTGATAAAAGCCTAGTGAACTAATCTAATTGATTGATCCAATAGAAAAAAGTCCAGTTCGCCAATATCCAGCTTACAGAAGCGAGCTCTCAGTTCGCTGGTGCAATTCTCAAGTCACTGGTCAACCATGGTCCAACTTGCCTTATGCTCAGCTTAAGATCGTCGAAAGCGAGCTCCAGCTCGTAGTTCGAAATGCTTGTTAAAGTAATTTTTCCAGAAAAACAATAGTCTAAATTGAGAAATAGTCAACTATCAAATTTGGAAGCAAAATCAAATTCCTATTTTGATAGAGTATATCCCTAAATTGATGGACACCGATTTTGGAAGGATAATTAATGTAAAATTCTTTCCTATTCTTATTATACTCAAATTGTAACGCCTCACACTATAAATAGGGGTTGAAAGTTTATTGTATCATAAATTCAACAATCAATAAGATATCGTAACTCTGCAAAATAATCAGAGAAGCAGTCGTAGATGTAGGCATCTTTTTGGGCCGAATCACATAAAAATCTCTTTGCATTCACTGTTCTTCATCTTCACTTTCTTTTATGTTTGCTTGTTTCGATTTATTTGCAGTATTAGGTCAAGAACTTGGGTTGCCCAAATTCAAACATTGACACTATCGATTAAAAATAGAATTTTTTACAGGCGTTTGGCATGTAGAATTTTTAGAAGGAATTTTTTCTATGAACATGCGTGAGATGTGACTGTTATTTCCTTGATTATTTGCCAAAGTGTTTGTCCATTAAAATATACTTGCCAAATACTAGCATGTGTCAAGAACTTCTATCAAAGTTGTGGCACCAAGGACAATTCCGTTCTCATCCCACTTTTGCATGTTTGGTTCGAGAACAACCGTGAAGAAAATTAAAGCAACGGGGCTTGTATGTTTTGATTGCAGATAGCAAGGCTGCAAATGCCTCCATTTTAAATTACCTTATGGAGGAAATAGCCCACTTTGATTTTGAACTAGTATTTATCATGATTTAAGGCCTCAAAAATCCCCTAATTTGCGACACCAAATCAAATATAAGTAGTAACGTGATCAAAATATATATATATAGAGCTTTTATAATTAAATATACCTAATTTTAAAAAGTAATGACTAACAAATTAAATTCATCCATTGCATTCTTTCTTTAAAACAAATTCTCTTTCCTATTTAATTCAAATTCAATGAATGAATTTGATTTGTTGATCCTTACTTTTTAAGCATTATATATATATATGGACAGGATCGGGAGACACAAGTTTTTACACAAATTTTTACACAAATTTTAACATAATTTGTTGATCATTGGATTGTGAAGATTTCAATAGTTTAGATCTACTCACACATTTATACACAACTTAATTTCACACTCTATATAAATGTGTTTTCTTATCTCTCTCTTCATCATTAATTACATCATGTCTCTCCTCTCCCCTCTCTTATTAATTACGACTTAATTTTACAACTCTATATTAATATATTCCTCTCATCTCTTTTCATTATTATATTATTATTTTTATCTCTTTAATTAATATTATTTATATATATATTTAGAACTTCTCCAACTACTATTGGAATTCTTTACATCTTCATTTTTTTTATTTATTTTTAAATTATGTTATTTTCAAACATATATACATTTAATAGTATCTCAAAAACACTCACATATATATAATTTCTTTTCCACATAGTCCATAAAGTACCCAAAAAAAATTATTATTTTTTCTCTTCTTCATTGTTCATAAACGTATAAAGAAAGAAAAAAAAGAAAAACAATTTTTTTTTAATATATCTCTTTTCTATCCTTATCATCTATTACACAAAATAAAAATGTTATAAATCAAATTTTTATTTAATCTTTTCTCTCCATTTAATTAATCAAATTTTATAAATAATATATGGATTTTAAGCTCTCAATATAAACTTGCAAATAAGACCCATATTGCATATATTTAAATAAATATACTGATTATAATAGTTCAAAATCAAAAATCAATTAAAAAAAAAACTTATTTTTGGTACAAACATGATATCTAATAAAAAAGATAAAAATAATATAATTTAAAAATGTACTTCAAAAATATATATATAATTTAAAAATCAATAAAAGAAAAGATGCAAAATCATTGATTGGGTGAGAAAAATATTAATTGATGACTTATTAATTTAATATTAATAGGAGAGATGAGACATAATGTAATTAATGATGAAGAAAGATATGAAAACATATTTATGTAGAATGTAAAATTAAGTTGTGTATAAACGTATGAGTAAATCTAAATCATTGAAATCTTCCTGATCCAATGATCAATAAATTGTGTCAAATTTGTGTCAAAACTTGTATCCCCCGATCCTGTCCCATTATGTGTATATGTTTAACTTTAGTTCAGTCCTATCTTGCACAAAACATAATATGGTACTAAATTTAATTCAACGAAATCCTATTAAAATAATCAAATCTTATCTCATCCACCAACCGGATCCAATTACCAAAATTTGACAACTAGATATTTTGGATTTAATCCAAATGAAATGACCAACTCTTGACACATTTCAAAAATTTTTGACAGGTATCACGCGTTTCCCTTTTATATAAAAGCTTTACAATCTGTATTCGGAAAGTAAAGTTTCAATCGTTTTACAAAAAAGGCATTACGACTATATTTTGAAGTGTGTGCAATTGTGAGATATGGAAGAAGGGATGCGGAGAAGAGAGAGAAGAGGAAGCAACCGCTATCATCTCCGGCCGAAACTATAATTATTGTCAAACTTAGGTATTTATTTTCAACTCTTATTTTTATTTATTTATTTTTTTATATAGTGATAGATGAGTATCATTATTATTGTCTCTTGCTCTCATCTTGGTGGATCATTTATAAGCGATAGTTTTAACGATGATACTGATATTATCAACGATTTAATTATATTTTAGTGATATTAAGAATCGTTTCTCTTTGGAGAGATTTGAGAAGGCTAAATACAGGTATCACCATAGGTCAATAGGCACACTTGTGCGATTGTTTTATGATTTTTCTCTGTAGAGATTTATCGGGGCCGACGCTATTAAGTAAATTATCAATGTCGGGGCTAATAAGTTAATGTATCGGCAACAATAATTGATTAAAAGAATATTTTTCAAAATAATAGCGTATTAATGAGTACAAGACTAAAACTTATGATTATAATTAATTATTTAGTGGATACTAATTGCTATTATGATATTTATCTTTTACTCTTTATATCTGCATAAATAGTGGTACAATTAATGTCTATTTTTTGTGTGATTAGATTGAACTAGAGAGAATAAGATTGGACAAAATTAGTATTGTGATATTTTTGATATCGTATGGAATTGGATGAAATAGTATAGTCTCTTGTTTGATAATTATGCAAAAAATAGATATATTATATTTTACGTCTAATAAAGTGTGTTTTTTTTTGTAAAAATCAAACGATGTAATGGATTAATTATTTATTTATATTACCTGTATTTCAACTAAAAACAATGAATCCATATTAGAAGGATTTCGTTTTGCCCACTTAGGAAGCCACATGCAGGAATGTTATTCTAAATAATTAATTTTGTTACAGGTAAAGACATAGAAGAGGAAGATGAAAAAGGAATATATGAACATAAAGGTCCGTAAATTTAATAGTTTATTGTTGTTCCTTTGATTCAGTCAATCTTATTGGTCCAACGTGTACTGCAACTACCATTTTTATTATAAATTCAGGGACAGATACAGAAGAACAAGAAGATGAAACATATAAACCTAACTGAAGAATTAAAAAATGCCGAAAGAAGAGGAAGACAATGAGCAATGATGATGGCAGACCCTGGAGTCACCTCCCAATTGATCTACTGTTTTCCATCGCCAACATGTTGCAGATTGTGGACTTGTTCAATTTTGGTAAGGTCTGCAAACAATGGAGACTATGTTTCTCAACATACAAGCAGAACTTCATGAGCACACTGTCACCTTTTGTCATGTGCATAAAGTTCAATGCCATGAGGTCGTGTCATTTCTATGACATATTCACAGGATCTAAATACAGGACTGTTGACGTTGAAATTCAGTCGACGAGTAATCAATGTCCAATACCTGCAATCAATGAGCAATAAAGGACCAAGAATCAAACAAGGAGACAAAGGATTTTTAACGTGGTTCAGCAAGTGTGCCTACGTCCACGGCTGTCTCTCTTAAATTCTGCAGAGTGACAGTATGATATTCAATGTGTCTTTTATAATGGTTTTAACCCCTATTTATAGGGAAAGTATCGTTACAATTTAAGAAGCAATAAAATAGGAAGAAAATCATGAATTAATTACACTTCCTAATCTGTTCGAATTAAAATAGGAAACTGCTCCTTAAAATCCGAGATAAGATTGACTGAATTTGAATTTGAATTAACTTCCATATCTGGAGAGAAAATCATTATTTTATTAGGTAACTGTCTGTTCTGGAAGATATCGCATTAATTACGCTCTGGATAAACTGCCGTTTATGACGACCTCGAGCTGGAGCTCGTTACTGCAAGCTGAGGAGATTGCTGGGCCGGACTGTGGAGCCCACAGGGCTTGGAGTTGATATGTGGGCCTCGTCTGATGGCATTTGCATTTGGGTTGACTTTATAGGGTCTAAGTTGGGCTTTTACCAACCCATTTAGTAAGTCCGAAAAATACATATAACAAGTACAAAGGTTCCTCCTCTTCTCGGTAGATTCTGCATTGGTTGTTCAAGTGGATACTTGATTATGGGATACAATCAACACGATGTTATGGTTATCAATCCTCTTACAAAACATGAACTCCACTTCACAAAGATGCCTCATTCTCTCATCTGTGTGGGGCATTTAAGTGATCGTGCCATCTTTGTGTCCTTTGGGTCCGGTTCAGATTTCGCTCTCATCGTGTTTTCCAGGAGGCATCAGATTGTCCGATATTGTATCTCGAGAGGTACTAGTAGCTGGCTGAGTTGATCTTATGCAGAGGAAAAATGGGATATTGTGGATATAGTTGTTTTTGATGGCAAGGTGTTTGTTTTGACTGATGATTCAAGAATCGGTGTGTTCAACTTGAGAACTCAACAGATGTCGTTTATGACACTTGGAGGCACCCCTGGCGTGACCCGCCGTGCTTGGTTGGTGGCTTCAAAGCAGCAACCTTTTATAGTTGATTTGGTTCCATTTTTCAAAGTCACGGTATATACAATAGACTTTGAAAGGATGAAATGGGTTGAGGTAAAGGACTTGGGGTATCAAGTGTAGCTTCTTGACGAATGTATGAGTTCACAAGTAGGAAGCACATCAAATTGGAAAGGATTGAAGAACTGTGTGTATCATCTTCCTTTTCGATCCAGTTTATGTTATGTGTATGACATAAATGGAGATATCAGGGGAAACTTTCCAGTCTTCCTACCGATTACAGCCACCAAAGTCTATTGTTGTTACTCCCTTCCCCAAGCTTATAGCCCTGACAACATCAAGGATGAAGATTAAATCGGGTGATCTTTTCTGTAACAACAGAACTTTTGCTTTGTTATGTAGTACTTATTTCATCATTGCTGTTTTTCTATGAATCTTTTAATTTCTTAATATACATGAAACTAGTTTTGAATTAAGCGGTATTTTTGTTTTGGTGTGATCAATTTTGACATCAACAGTTGCTATTTTTATTTTGAATGAAGGGGGTATATTTTTTTATTTATGTAATTCTATATGTATGTGGGGACTTCCTGTTTCTTTTCTTCGCTTTTAATTTGCTTTGGGTATGTTCTAGACTCTTGTGGCGTATTATATATGTGCACTAACCCATACAAAATAAAACTTTATTTGTGATTTGTGTGTTTATAAGTAGAAATTTTTAAAAAAGATATTTTTATCTTTTTTATTAGATATCATGCTTGTACCCAAAATAGTTTTTTTTTAATTGATTTTTTTATTTTAAACTATTGTAATCAGTATGTTTGTTTAAATATATGTAATATGAATTTTGTTTGAAAGTTTATATTAAGAGCTTAAAATCTATGTATTATTTATATAATTTAATTAATTAAATGGAGAGAAAATATAAAATGAAAATTTGATTTATAATCTTTTTTATTTTATATGATAGATGATAAAGATAGAAAAGAGATATATTAAAAAAATTGTTTTTCTTTTTTTCCTTTCTTTATACGTTTTTGAACAATGGAGAAGAGAAAAAATAATAATTTTTTTGGGTACTTTATGGACTATGTGGAAAAGAAATTATATATATGTGAGTTTTTTTTTTTTTTTAGATAATATTAAATGTATATATGTTTGAAAATAACATAATTTAAAAGTAAATAAATAAAATAAAGATGTAAAGAATTCCAATATTAGTGAGAATTTCTAAATATATATATAAATAATATTAATTAGAGAGATGAGAAAAATAATATAATAATGAAGAGAGAGAAGAGAAATATATTAATATAGACTTGTAAATTAAGTCGTAATTAATAAGAAAGAGGAGAGGAGAGACATGATATAATTAATGATGAAAAGATATGAGAAAACACATTTATGTAAGTGTGAAATTAAGTTGTGTATAAATGTGTAAGTATATCTAAACCATTGAAATCTTCATAATTCAATGATCAACAACTTGTGTCCTTTAATCATGCCCCTTATAAGTAAATATGTATCCACAATCAACAACAGAGCTACATATGAGATAATGGAAAGGACTCGGATTGTAATTTGTAATTGGCTAACTCTACTTTTCTTGGAAGTTGGTAAACAATTAATTGATTAATAACTTTGCATGATTACAAGATAAAAGCTAAGCTGTGTTGTTATCACAAGATCTTAAACAACTAATACAAAACAAATTTCAATATTTTCTAATATTTGATTAAAATATTGACAAACTTATCCGAATTCAAAAACAAGAAAGAAATTTACTCTGTAATAAAGATTTTTTATTAGTATTGTGAGAAACTTAGAGAAGATTATAGAAAATTTCTGATTTCCTTTACAAAATAATAATATCAAGATTGTGTATTTCTGGTTTGATCAACAAATAATTACCTTAATAAAATCAGTCACTTACATTTAATTAATTTGCGTTGGATTATTGTAGATCATTAAGTCGATATGTCCGAGTGGTTAAGGAGACAGACTCGAAATCTGTTGGGCTATGCCTGCGCAGGTTCGAATCCTGCTGTCGACGTCATACCATTTTTCACGTCGTTTTGCTGACTCGTGCGAATTTGCTGCAATAACTTCAACCAAATTTAGATATTGCATAAATCTCCATCGACACTACGACGCCGTTTTGCTGACTTGAACAATATTGAATACCAATAATAGCTTCCACCATATCCGATTTCTTATATATGAACATATTAATTATGTATTTAATGTAAGTTTGGTATAACTTATCTCTTGACTAAAAATACTTTTTTAATACCTTAAACTCTACTCTTTTTTTTTTTTATGTCATTTGGTTATCATCCTAATGCAATTTTTGAATAATTTAAAAAACTTTAAAAACTCAAATTTTGAACTTTTTTAAATAGAATTTTTTGAGTTTTTTTTTTTTTAAAAAAAATTAAAATATCTAAACTATCCCTATTATATCTTGTTAATCTCACTCTACCCTTAAAACAATAATAATCTTTAAACATATAAACACTGTAGTTTCCACTTTCATATGAGTAGGGGTGGCAATTCAGGTTGACGTGTCGGGTTGGACACGATCCGAACCTGATTTGATAATTTTTGACATGACCTGAACACGACCCGATAAGAAAACAGGTTGAACCCTTTCAACCTGAACCCGACACAGTTACTAACGGGTCAACCCGTTAATGACCCGTTTAACCAATACGTTAATAACCCATTTAACCGACACGAATAATAACTCGTTTAATCGACCCATTTATGACTCATTTAATGATAGTTAATACATTTAAATTTTAATATAAATATAATAAAAAACAAAATTAAAATAAAGATACATAAGACGTAAAAAATACAATTATCCACAAAAACAATCCAAACCATAAAAATACAAATGTTTACAAAGATAATTATAAAAATATCTTTATAAATATAATCCTTCATATTAAAAAAAAAAAAAAACAAAATAAATTTTTTTTTTATGTAGTCTTTTATAATAGAAAAACAATATCAAACGTTGATTACATCCGTCAAACTAAACTTGTTAAAAAATAATAATTAAAAGTTAACTAATTAAGAAATTATACATTTATACATGAAAAAAATAGTTTAACAAATATTTTATCAAAACCAATAAAATTTTACTACTACATGGTAATTTGTGATGAGATAAAGTGTAGAGATGAAGTTTGGAGACTTTTGTTTATGTTAGGATTTAAACTTTGAAGGATATATATATATATATACACCACTAAAATTACATGACTACCCCTCCAAAATAAAATTACTTTTTTACCCTTATTTAACGGGTCAACCCATTACCCGTTAAATAGAACTCGAATCCGATCCGATAATTAAACGGGTTGACCCGTTTATTTATCCAATCCGTTAATGCTCAACTCTAACCTGTAATAATCGTGTCGATTTTGTGTCGACCCATCGTGTCGAGTTCCAAATTGTCAGCCCTACATATGAGAGACATTTTTTCCTACAGTACCAAAATTTTTGAAACAAAAGGAAACTAAGGTGCTATCATATATTCTTGATTAAATAGCTCGTTGTTGTTGATTGGAGGCTTATGACTACCACCTGCATGTCCTAAATAGTCCTTATTCATCAATTTCAGTGTTTCATTAGCATAATCAAGAAGCTTATAAGATTCAAGATTCTGATGAAAACTATCATTGTTATTAGAATTTTAAAGTACAGGTTTTTTTAGAAATTGGTGAACCTCCCAACCTGACTTTTTCTACTTGAGTTTGAAACAAGTTGAAACTTTATAACGATCTTCTATTGATAACATTCTAGTCAACATTAAAAATTTATAAAAATTAAATTTCAGTTTTTAAGGGCACATAAGCAATAGATAGAAAGTGGTAGGCTGGTAGAGAGAGACCTCAACTTTCAAGTACTGTTCTCTTAAATTTTCTTTGTCCTTCTTTAGCTCAAGCTTATTATGCAATCAATTTGAAAATTTGAATGCATCTCTGAATATTGACACCAAAAAATCTGAATTTGACTACAGTCCATCAAAATTCAACCTGAGGTAAGACAATGAAATTAAATCCAGATTTTGCATTTACTATTGAACAACTCTCGACAATATATAACTCTAAACAAAACAATGACCTTATATGTGGTGAGAACCAAAAGGAAGGGGAAAAGACAATATGAAATCAAGACCAGCATATCATCATTTACTGGAAAGCAGTGGTCAGAATGATAATACATAAATAAATAGCACGTCTTCCTACACCTCACCCAAAATTAGCAGCACTTGCCCTATCCTCTCTATGCAAAACCTTCACTAACAAAATCAATGTCAGTTGACACGATTTCACTCGTAACAAAATCAATGTATTCTTCTTCGTAAAAATTGAGAGTAAAAAATATAATGATGTCTCATGTCATTCTTTGTAAATTTATAAGAAAAAAAAAACTTTTCAAAAGTTATGTAACCAAACAGTTAATAATTTTAAAGTGTTTTTTTAAATTGGCAATCAAACAACCACTATTTTTTTTTTAAAGGATTTATTTGTAAAATATCTACTTTCAAAATATCTATTTGGAGAAACTGTACCAAATGAAACCTTAATATATAACTATTATCTGTTTAAAAAAAAAAATTATCATTACTTAAAATTTTAATATTACAAAGATTATCCTAAAACTAAAGTTAAGCTAATCTTGTATTCCCTTTTTGGTTCCAACTTTCAACCCTTACAATTTTTCTCAAAACTATTATTTTGTTGTGAAATTAATTATATTTTATAATTTTTAAGTGTTTTGTATTTGAGTTCAATGAAATTATATCATATTGATAATTAATTTGGCTACTTACGTATTTATTATTATTATTATTACATATTTGAATAAAAAATATATAATTATAACATAATAATTTAAAGCCATAAAATTTTTGGTTTTGAAACACCTCAAAATTTTAAACTATTTTAATTTAATCTTAAGGCCTTATTTAGTGTTGCTTTCAATAAATTAACATCTAATTTTTTAATAAGTGTCCAGTAAAAATTTGAAAGTGATTATATAATAATTTAAGTAAATTTGACCATGTTGACGTTCGGAAACGGTCAACCCAGAGATTCTGGGGTCTAGACTGCGAGCAAGGTAATTAAAAAATGACAATGACGATGGATGGGCGACAAATGAGTAGTAAATGAAGTTTAAGGTTGGTGAAACTTAGTTAAGGTGAGGGAGTGTTGGTCGTGACAGTTAGGTGAATATAATCAGATAATCAATAAAGGCGAGAGAGAGAAAGAAGAATGCAAAACACAAGGATTTTTATGTGGTTCGGCGTCTGTGCCTACGTACACGGCCACTTTTAGGTAATTCCGGCAGAGTGACGGTTCTCTAGTATATTCCGCTTGTTCGTACAGTAAAAATCTCCCTTATTTATAAAGAAAGAGGGAGATGATAAAAGAAAATACAAAAGAAAGTCATACACGTTACAGGCAACGGTTATTTTCAACTCATCCTGACATAGCCATGCTGCATTGATTGTAAAGGCGATGATTGTTCTCTCCTTGCACACGTCTGCATTTAATGCACCAGGAGAGATCTTTCCTTCATTACTTGCATAGCCGCCGCATTGAATGCTTCTGGGTAATTGTGTAGATAGTTTTCGACGGGAAATCAGGGGAGTTGGTGACTTTGATGACTTACTGCGCACGACAACCCTTGAATAAACTCCTCTGGTCAGTCAGGCCGTGCAGGCTGTAGAGGCGCAGACGTGGCCAAGAGAGGTGGTCAGGCGGTCTGGAGATTTCTGCGGGCTCGCGACCTAAGCGGTCTCGCGAGCTGAACGAGCTGGCGATGTTGGTCAGGAGGTACGCTTGGGCGGTCTGGAAGCTATTGCGAGCTCGAGACATGACTGGCTTCGCGGGCTGGTCGGACTTACAGTCGCGACCTGATGCTTGGGTCTTCTGGGCCTCCGCTCCTGTTCAGGTCCATTGGGCTTACACTGGCTCATTTAGTCGAGACGAGAAAATTGGTATAACACAAGCCCCCCAGCTCTCAGTTCGGTCCGCGGGTTGGGAACTGATTCAAATACATAATTGACGCTCATTTGCGAGCTTTTAGGCGTCGTTTCAACTTCTGTTTTGTAACTGCTGACACGTGGCGCTCACACAAGCGTTGGAGCCACAAACGTGTCTTGGGACCGTACGCATTAAATGCGTATGTCTTGTAACTGATATTGCACGACAACACAAGACCGAGGCTGGTGCTGGGCCATTGGATTTTTGGCGGTTATGCTTTTACGTTGGATCGAACGGCTGGGGGATAGATGTCTGGGTCTACACAATCCAGATGTCTTTTCTGATTCCCATTTTTGCTTCTTCGATACGACACTAACACCCCATTTCCACCATTTTTCATCTCTGCTTCTTCTGCATTTCTTCCACCTCTTGAAGACTCCTCTGGACTTCGTTGCTTTAGAAATCAGTTACTATCTCTAGTACGCCATTTTCAGCATAAGCAAGGTAATTCCCCCTTACTTCGCTGTTTCATACTTTGTGAAAGTTTGCTTCTGGTCTGTAGCATCTGTTTTTGTTTTCATGTCATGTTTGAGAATCGCATGTGTCTGCTTTGTATTTAGAGGTATCTGTACTTGTTGCTTGAATCGTTGTGTTCACTAAGGACGACCTGGCTATCAGCCTGAGCGTTCTGCATCACTGTTGGACTGTGGAGTCCGTTTCTGGACTTTTCTTGGCTAGGAACTGAATTTTGTGGATCATTTGCGTTGTGTTGGTTCATTTGGAACCCTTGCCATTTGTCGACGTTGCTTAGGATCTTGACTAGAATATCCCTGTATTGCCTTATAGGGTTCTTGTAGACATAAGGTTAGCGAGATAATCAATAGGAAGACACAGTACTTGTTGTGCCCACGTGTATGGGCCTCCATAGCCTTTGATGGCCAAGTGTGCGACCTGACGCATAGGATAGTAGCTTCTAGGAACTCTTTTCTGTAGCTCGCTAGGCTCAGCATGCTATAAGCGTTCTGATGTCGTTCCTTCTGTGCTGTAGACGTCAGGTCGCTCACGTGCTGGTCGCGATAGGGCTTCTGCTTCTAGGGGGCAGGCAAGGCGCCAGGTTAGAGAAACCGAGGCTGCGACCTCGCGAGCTAGCGAGGCTATCGAGGAGGTCGCAGGAAGGGATGAGGCCGCAGAAAGGGAAGCCCGACATCCTTTCATTCATACGCCTTCGAGCATGACCCTTTCGATGCTGGAGGCTTGGGCTCGAGACTTCAGCTTCCCCATGGGGTGCCGAGCTAACGTTCCCAAGGCCAGTGATCGGGCTGCGAATCCTCCTGAGGGCTTCGTGGCGATCAGTCGCGAGCATATAGAGCTCGGGTTTAGGTTTCCGATCCCCTTTTATCTCAAGGACTTGCTGAATGATCTGCAGCTCGCCCCCTTTCAGCTAACCCCGAATTCGTATGCATACACACCACCTTGGCCGCGGCATTCATAAAACATGGGCTTGGGCCTCCTACGCCTCGCATTATCCGTAACCTCTTTAGCTTCATCGGGACCCACAAGAAGGATGCCGCTCGAAGGGACGGGCTCTACTACGTTACACCCCATCAATCCTCCTAATATAGGGCATATCTACCTCAGGACTGCACCAAGTCTAATGTGGGGGAATATAAGTCTTGTTGGGTTCTGGTCACCTGTACTTCGCTCGGGGGCCTGCACAATAGGAGATTCGCGCTGGATCCTGATAATCAAAGACTCGTAGCCCCTACAAATAGTTACACATTTACAAGGATAACAATAATATATCTATTTATATACATACATTTATATGTATTTGGTTGTTATTACTGTTATTATTATTTATTCTTTCATGGGCTTGTTTTTGCTTTGCAGACGTCGCTGCCCTGAAATACGAGCTTGATGATGACGAGCTCGCGATTCTGAACGCTTACGCGGCGGTCAAAAGACCAAGTGACGATTTCTTCCCCACGATTGGCGAGCTGGTGGAACGGGGCCTCGCACCACCTGCCTCAGGTCCACTTTTGAACCTAAATAAGGACCTGGGGATACGAGGAGAAAGTTGTGAAGTTCGCTTAGTCTTCGCTGCCCCTGAACACTCCGAGTCCGAACCACAACCTTTGCCATAGGTTTCTTCGAGCACGTCCACCAGCATATCTTCGGACGATATGCGAAGGCTCACACTGTCCGTTCCTCCCGTCAGATCGGTTCCACCGTCCAAGACACCAGAAGTCGTGGACGTGGATGAAACTTCTTCAGACCCTTCTCAGAGAATGCTTTCTCAGCCCGCTGCAGCTGCTTCTCCTCAGGCCGGGTTGGTGGCAACACCTCAGAAGCGAGCTGTTCCATCTGGAGGGGGAAGCACTCCCTCAACGAAGAGGACTGGGGTTTTTGTTGAAAGAGGCTCAGTTTCACCGAAGGGAAGGCCATAGTTGAGCCCCCAACCCCAAAGTGCAAGGGCGTCGTTGAAGTTCGCAAGCCCGGGGCAGTTGTCATTGGTAGGGAGCCGAGCGCTGGGGCACTTAGGCTATCTACATGATCTGCTAGGGAGTCGCAGGCAGATTTTGGGCTACACCCTGACATGGTGAAGGAAATGGAATATTTCAGCAGCTTCGTGGATTTTGTGCCTGAAGTCATGGGAAAACGTAGTTCGAAGCTGCAGAAACCTGAGATCGCAGGTCGCACACTCGTGGGCTACGCAGCCCGTCATGCAGCGCTGGTAAGATCCAAGCTCCTTCACACTCTCTAGTTTTCCTTCACTTTAATTTTTAACCCCTTTTTTATCTTTCCAGTTGGGCATGGTAGAGATGAAGTTGATGAATGAGATTGAGGACCAGCTTGGTGAGAAAGAGGCTTTCAGGCTGGCCAAAGAGCAGTTTGAGGATGAGAAGAAGACGTTGCAGGAAGAAGTGATCCTCCTCCAGGACGAGCATGGGAAGCTCGATGCCAAGCTCCAGGATGCTGATGCAACTTTAACAGAAGAGATTGCTCATAGGGAGGCGGCTACCTCTAAAGTCAGCAAGGCCCACAGCGAGCTAAAGCAGGTAAAGGGCAAGATAAGTGCTGCACAGAAAAAAGCAAAGGTTGCTTAGAGTAAAATAAAACAGCAACAGCAAGACTTAGCTTCAACCAAAGAGAAGCTCGCAGGGGTCGAGGAGAAGCTAGCTGGGGTAGAAGGGAAGTTGGCTCAGATTGAGGCGGGCATTGAGACCCAGCTAGCTTAGGAGCGGGACAGGGTCGACGAAGAGATCGAGAGGGCTTTCTTGTTCAGCATGTGGGAGCACTACCCGGACTTGGACTACTCCTTCTTTGGGCCGATCGATGTCGAAACAATCCAGGAGTTCGTGGAGTATGCTGCTAATGCTTAGGGCGCGCAACATGTTTATACTTCCCCTGTTCCTCCAGTTAATCCATCTGTTGTCCCAGTCCCTTCACCAGAGCAAATAATTAAGGGACCTTCAGCTTCTGAGGATCTTTCAATGCCTGAGCCCCCAATAGAAGCCTCTCCTGATCTCCCAGCTCCTGAGCACGTCCCTGCGTCGGAGCCCCCGGTAAAAGCCCCTGTTGATCCTCCTGCTCCATCGGACGCACCAGCTAGTGCCTAGAACACTTCAGCTTCATTTACTTATTTCATTCATTTTTTTTTTATCTTGTTGAAATTTGAACAGCGAGCTTGTAGCTCGAAATTACAGTATTGGATTCCCTGCAGATTTCAATATTTTGTCCAAGTATGGAACGTGTAGATATGCATGACTCAATTATATGATGAGTAATTAACAGATTTAAGTAATAGACACATTATAATAAGTACGCTAAAATATGCTAAGTAAATCACAATCATGAAAATCATGTTAACTTACGAGCTCGTTAACTGCAGTCAGTTATAATAATAACAGTATGTTAGCTCGTAAGAGTTTGAATTCGCAGATAGCTCAATCGAGCAAAGTACCTGATCATGCAAGTAACATAGTTGGGCAACCCCTAAAGAATAGGCACGAACTTACAATCAGCGGGGTGCTCAGAATTCTCTTAACCTATATATTGCACTGGCGTTGAGTGCGTTCGAGAGTGGCATTTTCCCAAACTTTGAGATTCCGGCTTGTGGCAGTACTTGCAGTTCAAGGGCGAGCCCCCATCGTGGGTGACTCTTTCTGCGAGGTCGCGAGGCAGCTTTATATATTAGAGGCGTAGCCTTACCCCCTCCCGCGAGGTCGCGGGGTAATGTTTCGCGAGTTCGCGAGCATCTTTATATTTGAGAGGCGTGGCCTTACCCCCTCCCGCGAGATTGCAAGGCAATGTTTCGCGAGTCCACGGGCATCTTTATATTTGAGAGGTGTGGCCTTACCCCCTCCCGCGAGGTCGCGGGGCAATATTTCGCGAGTCCGCGGCTGATTGGTTGATAAGCGATCCCTTGGACTTATAAGAAGAGAGCTCGTGGGCCGCAAGATCGGTCTAGGGTAGCCTAAATGAAACATGGCGACGAGCCGCGTGTGAGCGGGAAGGGTGTTGTGAGGAGTATCAGCTACGATCATACCCTTATAAGACTCGCGAGTAATTCGTAGGTCGCAGGAAATAGCGGCTGCGAGCTGGAAAATGAGCTTAACACTTGCTGACATAAACTTTCCCCTTGAAGATGACATAAGTAAGCTGAGCGTCGATTAATAAGGGACCCTCGGCTGAGGGTTATGGTCATTTCTTTGCCAGATAATCTATATATAGTTTTGGCAAGCACTTTATGCAAGTGTTTTGGTCACAAGTGATTCCTTGGATGTTTGCATAGATATCTTCAAAGAAATATATGTATGATAATAAATTGCAACTCATTTTCTTGAGAAAGAGATTTCATTAGATTTGCTCTTTAATCATGTACATTTGCTGGTTCGACCAGTATGCTTTCTGCATCAAATATGACATATACAACAGAAAACAAGTGAAAACACTTTTACAGACAATCGTCAAAAGAAATCATATACAAAGTTAAAGCAAGCTGACACTTTTTTTTTTTTTTTATGTGTAATAGGGCGCAGATGCTCAGCGTTCCAGGCTCGGGGTAACTCTGATCCATCCATGTTGGCCAAGTGATATGCTCTATTCTTCAGACTCTGTTTGACGAGGTACGGTCCCTCCCAGTTAGGTCCGAGCGCTCCATCACTTGTCTTGCGAGCTCCAAGGAGGACTAATATGAGAACGAGGTCCCCTGCCTTGTAGCTTTGAGCTCGCACCTTCTTGTTATAATACCTGGCAACTCTCTGTTGGTACACTGCTACCCTCATGCGAGTTGCTTCCCTCGCTTCCTCGGCTAAGTCTAAACTGACAGCGAGCAGCTGGTCATTGTCCTCAGGTCGGAATGAGGCCCTTCGTTGGCTAGTGACTTCAAATTCTGCTAGGATCATGACCCCTGTTCCGTAGACCATGGAAAATGGGGTTTCACCTGTTGAGCTACGAGCTGTGGTCTTATATGCCCAAATGACTTTCTGCAACTCGTCCACCCAAGCCCCATTCCTTGCTTCTAATTTGGTCTTCAAAGTCTGTTTGATGATCTTGTTCACAGCCTCGACTTGACCGTTGGCCTGAGGGTGGTCTACAGCTGAGAAGCTTTTCACGATTCCGAGCTCGTTGCAGAAGTCTATGAATTGCTCGCTAGTGAACTGAGTCTCATTATCTGTCACAAGTTGCTGAGGGATTCCAAACCTGCAGATGATGTTATCCCACACAAACTTCTCTATCTTCGTAGTGGAGATCTCTGCTAGCTCCTTAACTTCAGCCCATTTGGTGAAGTAATCCACAGCAACCACAACATGCTTACAACTACCTCGAGTTGTGGGCAAGGGTCCGATGAGGTCCATTCCCCAGATTGCGAAAGACCATGGACTCACCATCTGCTAGAGGTAGGTTGGTGGAGCTCGTGGGATCTTGGCGAACCTCTGGCATTTGTCACACTTTTTCACTAGATCTATGGCATCCTGTTTCATGGTTGGCCAGTAGAACCCCTGTCTGAGGGCTTTCTGAGCCAAAGATAATGCTCCTGCATGGTTCCCATACCTGCCCCTCAGCACGATCTCACAGTCTTCACCATCTATACATCGCAGCAGCGGGGCTGAGAATCCTCTCTTGTACAACTTGCCATCGTAAATGCAATACCTGGCTGCTCTAGCTCGCAAGCGACGAGCTTCCAATTTATCCTCCGGCAGCTTCCCTTCCTGCAGGTGATCTAATAACGAGCTCATCTAGCAGTTAGGTCGGACTTGCAGGAACATCATTACCTCCTTGTCTTCAATACTCGGAGTCGGCAGGAATTCCACAAGGATAGACTCCAAGAGATCAGCATCCTGAGAGGTCGCTAAGTGAGCCAAGGCATCTGTATTTAAGTTCTAAGCCCTGGGGATCTGATTCACTTCAAACCCCTTGAAAGCCCTCAGTAACTCTTTAGCTTTTTGGAGGTACTCTGACATCTTCTGTCCCCTGGTCTGGTACTCTCCCCTGACATGGCAAACGACAAGTTGAGAGTCACTGAAGACCTTTACCTGCTCAGCTCGCACTTTCTTTGCCAGACGGAGTTCGACAAGCAATGCCTTATACTCGGCCTCATTGTTGGTCGCCCGGAATCCGAACCTTAAGGCACTCAGAATCTTGTGGCCTTTTGGACTGATCAACATTACTCCAGCCCCTGAGCTGTGCTCGTTAGAGGATCAATCCACATAAAGTTCCCAAGTCTGACCACCTACTAGCTCCTCCTGCTCTGGTACTGGCCTTGTAAACTCAACAATAAAATCTGCAAGTGCTTGGGCCTTGAATGCCATCCTAGGCTTGTACTCTATGTCGAACTGAGCGAGCTCGACGGCCCACTTGAGAAGCCTGCCTGAAGTATCTGCTTTCTGGAGGACTTGCCTGAGAGGGTACTGCGTGAGGACCTTTATATGATGAGTTTGGAAGTAAGGACGCAGCTTCCTCGAGACGGTCACCAGGCAGTATGCGAGCTTTTCCATTTGTGAATATCGGGTCTCCGCATCAACCAGCCTTTTACTGATGTAGTATACAGGCAACTGCATCTTCTCTTCTTCTCTCACCAAGGCTGCGCTCAGAGCATGTTCAGATACACCCAAGTATAAAAATAGCTTCTCCCTATCCTTTGGCTTGGACAGAAGGGGAGTCTGGCCCATATATTCCTTCAGCTTCTGGAATGCCTCTTCACAATGCTCAATCCATTCGAAGTTCTTGGCCTTCTTTATTGCTTCGAAGAAAGGCATGCACTTGTCAGTAGCCTTCGAGATTAACCGGCTGAAAGCCGCGACCTGGCCGTTAAGGCTCTGCACATCCTTAATTCTGGAGAGGGACCTCATCTCCACAAGCGCCCTGATTTTCTCCGGATTGGCCTCTATTCCCCTACTATTCACCATAAACCCAAGGAACTTACCAGATGCTACCCCAAAGGCACATTTCAAGGGGTTTAATTTCATCTGATAATTCCTGAGGACTCTGAACGTCTCATCCAGGTCGCGGACATGATCTGCTGCTTTCTGGGACTTTACTAGCATGTCATCTACATACACCTCCATGGTCTTCCCAATCTGCTCCTGGAACATGGTGTTAACCAGTCGCTGGTAGGTCACTCCTACATTCTTCAGTCCAAAAGGCATCACCCTGTAACAGTACAGCCCCCTATCAGTGACAAAAGAGGTGTGTTCCTCGTCCTCCGGATTCATGGGAATTTGGCTGTATCCTGAGTAAGCATCCATGAAACTCAAGAGTTGGTGCCCTGCTGACGCATTTACTAGCTGATCAATCTTGGGTAATTTGAAGCTATCTTTTGGGCAAACCTTGTTTAGGTCGGTGAAGTCAATGCACGTCCTTCACTTCCCGTTCTTCTTCTTCACGAGGACTGGATTTGCGACCCAAACAGGATAACGTGCCTCCCTGATGAACCTGTTAGCCAACAGCTTCTTGACCTCCTCCTTTAGAGCTGCATAGCGTTCCGGGGTCATCGGCCTCCTCTTCTGGCAGACTGGCCTATGCTGGGGATCTATATTCAGTATGTGGCACATAACACCAGGATCTATCCCCACCATGTCTTCGTGATTCCAGACGAAGACATCAAGGTTCATCTTCAGAAATTTTGCGAGCTCAATTTTCACTTCTGGTAGCAAGTCTCTTCCCACTTTCACACATCTCTCCGGGTCTACCTCGCTGACCTGCACGTCCTCTAGCTCTTTAATAGGTCCCGCGGCCCTATCTGCATCCACCTCGCAAGGATCAAAGTCGTTGCTCATCCCTGCTTCAGAGACTGCTTGAGGTTGGCCACCTGAGACCACATTTACCTTCCTTCCTCAGACCCTCATCTTCACTACGTCTTTATAACATCGCCTGGCCAGCTGCTGTTCCCCTCTGACACAGCCTACCCCATTGGGAGTTGGGAATTTGACTGTCAGTGTCCTGGTGGAGGTGACCATATCCAGCTCGTTCATCGAGGGTTGCCCCAGGACCACGTTGTATACCGACGAGCTGTTGATAATTAGGAAATCAATAAGGGCTGTAGCTTGTCGGCCCGACTCTCCAAGGGTGAGAGGTAGTCTGATTTGGCCCACCGGTATCACTGCATCTCCTGTGAAGCCATAGAGGGGTTCCGGTGAAGGCATCAACTGCTCAGCTTCCAACCCCATCTGATCATAGCAGTCCTTGTACATGACATTGACCGAACTGCCAGTGTCGATCATTATTATCCGTACTTCGACATTACTGATCTGGGCCCGGATTACAATTGCATCATTGTGGGGCCAATGTACTCCTTTCGCGTCCTCTTCTGTGAACACAATGCTATCCAAGGACATCTTGGCCTTTTTGGTGGGTCCCTCAGCTCCTCCATATTCTGCCAGCAGGGTATGGTTGGCCTCCCTGATGTACCTCCGATGCGACCTGTTTGAAGTACCTGCCACATGAGGCCCACCGTGAATAGAAAAAATCGTCCTTACAGCGGGCTCGCGCTCGAGTTCCGGAGCTCGCTGAGGCTGTTACTGCTCGGGCTGCTGGTCTTGGTCCCGAGGTCGTTGATATTGAGGCCGCCTGCCCGCGGGTTGCACAACATACTCTCCTAGGCGGCCTCGCCTTATCAACTCTTCGATGGCATCTTTCAATTGCCAACAGTCTGATGTATTATGCCCATTCTCGTTGTGGTAGGCACAGTACTTCCCGGATCCCAATGCCGGTTGGGAATTCCTATTATGGGTGGTTTTCCGAAATTCTCTCTGCTCCTTTTCATGGTGAAGATTCTGTCCTGCCTGTCTGACAGCACACTATAGCTCCTGTATCGACCTTGATGCCGAGGTCACTCCCTCTTTGGCTTAGGTCTAGCTCGTTTCGCCACAACATGGGCAGATTGATGTCTCTGCTCCCCTGGCTTATCCCCGTCGTGGCTCTTCCTTTTCTCACGGTGGGAGTTGCTTGCTTCACCCCGGTGGCTGCTGGGCTTCTTGGCTCCAAAGGTTTCCTCCCATCTGATCTCCTTGGCAGCCCTTTCATAAAACTCTTCCAGATCCTTCACCACGGACTTGTAGATACTTTCATATAATTTTCCATCATTCCTGAGTCCTGCAGAAATAGCTGTCAAAATACTTTCATCAGAGGGTGTCTCCACATTACTCACCTCCTCTCTGAATCGAGTGATGTAATCTTTCAAGGACTCGTTGTGCCTTTGGAAGATGGTGGCGAAGTGACAGGACAGCTCGAGCTGCTTCCTTAAGGCCTTGTATTGATCGAGGAACTTCTTCTGGCATTCACTCCAGCTCCTGACGCTACGGGCTGGAAGGCCTTTGAACCAAGCTCGCGGAGCATCCCCTAGAGTAGTTGGGAACACCTGACACTTCACCAATGGGTCATCTGTCTGGAGATCCATCTGTACATTGAAGGCGTCCAGATGGTCGTAGGGATCCGTCCTGCCGCTGTATGGGGGGATATTGGGGAGTTTAAACTTCGCTGGCAGGGGTACTGTCTCGATCTCCCAGGTGAATGGTACCCTGCGATCCTCTCGCTCTTCCCTGTTCTGGCCTCCAGGTCGAGCCTCTAACTGCTGGACCCTTTGTAACAATTCCTCTACTACCGGGTCCTGGGTCAAGGACCACCGACTGGGGTTCCATCTACTGGTACTCTCCTGCTCCCCCAAGTGACGGTTCTGCGATCTACCCTCCTCGCCGAAAGCTTTTACGCTTCTGACGGCCCTCCGAGGCTCGGGCTTATGACCTGCACGGCGCTCGCGAACTCGCTCTAGCCCACGACTACCCTCTTCGCGCCTGGCGCCCTTGTTGCTCACCCTTGCCCTTATCTCGTGCGGGCGAGGTGAGATTTTCCGCTCCTGGTTCCGTCCCCTGGCTCTTCTTGGGTGTAGGTTCGAGGAGCGAGCTGATCCTTCCGTCAGCGACCTGTCCCTGGCAGCTACTCCCTCTGGAGTTGGGATTTCTTCTGAAGGCTGATGGCGAGCTCTCTCTGGCAATGAGACCTCCACTTGTCTTTGCACCGTACGGGCTTGGACTTCTACCAACGCCCTGACTGTCATCATTAACTCCCTTACTGTATCTTCCAGAGCTCGCTGGCACTGCTGCCATTCCTGAGCGACCTCGTCTCTGGAAGGTGAGGCGCTCTGCTGGTCTTCTCGAACTTCAGGTTGCTCATCTGCCACTCCGACATTCCTCATGGTCTTGATTCTGGCCATAACAAACAAACGTGAGTAACTATAGAATAATGGACTGGCGAAAGATTACCAGGTCGCTGTTGGGCCCTCCTTCTAGCGCCAAAAGATGTTGACTTTCAGAAACGGTCAACCCAGAGATTCTGGAGCCCAGACTGCGAGCAAGGTAATTAAAGAATGACAATGACGATGGATGGGCGACAAATGAGTAGTAAATGAAGTTTAAGGTTGGTGAAGCTTAGTTAAGATGAAGGAGTGTTGGTCGTGACAGTTAGGTGAATATAATCAGATAATCAATGAAGGCGAGAGAGAGAAAGAAGGATGCAAAACACAAGGATTTTTACGTGGTTCGGCGTCTGCGCCTACGTCCACGACCACTCTGAGGTAATTCTGGCAGAGTGACGGTTCTCTAGTATATTCCGCTTGTTCGTACAGTAAAAATCTCCTCTATTTATAGAGAAAGAGGGAGATGATAAAAGAAAATACAAAAGAAAGTCATACACGTTACAGACAACGGTTATTTTCAACTCATCCTGACATAGTCATGCTGCATTAATGGTAGAGGCAATGATTGTTCTCTCCCTGCACACGTCTGTATTTAATGCACCAGGAGAGATCTTTCCTTCATTAATTGCATAGCCGCCGCATTGAATGCTTCTGGGTAATTGTGTAGACAGTTTCCGACGGGAAATCAGGGGAGTTGGTGACTTTGATGACTTGCTGCGCATGATAACCCCTGAATAAACTCCTCTGGTCAGTCAGGCCGTGCAGGCTGTAGAGGAGCAGACGTGGCCATGAGAGGTGGTCAGGCGGTCTGGAGGTTTCTGCGGGCTTGCGACCTAAGCGGTCTCGTGAGCTGAACAAGCTGGCGATGTTGGTCAGGAGGTACGCTTAGGCGGTCTAGAAGCTATTTGCGAGCTTAAGACATGACTGGCTTCGCGGGCTAGTCGGACTTACAGCCGCGACCTGATGCTTGGGTCTTCTGGGCCTCCGCTCCTGTTCAGGTCCATTAGGCTTATACTGGCCCATTTAGTCAAGACGAGAAAATGGGTATAACATACCATAATTGTGAGAAGTATGTTGGAGATTGCTTTTGTAAAATGCTTATAAAATAATTTAGTGTGTGATTTAATTAATCTTGTAAGGGTTTTGCTAAGTTATTGATTAAATGTAATAACAACTCTTAGATTGGTTGTAAAAATTGTCATTGAATAATATTTAATGGTTGTTCTCGAAGGATAATCTTATTCAATCAGTAAAATAGCTAAATATATATTTTAAATAACTAAATTATCCTCATGACTTTAATGAAAATTTACTTATATCCCAACCTTAATTATATAGAATTATATTTATGCCAAATGTAAATTAAAATATTTTATTTTATGTCTATTTTAGACATTTTATATTTTTACAACAATTAATAAAAAATTTATCAAACTCATGCATATTATTACGTAATGCTTATAATATTTTTAACAATGAAATTAATGACAATTAACTATATAGCAATTATTAAAAAAAAAAATCTATATAGCAAATTAATTTTTAAACATAGCTAATAAATGATTATTTTAAAAGCTACAATAACACCAAACTGCCTCTAAATCAAATCAAATCAACTTTAATAGTTTGATTGGATTTTGATTTTATCTCATAATTGATTTTTATTAGATCTCATAATCATAAATTCGATTTAGATTATATTTCGACTGCTTATCTAATTCAAAGTTTATTTGAGATTGATTTTTTTTTTTAGAGATAGATTTTGATAAAGTTCATAGATTCTATTTCATATTGATTTTTTAAAATTTCTTTAAGAAATCCAATGAAAATTTTAAGAGAATATAAGATTTGTTATACATTTTTCTTCATTCATAAAAATCATTTTAAAATTCATCTAAATTTCTCATTTAAATGAAATTTATAAAGTTAATGATTTTTTTAATACATCTAAATTTCATTAGATTTCATATAAATCTAAATTAAAAATATATCTAAATTTTAATGAAATCTATTCAAATCTACATTTAATACATTTTGAACTTTTAAAGTGATTTAGGTTCTAATAAATTCTACGATAAATGCCATCTTATAATAATTCGGATATAATAAAATCCGACCCAAACCAACCCATAGCCAACCCATACCCACCACTTTAGTAGCTGTATAAGAAAATCAATGGGCACACACCACTGCTATCTGATTGCGTGCAGCCTCACTAGTCTGTTATTGTCTTAAAACCCTAATTTATCACTCTCCAAATTTTCCCGAGAAAAAAAACAAACAAACAAACACACAAACAAATTTTCCCGGCAACCAAACAACGACCAATCATGGCGACTCACTCACCGAACCTGGAGTGCCGGATGTACGAGGCGCGGTATCCGGAGGTTGACATGGCGGTGATGATCCAGGTGAAGAACATCGCCGACATGGGCGCCTACGTGTCACTTCTCGAGTACAATAACATCGAAGGGATGATCCTGTTCTCGGAGCTCTCCCGCCGTCGGATTCGCAGCGTCAGCAGCCTGATCAAGGTCGGCCGCATCGAGCCCGTCATGGTGCTGCGTGTCGACAAGGAGAAGGGTTACATCGATTTGAGCAAGAGGAGAGTCAGCGAGGAGGACATTCAAGCCTGCGAAGAGAGGTACAACAAGAGCAAGCTTGTTCACTCTATCATGCGCCACGTCGCCGAGACACTAGGGATTGATTTGGAGGTAGTTCGCGGTTACGATTACTTCCTTTGTGTTTATGCAAGTTTACAAATTTACTAGTTCGTGTTTGTATTTGTTGAGGAATTTAGGGTTTATGATAATGAAGTGTTGTTTTTGTAGTAAAGGTCTTTAATTTACTAATTTGTGAACAGTTTAGGGTTTAGGTTTATGATAGCGACGATTATGTTACTCAATTCATATGTTTGTTTTGTTCGATTGTCAGAGAAATTTGTTGGGTTTGTGAAATGGGATTTTGGTTTCCTTGAGAGTTGATGTAGGATTGGTGGATTAGTAGTTTTGGTTTCCTTGTTTTGTGTTGCATGTGGTTGAGAGTACGGGTGTGAGTTTGGCGTTGCATGTGTTAGTTTTGAGGTCAAATGAATTTGGGATTAATATTTTGGTTTTCTTTTTCCCTGGTATATGTTGGTAGTAATAAAGGAAATCGGATTCTCATGCTTAGTGTTATTTTATTGAAAATAAGATGAAATTTTCTTTTGTAATGCATGTAGTGGTGGGTGGTGGCGTGCTAGGTTTGGTTTGATACAGCATTTGGAAGTTGTGTGTGCGGAATTTTAAAGCGTAAAATAATTGGCTTATTAAAGCAATGTAATTGTGTTTGTGGCTTTGTACTTTTTTTTGAGGTGATGAAAATTAACTTAGGGATGTTTGGATCAATTGTAATGCATTGTATTTGTGTTCTTCATTGACATTAATGGTTTGAGTTCCTCCTTTGTTTGGTTTGTGTAATTGAAATACTGGGATACCTATGAGTGATGGTCTGGATTCTGGCGCTGTTGAATCCTTACATAGCGATTATATGCTCAACCTATTGTTACTTTGTCGGTGGGAATCACTAAATGCAAGTTTCTTATCACAGGAATTGTACATCCATATTGGCTGGCCCTTGTACCGGAAATATGGTCATGCTTTTGAGGTAAAACTGCTAACAACTTTTTTTATTCGTCTTTCTCAAGTTCAGCGTCGGAGGCCTAAATTTCTGAACTATTTTACATGCAGGCATTCAAGATCATTGTTACTGATCCTGATTCTGTTTTGAATGCCCTCACGCGTGAAGTCAAAGAAACTGGTCCTGATGGACAGGAGGTAAGATTTATTTGGTGGGAAGTTATTTTTTGTTCTTTCTATTGATGACTAAGATTTATTCCCATTGTATTGTTTTAGGTGACTAAAGTGGTTCCTGCTGTGACGGAGGAAGTGAAAGATGCTTTGGTAAAGAATATTAGGAGAAGAATGACCCCACAGCCATTGAAGATTCGAGCTGATATTGAGATGAAATGCTTCCAGTTTGATGGTGTTCTTCACATTAAGGTCTTATTTGATGAATGTCTGGTTTGTGTTAAAGCTCTCTTTAGTTTCAAATTGCTAAGTGTCTATCTTTGACATTACAGGATGCCATGAAGAAAGCTGAAGCTACTGGCAATAATGATTGTCCTGTGAAAATCAAATTGGTTGCTCCTCCACTTTATGTCCTTACAACTCAGACCCTTGACAAGGTTAGCACAAATTCTCAAATTGCACTTCTTTTTCTATATATTCTCCTTTTCAAAGCCATTGTGTCTCATAAATTGTAATGTTTTAGCATGTTATGTTGCAACTCCATTCCAACAAATTTTGGAGTGGTGACAGACATGGTCAAACGATGAATTGGTCTTTCTCCTTGTGTAGCCATTTGTTGCTGTGTTAGTATGTTATATGTTGGGTGCATATTATATACTTTGCACCTGTTTTTGCAATCAGTCATGTTTCAGAAGCTTATCACTGTCATATAACTTTGTCCTAGAAGCCATTGTAATGGAAGTTTATTTTCCTTTCATCAAGAAAGAACTATTGTTTACCTTAGTGCTACTTTAGAGAGGTATAACCTGCCTTATGTAGGAGCGGCTGCAGAAACTTTTGCTTTAAAAGCATCTATCAAACAAAAGCAAAACCTGTTTACTCATCACAATTGCAAAATACTTATGCTCTGAGCCACGGATATGGTAGAACAATACACATACTTAATTTTCATGGATGCAGTTTCAGGGTATCGTGCTAACGAAAATGTTTATCATATTTGGTTGGACAGGATCAAGGTATATCGGTTCTAAACAAAGCCATTATAGCTTGCACTGAAACAATAGAAAAGCACAAGGGAAAACTTGTGGTGAAGGAGGAACCTAGAGCGGTACGTGTCAACTTTCCTTTCATTTCAATTTTAATTCCATTGAACAGAAAAGCAGTGTTTTCATCTGAAATTTTTTTTCTTTTTGTGAAAATCAATCATTTGCTTGATACGGGAGGCTGCTATCTGTTTATTGAGTGTTTAATTTGCCATGCGATGATTCAGGTGAGTGAACGGGATGACAAATTGCTTGCTGAGCATATGGCTAAGCTACACCGTGATAACGAGGAGGTAAGCGGTGATGAAGATAGCGAAGAAGAGGAAGACACGGGAATGGGTGAAGTCGATGTGGATTCAGGTCATGGAATAGTGGAATGAGAAACACTGAAAAAAAAAAAAAAAAAAAAGGAAGAAAAGTGCAGCATAACTGATATATTCTTGGAATTCTTTTTCTTGAAACAAGTTTTTCATTTGCGGTTGTATGAAACTAATTTCAAACTCATGCATTGTTGAGCTGTTTTGCCAGTTTAGAAAATCATGAAGCAGATTTTAGAGCAAGGAAGAGGATATGACACCTCTTTATTTCAACGATTATGAGTCAAACTGTTATGGCAAAATCCCTCTGTCCTGTCTCTCTTTTTGATTGTGCATATGCTTGCAATGGACTAGTTTTATAATTTGTACCATGTTTTGAAATAAAATGATGAATGATACCACTATACACTTCTATCAAATTTGATTGACTTATATAGATCACGTGTAAACCTCCTTGTCATTAACTCGTGGTCATCTATCGTTCAAAGTGGTTGATTATCGTTCAAAGTGGTTAGTGTATAGTCAAAGTGGTTAATGCACTGTGAAGTCTGTGATAGAGGATCAAATCCAATAAGAGTTGCTTTACATTCCATGGAGTTATTTTTTTTTGTGGTGGTGGTAGCGGTTGATTTGTAAAGATTTCTTAATTTTGCTTGGGATTTGGCTCATTTATTAACTAGGTAAGGTTATCTATTAATAATAATTTTGGATTGTTTGTAAGAGTGATTATTAAAAAATATTTAAGGATTATTATTGATTAGTAATTTTACTCAATTAATAAAGTAGTTAAAACTTTTTGTTTATAATAATTGATTTTTCTAGACTTATAATGGAGTTGTTCTTTGAATCATGTTTGAAAGAGTCTTATTGAGCTTCAATAAACACTTGACCTGATAAATATTAGATATCAAAACTAATGGATCTTGGTTTACGTGTCGCAGAGAGACTTTTTGGGTCGATCATATACCGGTAATATATTAAGCTTTTAAGATAAATTTTTTTGAGTCATGAATATAATGATCGATTTGTTGAGAATTATAGTGGCTAGTGAGAATTGCTTTTCAAACCCTGCCTAAAAAGGTTATCTTGTCAGTCATCGGCTCCCATAGACATTGACTCAACTAGTATTATTTCTTGAAAACAATTCATCTACTGTCATGCGTTGTAGAGTTAATTTTCAAGTTGCACTTGTAGTGGTTGATCAATCAAGGTACAATCAAACTTGCATAGTTGATTTACCAAGATTTTTTATAAGAATTACATTTTGAGTTGTGCTTACAGTAGTCAAAGTAATCCATACAAGAGTCGGCTTTTAACCTATGTTTTGAATAGTTGAACTTGTCAAATCGAATTCGATAGACCCTTAATTCGATCAATATTAAATCTCAATAATAATAATAATAATAATAATAGATTTTTAATAATTACTATAATTTTTAATAATTACTATAATTTAAAATTTAAGAGAGGACAGCACAATTTAAAATCTTCAACTTATAATTTTCTAAATATAAATATGAGTAGCATATTATAGTTGTAAGTCAATCCATGAGTACTCAAAAGTTGCTTTAATGTAATAAATAAATACCCGCTATGCACCCACCTCTCTTATAAAAGGTGGGTTTGATATTTAGTGACAACTTCTATTTTTTTTCTTTTATATGAGGGTAGTGCTTTGATCTATGTATGAATCGTTTTTTTTTGTATGGGAATCGTTTTTTAGATCCTCTTATCAATTATCAATCTTATTTGATTTCGTGTTTTTTGAATCAATTTCAATAATATAATATAATGTAATATATATAAATCAACATTAGTTATAAATCAACTCAATTCGTGCAATCATGAGCATGCCACGGTTCCCACCGGCCGAACCGAATAATTGTCGTCTCTATGAAAATAAAATAAAACCAAGTCAAATCACATTCAACTTTGACTTTGGCCGAAAATTCTTAATTAGCCGTGATTTACAAAAATATCCCACTTATTACGAAAATTTTCAATTCAATTACAAATTAACCGCGTCCCCTCTCTCTGTCTCTCTCTTACTCTCTCTCTCTTCGGTCGATCGATCGATCTCGACCGTCGATGGCCACCTCATCATCGTCGCCGTCGACGACCGAGGCGTCATCGTCGATCGAAAACCTCTTCAAACAAAGAAAATTTCCTTTTATTCTTGTCCTCTCCGTTCTTCTCCTAACCGTCGTCGTTTTCCTCCTCAACACCTCCGCTACCGCCCCAATTTCCTCAATCTCCTACTTCCAGCAGCCGCCGCAGCAACAATCTCCGTCTCCTCCTCCTTCTCCCGCAAAAACGGCCACCAAAAACAATGTCACCGCCGGCGGCGAAGGAGGAGAGACTATAGAATGGGAGACGTGCAAGAAGGTGATGGCCGTGGATTATATACCGTGTTTGGACAATCTATTGGCGATCAAACAACTGACGTCAAGGAGGCACATGGAGCACCGAGAGCGGCATTGCCCCGACCCGAACCCAAGATGCTTGGTTCCGTTGCCAGTGGGGTACAAGCTGCCTGTTCCGTGGCCGAAGAGTAGAGACATGGTGAGATTGCTTGTTTTTGGTAAGATTTTACTTAATTAATATTTTTTTTAATATTTTTTTATTGTTTGCTTGAAAATGTGATCAACAGTAAAGTATATCTACTGTTGCCGACACTTAGAAGTAAATATCGGTTTCGTGAAAATAGTCAGGATGTAAATTTATGAAAACATCCGTTAAATTTGAGGGATATTGAAGTATATATATCGGTTTTGGTGAAAATAATTGGGGTTCTAAATTTATGAAAATATCAATTTAAATATTAAAATCATCGGAAATATTTAGAGATATTTTCGATAGTAGTGATCGCCGACGGTAATATGTAAATATTGAAATATTAGTTTATGTGTTGATATATTTACTGGTGCCGACGCTTAGAAGTAAATATTAGTTTTAGTGAAAATAGTCGGCATGTAAATTTATAAAATATCAGTTAAAATATTGAAATTATCATAATATTGAGGGATATTTTCAATATTGATGACATCAAAATATGGAATTTTTTGTTGACACTCCAGGTATTTATCGGTTTGGGTGAAAATAATTGGGGTCTAAATTTATAAAAATATCAATTAAAATATTGAAATCCTTGGGAATATTTAGGGATGTTTTCGATATTGATGGTTGGCGACGGTAGCATGTAAATATTGAAATATAAGTTTATGTATGTGTTGATACTTTGTTAAGCTTACATTTGTAGTGTTTGCAACACGATTAAACTCTTTTTATGCATTCTACATCTGGGTTTGGTGGGAAGTTGAAATGATCTGAGAAAGTAATGTGTTGATAAGATGTGAAGAAAATTGTTGCTTGAGGTTTTGAGTCCTAGTGTGGAGGAAAACGGGTGACGGTGAGTGTGTGTTGTGACTATGGCGGATACTTGCATTGAAGTAGTGATTAGATTAGATGGTGTTGATGATATGGTCACTTTTCTCTGTTTTCCAGATTTGGTATGACAATGTTCCTCATCCCAAGCTGGTTGATTACAAGAAGGACCAAAATTGGGTGCTTAAGTCTGGCAATTATTTTGTCTTTCCAGGAGGTGGTACTCAATTCAAGGAAGGAGTTAGTAGCTACGTCGAGTTTGTTCAAAAGGTAATTTGTATATGGATGTGCAGGCCTAAATATCTGTTGATCTTTCAGTAGCCATGTGAATTAATTAATGCACATTATGCGCTAAAATATCATTGGATAAGAGTTCGATTGTGATTTTCAACTGCAGATGGCTTTCTTCTTGCTAACCTTATCTCTGTTTCTGGTTTTCTATTTTTGTGTTTATTCCAGACTCTACCAAATATTGAATGGGGTAAGCACATTCGGGTTGTTTTAGATGTTGGTTGTGGTGTTGCTAGCTTTGGTGGTTATTTGTTGGACAAAGATGTAATTACCATGTCATTCGCCCCAAAGGATGAACATGAAGCTCAAATACAGTTTGCACTAGAGCGAGGAATTCCTGCCACACTTTCTGTTATTGGAACAAAAAAGTTGACATTTCCTGATGATGCTTATGATATGATTCATTGTGCACGGTGTAGGGTTCATTGGGATGCGGATGGTAATTCGAATTATGCCCTCATAGCATTAAATTGAAGGTTCTAGTCTAGTACTATGGTTTTCATTGTCGACATGATATTCATGGTCATTTTAGGAGAATAGTATTATTATCTTTGCAGATAGAATTTTCTGTTTCTGTTATCAGCCTCTTATGGAAGTCTTGCGACTACACTGATGCTTTGAATTGAAAATTGCAGGTGGGAAACCTCTGCTGGAGCTGAACAGGATTCTTAGGCCAGGAGGCTTTTTTGTGTGGTCTGCTACACCAGTTTATCGTGACAATGAAAGAGATAGGAATATTTGGAAGGGTTTGTGGGCATCTCTTGCTTACTCTCATTCTTGCACATTCCTAAAACACACTTATACTTAAAAGCTGTTTGCCTCTTTTACATATATTTAATGCTGGTAGTGGATTATAATTGTTAGCAGTAAATCTATACTAGGCTCCTGAGTGTTCTAAGTTAATTGTATTTGTACACTGACATTCCTTATTGTGCAGCTATGGTAGCTCTAACAGAATCTATATGCTGGAAGGTTGTTGCCAAGACTGTTGATGCGTCTGGGATTGGTCTTGTAATATATCAGAAGCCTGTTTCATATACCTGCTATGAACAGCGAAAAGATAACTTCCCACCTTTATGTGAGCAGAAAGAAAGATTGAATAGTTCATGGTAATACATTTTTTTCAATATCTTTCCATTTTCATTCAAACATGCATGTCTTTAGATACAAATAGAATTTTGGATGTCATTATTCAGAAGAATAGGTTTTAGTTTTTACTCCTTGCAGTGTGTTTAGGTATACTTTATTGTTTATACGAATTGGGCAACGAAAAGTGAACACTATAAGTTGCCTTAAAATTTAATAATTTGGTTGTAACATGCTAATCAGGTTAAGCTAAAGTTACTTATATTGTCTTGCATCAGGTATGTGTCCCTTAGTAATTGCATTTCCAGACTTCCGGTTGATGGAAATGGTAACTTGTATAACTGGCCTGCACCTTGGCCCGAAAGGCTAAGCAGTAAGCCTCCTAGCCTGTCGGCAGAATCAGATGCTGAAGAAGCATTTAATGAGGACAGCAAACATTGGTCGGCGCTTGTATTAGATTTTTATCTGGAGAACTTAGGCATAAACTGGACAAGCATCCGAAATGTGATGGATATGAATGCTAGTTATGGAGGGTGAGGCATATTAAAAAAATTTAATATTGGAAATCAAATCTTCCCGTAATTATCACGTTTGCTGTTTGACAAGTAACATTAACGCCAGTTATTGTTGCTGCATTATAGATTTGCTGCAGCGCTTATTGATCGACCAGTTTGGGTAATGAACGTTGTACCAATTGATGCACCAGATACTCTGCCTGTTATATTTGACAGAGGATTGATTGGAATTTATCATGACTGGTGTGAGTCTTTGAACGCCTACCCTCGTACATACGATCTTTTACATTCCAGTTTCCTCTTCACAAAGCTTACCGAAAGGTACTATTTCATTCACCATTTTTGTACTGTTCCTTCATCTGTGAAATATGCTTCTCTAAAATTGTGTTTAACCTTTCAGATGCGACATTAGAGATATAGCAGCAGAGATGGATCGGATATTAAGACCAGGTGGATATGTTCTGGTTCAAGAAACCACAGCAATGATCAACAAGCTTACTCCAATTCTACGTTCACTGCACTGGTCATTTAACCTTTATCAGGACCACTTTCTTGTTGGTCAGAAAGGTTTCTGGCGTCCAGCAGCTGCTGATATCAGAAACTGAATGGACTCATCCATTAACTCGTCTGGTTCAGGTTGTCCCTTTCGAAGCTAAATTTTGCTACTATAGACAATTATGCGATCTGTGTTTTCTTCCTCAATGAAATTTAAATGTGTATCTATCCAAAGGAAGAATTGTATAAAGAACAGAAAACATACGGAAACATGTAAAATAAAATTGGTCGTTTTGTCATTTTTCCCAACCGAATGTAGTTGCATAGGGCCATCATCATTTCTATATCTCGAGCTTAATTACTATTGTTGGACGTTTTTATAAAAGCTTTGTAGGTTCAAATATGAATGTTTGATATAATTGTATTTATATTCGTCTGTTTTCATTTTTAAATGCTACATATGATGTAATAGCTCAAATTTGGATCATTGTTTTATTGAATGAGTCTTTTTACTTTTGGACTGTATTGAGATTTTCCTTTAATTGTGAATATGAGTTCACTTGTTATCATAACAAAAAATTGACAGGTTTGTGAGACTAAAATTGTGATAAATACTGCATTGATTTTTTTTTTCCTTTTTTTCAGGTATAGAAGATTCATTTTGGATCTTGCTTTTGACCGGATGGTTTTAACTTTTGAAATTATAGATAGATCCATTAAATTTGAATAACTTTAACATCGCTTAAATTAATTAAAGATGTATAATTCATGTCAACTTTATAGTATAGCTAAATTTACATTCGGACCTTTTTCTTCTTTAAGGGAGCAACAAAACATCGGAAGTCAAAAAATGTGTGTACTCATTAATTAGCAACATAGTAAAGTCGGAAGTTGCAAATTGTTGTTGGTGCAATGACATCCAGCCCATGAAAGTTGGGTCAGTTTAGTTAGGTGTTCATGATTCGATTTGTCTCTATGGTCATTGAGTTAAGGGTAATTTTTCTTTCTATTTTTGAAAACTTTAATTTCAGATCACACTTTAGAAACTTTGATCAAAAGTATCTGACAAAAGTTATATGGTATGTAACATATTTATAAAGATGTGTAATAAACCAAAAAAAAAATGAAGTCGAAAGTTGTTACGTGTCAAATCATTATATAAAATCTTTATTATACTTTTTCATTTACACTTTAAACATTGCATGCATTTTATTGCATTAACATTATTAAAGTGGATAGATGTCAATAGAAGAAGTCACAATCCTCATCACAAGCACTATTATAAAGTTTGTCACAATAGTTGATGAGAAAACTCCCCAATTTTCTAGACCATCGAAATCATTTAAAATTTGCACATCCCATGCATATGAAACTGTATACTTTCAACATAAGTAATCGTACATTCTCTCATCATTTATAGTAGTGAGATTCAAATTTCATCAAATATAATTTGTAAATTTTACATGAAAAATTTTCTTTCATTATTATTATTATTATTATTTTGGATAGTATAAGTACATATTATAACTATCGGAATCTTATGATCTAGATCTCTAAAGCACGATCCGAATTATTATTACTATTCCCTAATAGATAGAAAAGAGTTATAGTAGAAAAATTGTTTACAAACTAATGAAACTTTTTAGTAGATTATTTATGCTTATAGACTATTTAAAAATTATCCATTGTGTAGATAGAGGTGCTTGAACCCGGTGTCTAGCTTATTGGCAAGCAAGCTGGCCGAGAGTACACCACTGAGGCACTTTGCTTGGGGGCAAACTACTTATTTCCTTATGTGACTAAGTATATGCTATGAGGTTAAATGTACAAACATTTGTGATGAACTCTTAACCCTTTCCACGTCATCTTTGAAAATAGAAAAACCATTTAAATTTTATCTTGCTACCGACCAAAAGCATGTCACTAGTTTTTGAATCTCCACTTTAGAATCTTCAAATAAACAATTAATTTGTCAATGGCAGCTGGCGCCATTGGTGCGCCAGCTGCTCCATGCTCCCAAATGCATGAGTCTAACACCCCATAATACCAAATAATAAATATTTTGTCATTTTTTACGTGGATTGTTTATCCTTTCATGTGGACTTCTCCCTCCTCAGATCTTTTTCATTTGAAAACAACTTCTCTGACAATGACACCAGTATTTCTATACGGGTAAATCCCAATTGTACCTTGAAAATAAACAATTAATTATTTTTAAAAAAAAGCTCAAATAATTGGCCATTGAATCACTCTATTTATATTAATTTTAAAAAAAAAAAAAAGAGTAATCAAAATAATACATTTTATTGCTCTTCTTTTTTCCGATTTTTAAATCTATTATTCGATAGCGACCCTTGAACTCTTCGGACAGTACAAATTAACCGCCTCTCTCTCTGTCTCTCAAAAACGCATCAATCTCATCACAGCCAATCGATATCTGTCACCTCCAAAACACTCAAAAACTCAATCAAATGCCTCATGCTCACCTCATGAAACTCTGTTTCTGTTTAAACTACTTTCACTTTTACCTCTTCAAACAAAATCTCTATACATAGTCGTTTTTCCATATATATATTTCTCCCACATATATAATATCAGTTACTACTCTACCAACTCGCATTTTTTCTCGAGAGACAAACACACCCAGATGACCTCCTCAAACCCTTTCAAGGAAAAAAAAAAACCTTTTGTTTTGGCGCTCTCTGCTCTGCTTTTATCGGTGGCAGTCTTTTTTCTGGCTAAAAACGCCGCCGTTTCACGGCTGGTCGGTGACAAGGTTTCTTCGTTTGGTGGTGGTTTGGAGTTGGCGGTGAAATGGGAACTGTGTCGAGGCCCGACGGCGGTAGACTACATGCCGTGTTTGGACAACTTTGTGGCGATAAAGAAGTTGAAGTCGAGGAAGCACATGGAGGCGCAAGAGAGGCACTGCCCTGATTCTAATTGGACGTGTTTGCCGCCCTTGCCTAGTGGGTACAAGCTGCCTGTTCCATGGCCTAAAAGCAGAGACATGGTGAGTCTCTTTTCACATCTTTTGTTTTGTTTGTATAGATTGTTGTTTTATTGACAGTTGTCCATTATATAAAAGCCCACCCTTACAAATTACATACCGTACCGTACCTTACCACGAGGTTTCTTCTCCACGCCCCAACAACAACCGTAGCCCTATTGAAAATTTAGTGGAATTTCTTTTAACCGTACGGGGAGTAGATATAGGCACATTACCGAATCATTATAATTCTCTATGTTGTTATTTCTGCTTCATACTTTATTATATGTGTCACTCAATTACCCAACTATACAGTCGGTAGTTGATAGTTGGATTGAAATTGACATTTTGGTGTAATTTAGTAGAATTTAGTGGTTTTGTTATTATCTATTGTTGAATGTAGGAATAAAGTTATTGTATCAGTGATGTAGAAGATTGGATTAGATGATCTTATTGTGTTGGAAGAGAAAAAAAGAGATATTTAGAGCAAATGGTAGATAGTCAATTAATTGAAATTGGAATTTCGTGTAATCATGTAGAAGTAAGTGATTTTTTTATTATCTGTTGTTGAATGATTGAAATTATCTCATTATGTTTGAAAGGAGAAAAAGAGAGATTTTGGGTAGATAGTCAGTTACATTGAAACTAGAATATCGTGTAAATAAGTAAATTAAGTGGTTTTTTATTTTCTATTATTGTTGAATGAACGGATAAATGCTCTCATTTTGCTGGAAAAGAGAAAAAAGAGAGATTGTAGGCAAGTTTAGGTTTTAAAATAAGAGAAAATGCTTAAAATGAGATTGGAATTTGGAATTGTGAAAACACAAGAAAAGAAAAAGCATTTAGAGGGTTCTCTGTCCTCCCACATAAGAGTTTTGAAGAGATTTCTTGCTTTTATAAACAAGTTGGATGGCAGTTTACTAGAGGGACAAATGTGGGTACCCACTAGGCAGCTACTTTAGTGGGTAAGATTTCTTATAGGTACATACGTCTATTAATTCTGAATCATTCAATTTCTTCCTATATAAGAGTTTGTGAAGAAATTTTCTATTTTTTATAGACAAGTGGGACAGAATATTACTCAGAAGGACAAATGTGGTCACCCATTAGACAGCTACTTTAATGCATGAGATTTCTTATGGCCATTCACAGCATCTTAGATCAAATCTCAATCACAATATGATTTCGAAGAAATTTTTTTATACTCATTTGTATCAAGGAAAATTTTCATCATTATTGATATTTTTAAATAGCCTAGGAGGGACAACAGTCACAGAGCTAAGAGAAGACACAATACTGGGTCCTTTTTTTTTTTTTTTTTTTTATTAATATTCAAAGTAGTTTCTTTCTTCATTATTGAATAGAACAAGAGTGCTTTTTGTGGCAGGCAGTGTTCAACTTCCACATCCTAAGCTTGTCAAATTCAAGAAAGGATTGCTAATGTGGTGACTTACACGTTACATATCTTTGATGTCTCAGATTTGGTATGACAATGTTCCACATCCTAAACTAGTTGAATTCAAGAAGGAGCAGAATTGGGTGCGCAAGTCTGGTGATTATTTTGTGTTCCCTGGAGGTGGTACTCAATTCAAGGAGGGAGTTACTCACTACATTGACTTCATAGAAAAGGTACTTAAAACTATCCTTTGAAACCATATCAATGCAAAACTGTAGTTTCTCATATGTTCCTTTGATATGTTTGTAATTGAGCTAACTTTTGTGTCCAAAATGCTTGCTGTTGACACCTCAGTTGATCAGAATTTGATTCTAGTTTTTGATTGTTTGGTTTACTCCAGACACTGCCAATTATTGAGTGGGGGAAGCGCATACGGGTTGTTTTAGATGTTGGCTGTGGTGTTGCTAGCTTTGGTGGATATTTGCTAGACAAAAATGTCATCACAATGTCTTTTGCCCCAAGGGATGCACACGAAGCTCAGATACAGTTTGCTCTAGAGCGAGGGATTCCTGCCACCCTCTCTGTCATTGGAACGCAAAAGTTGACATTTCCTGATGATGTATATGATTTGATTCATTGTGCGCGGTGCAGAGTTCACTGGGATAAAGATGGTAATTGCACCCTCATAGCATTGAATCATTGATTCTAGTTAATATCTTTGTTGTCATTCATGATCATATTTTTAGCCTGACATTGTCTCTAGGATAGCCTATTATAGAAGCATTGAGGCTTTTGGATTGAAAAATGCAGGAGGGAAACCGCTATTGGAGCTGAACAGGATTCTTAGGCCTGGAGGCTTTTTTGTATGGTCTGCTACACCGGTTTATCTTAAAGACGAAGCACATCGTAATGCTTGGAATGGTTTGTGGCCATCTCTGACTCTCACTCCCTCTCTCTTCTTTCTCAACACACACAGATTAATTACATACATGTGTACTAAAAGCTCTCCAACCACGTTTCATGTTAGATACTGATACATATTCATGTTTTTTGCAGCCATGGAAGCTCTGACAGAATCTTTATGCTGGAAGACTGTGGCTAAGACTGTTGATGCATCTGGAATCGGGCTTGTGATTTATCAGAAGCCTACTTCTCATTCCTGCTATGAACAACGGAAAGATAACCGTCCACCTTTATGTGATCAGAAGCATAGTTTAAATAGTTCATGGTAATGCTTTGAACGATAAACAGATTTGGGAGTTTTCTCATCAGAACAGAAAATGTTAATAGTTGAGATCATCCTTGATTTGTTGTATGACTACATAGTGTTTACTTGTAATACAATACACTAAAATTTGCTTCTAATGGTTGTTGTTACTTCTATTGTGGCAGGTATGTGCCCCTTACTAATTGCATTTCAAGACTTCCTGTTGATAGCAGGGGTAGTTTGTACAACTGGCCTAAACCCTGGCCCCAACGGCTCATTGGTAAACTTCCCAGCCTTTCAACTGAACCAGACGCCGAAGCAGCCTTTAATAAGGACACCAAACATTGGTCAACACTCGTGTCAGATATCTATCTAGAAGGCTTAGCTATAAATTGGTCAAGAATCCGAAATGTGATGGATATGAATGCTGGTTATGGAGGGTAATTCTCGCTTTTCCTTTCTACAAAAATGTATACACTTGTAACTTTCCTTCTAGGTTTCTAAATCTACTCTTCTTATTGTTGCCCCCCATTTTTATAGATTCGCTGCAGCGCTTATCGATCGACCTGTTTGGGTGATGAATGTGATCCCCATTGATGCACAAGATACTCTGTCCATTATTTTCGATAGAGGACTGATTGGAGTCTATCATGACTGGTGTGAATCTTTTAACACCTACCCTCGAACATACGATCTCTTACATTCCAGCTTTATGTTAACAAATCTAACCCAAAGGTACCCTCTCATTCACACCCTTTTGTAACTGTCATTGCAATTCGTCATTTAAAATTTGGAAATCCTATTTTCAGATGCAATATTAGAGATGTAGCAGTTGAGATGGACCGGATATTGAGACCAGGCGGATACCTTCTGATTCAAGACACCATGAAAATGTTTAACAAGCTAAGTCCAATATTGCGTTCACTTCACTGGTCAATTAACCTTAATCAGAACCAATTTCTTGTAGGTCAGAAGGGCTTTTGGCGTCCAATGGTTGCTGATACTAAACTCTGATTCTTTTAACAATTTAAAACAACTGGGAAATGGATTTGCTTTTCCCAGTTTAGAGGTTCAAGTGTACATCCTCAGGAAAAATATTCTAAAGAAATAAAAAAAGATTCTACCCAAGAAGAACAGAGTTGATCATTTCTAGTGTTATCAGCTTCTGAAAGTAGAGCTTTTGATAAGAAGTTGTTAGACGATAACTTAATAATTAAAGAAAGCTGGTTATGGATAGAGCATAAGTCCATCATTAAAGAAAGCCGGTTATGTGTACATTGGACAATGTAAATTTTCAATAGTCTAGTAGAATATCTTTGTTATGTCTATTTGTCTTTGGCCAATTGCAGTGGTTATGTTTTGGTCAAGAATTTGTTGAGCTTTTTTGACCTTTATCTTTGAAATCATGACAAAGGTGCAACAAAAACAAGAGTAGTTGCAGAAAAGTATTGTTTTTCTTTTGAATCTTGTCTAAGGTAGACTCTCAACGTGTGATTGCTCTTTATTTTCTTGAAATGGGAGAGGAGGGATTAAATTCTAACATCCACTTTGTGAAGAGTTGTAATTACTATCAGGGTATGTTTATGTTCTCAACTTTCCATTGCTTTTAATCATGTTGTTTTTCTAATTAGTTGAAAACAAAGGCAGACCCATTGTAAGCCTCTCACACTTAATTTGATAAGTTCCATATATTCTATTCATATATTCTTCTCTAATTTTTAATTTGTTCCGTTAAAAACTAATGTTTCTTTTTTTAATTCATACTCTCACATTATTGGGATATTATGATAAAAATAATATTAGGATTCTTAAATTTTTTTTTAAATGATATGATATATGTGTTGAGATCATATTAATTATTACATCATTTTGTGATTTATAAGAGGATGACAATTCACATATCACATCACTTAAGTATGAATTTGGATAAAAAGTTTGGAAATTTTAGTATTATTTCTGCCATAATCGTCTATCACCAATAACACATTAGAGATGTGAATCATAACCACTTATAATTACATCATCCATGTGCCATGAGGACTATGATTTTGATTTACAAACTCAAGTCAACCAAAGCAAAAATTCTAACAAAAACAGGATCCTAATTTAACGTTGTTGACCTACGCTCAAATCAATACAAGATGCTGGATTTACGAATTCGATTTCGGATACAACTTACTCAAATCAACTCAAGATCCTAGTTTCATGGGTTCTCATTGACAACAACAATACCACACAAACCAAATAGGTCAAATTGCGGCCAAAATGAAGATAACTGCCTTCTGAATTTTCCCATGCAAAATCAACTTCTTTTTCTCTCACTCAAAATCCAAGTTATATACATAAATTATAAACACACCAAAAAAAAAAGTCATAAAAAATGGCAATAGAAAACATTTTGAAACAAAGAAAGTATCCGTTCATATTAGCTCTTTCTGTTTTGCTGGTGACTGTTGCGTTTTTTGTCCTTACCACCAGCACCAACCCCATCTCGTCCGTCTTCTTCTACAAGCGGCAACCGTCCGGAAACAGCACGGTTTCACGAACCACCGATACCACCACCACCACCACTCCATCACCTACCCCAGAAATGATAACACTAACAATGACAACAATAACAACATTCCATCTAGCAACGACAACAACAATATTAACACCACCACCCCATCACCTACTAAGAATAATAACACTGACAGCAATGACAATAGCAGCGGCAGTGGCAACAATGACGACAACAACAGCAATGGTGTGGTTGATGGGTCGGATTCTAACAATGGCAACAGCAATGACACCATCAACAACAACAACGGTTATGGTGAGGTTGTAGGATCGGATTCAAACAGCAACAATAACAACGGCACTAATGGTAATGCTGTTGCTTCGGATTCGAACAGCAATAGCACTACTAGTAGTGCTATTGATTCAGTTTCAAACAACAAAAATGACAACACCAATGACAACAACACCGATGTTGTTTGGTCGGAGACGGAGATGGATCCAACACAATGGACTGTGTGCAAGTGGCCATTGGCAGCGGACTATATACCGTGTTTGGATAATAATGATGCTATAAAGAAACTCACGTCAAGGAAGCACATGGAACACCGAGAGAGGCATTGCCCCAACCCGCCTCCTAGATGCTTGGTGCCCTTGCCTGACGGCTACAAGCGCCCGATTCCCTGGCCGAAAAGTAGGGACATGGTGAGCTTGCTTGATACTGTTTTTTGGTAAGATTTGTTTTTTTTGTTTTTGTTTCTGTATTCCTTTTTGGGTTTGGATATGGTGAAAGTAAATTTGGACATTATATCGGATATTTTCCATTTTCTGGGTGATATTTATCTTTGAAGTCGATGATATATTAGATTCGATTGATAATTTCACGGATTTAAACTCTCAATATTCTAAAATCCGATATTTACTTTTTAAGGTTTTGAGTGTGATAGATGGTGTTTGTACAAGGGTTTTTTTAGACCTAATCAATTGAATATTTTTGGGTTTATTAGGATGGGTTCATGTATGGCTCATAAATTTCAAAATCCCAAAATTTAACATTAAGAAGTTGATGCAAATGTGAAGTGAATAGATGCAAAACAAAACCAAAAAAAAAAACCTGTTGCTTTAAATATTGATTGCTGCCGTCAATGTGAAGCAAGATGTAATTCCATGTTACAAATTGAAGTTGATTCTGTTAACATGAGTACTACTCTTTATGATACTTTGGTGTGAGTTATGGTAGATATTCATCATAATTGGATTGAACAAGATTGGTGATGTGATTGCTTGAACTTTATATTGCAGATTCAATACAACAATGTTCCACATCCTAAGCTTGCTGAATACAAGAAGGATCAGAATTGGGTGCGTAAATCGGGTGAATATTTTGTTTTCCCTGGAGGTGGTACTCAATTCAAGGAAGGAGTTACAAGATACATTGATTTTATACAAAGGGTAATGAGTGCACATTGTGTTGCAAAAAATTTTAATTCTGTGTTTAGTCATTTTATGTGGTTTCTAAACTTTTTGGTACCCTGTTACTAGGATCCTATGTTCATGTGACTTCCTACTATTGATGAGATATTTTTGATTGATCATCTTTTGATTTCTGCTGACCAATTTTCTTTGTTCAGACATTTTCAGCTATCAATTGGGGGAAGGATATAAGGGTGGTTTTGGATGTTGGTTGTGGTGTTGCTAGCTTTGGTGGCTACTTGCTTGACAAGAATACCATCACAATGTCATTTGCCCCCAAGGACGAACACGAAGCTCAGATACAGTTTGCTCTAGAGCGAGGAATTCCCGCGATACTTTCTGTCATTGGGACACAAAAGTTGCCATTTCCTGACGACTCTTATGATTTGATTCATTGTGCGCGATGCAGAGTTCATTGGGATGCTGATGGTATATACATTTTCCGCTCTACGCCTCTCTTGCTTATACTTGTACAAGTTCTATAGCCTAAGTCTCGAAATGTTGGGACTGTTTTCGGTTTAAAAAATACAGGTGGGAAACCACTATTGGAGCTGAACAGGATTCTCCGGCCTGGAGGCTTTTTCGTATGGTCTGCTACTCCAGTTTACAAAAAAGACGAACGACATCGTAACATCTGGCAATGTAAGCCTCTTTGGTCTCTTAAATTTCAATATAATGAATCTTTTCATTCGAATGTCCGCGCTAGAGAAGCTTTTTTCCTACGAATATTAAGTTTTAGTAGTTAGAGTATTGTAGAAGGGGCTTGAATGGCTTAAGAAAATCTAACTTGGTGGTGGTTTTGTGTGTTATCTTCATGTTTTTGTGCAGCTATGTCTAATTTGACTCAATCAATCTGCTGGAAGATGGTAGCCAGGGGTATGGATAAAACTAAAGTGGGACTGGTCATATTTCAAAAGCCTACGACATATTCCTGCTATAAGAAACGCAAAGAAAATGATCCACCTCTATGTAATTATAAATCGGGTTATAACAATTCATGGTAATATTTTGGACTATGCTGTATATTTCTATATTATTCATACTTGCAAGTCTATATATATGCATATAGGTCACATTTGATGTCAACGATTTGGTTCGATTCTACCATTAGATACTTCCGATTAGATAATTTATTTTTCATTAGATTATGAAAAAGTATAAATCTCATGGACTAAAAGTTTGAGACTAATTTCCTTTTTTTATGAATTTAGCAATTAAACAAAAAAGTGCATTACAATATGGTGTCTGTAATGGAAATTTTAATTGACTCAAATTTGGAACGTCGGGGTAAGTTATGACTAACTTCATTTTCCATATGAGCTGAACAATTAAACTCGAAATGGTATTGGAACTTGGCATTTGCAATGACATTTTTATCAATTTATACTAAAATTTTATTCTAATACTGCTTGTGTTTTTATGGTATAGGTATATGCCCCTTCTGCGCTGCGTTTCGGAGCTTCCATTAGATAGACAGGACCATGTGGCCAACTGGCCAAAACCTTGGCCTGAAAGGCTTCGATTTCCAGGTGTCACAAATGAAAAAAGAGAAATGAGAGGAATTGAAAAGAACAGCCAACATTGGTTAGGAATTCTTTCAAGTGTTTATACCGACTTGCCTATTGATTGGTCAAAAGTTCGAAATGTGATGGATATGAACGCTGCATATGGAGGGTAAGAAGTATTTAAATTTGCATGTTTTTTTTTTTTCCTTTGTGTATATATATTTTTTATGGTGAAGAGATTAAATTCAGATAAAACTATCAATTCCTTGTGTTTTAGGACACTAATGGATTTTGAACCTTTCACTTCTTAAAATCAAGGAAAATGCTTAATTACTCCTATTAAGGAGTGCTGTAGGAAGTGTTAAACTTACACTTCTTAGCTCATTTACAGATTTGCTGCAGCACTAATTGACAAACCTGTGTGGGTGATGAACGTTATGCCCATTGATGGAAAAGATTCTCTGCCGAGTATTTTTGATAGAGGATTGATTGGAATCTATCATGACTGGTGTGAGTCCTTTAGCACCTATCCTCGAACGTACGATCTTCTACATTGCAGTCACCTCCTTTCTAGGGTAGCCCAACGGTACGCTCTCATTTTTCATCTTAATATATAAAAATACCATAAATATCAAATTTGATTCTTCATTTTTATTTTATTTCACATTCAGATGCGATATTAAGGATGTAATTATAGAGATAGATCGCATATTGAGACCTGAAGGATACCTCGTGGTTCAAGACTCGATGGAAACGATCAACAAAATTTCTCCAATTCTTCGTTCACTTCATTGGTCTTTAAAGCTTCACCAGAACCAATATCTTCTCGGTACCAAAGGTTTCTGGCGTCCATAACAAACCCTGATCAGAGGATTCAATTTATACGTGATCTCGTATATTCTCTTTCAACAATCAAGAACAGAATGAATAGGACTAACTTCCCCTTTTTTGGTTAAACTTTGCAATTCCAAGATATAATGTTCAATCTGCTTGATATTTGTTACTATACAAGATTTGTATGATTATTTATTTTCTTGTATAATTATTTATTTGACCCAACTATGCACGTACATCAGTTGGGTTTACGTGGTCTAGATGAATCCAATACAATACATGTTAGTTTGCTCATCAAGCCACTGTCGTCACTACATCCAAGACAGTCAATTTTCAGGGAAGTTTCATAGACGGTATTATATTAGCCAAAAATATACTGTCCAAGAAGAAAATATATGGCAGTTAAATGATGACAATTTTTGAGTTATCAAAAGCACTATGCTTATCTGTCAAAACACAATCAGTGCGGGACAGTCAAAAGTGAACAAAACATGAGCATATGCACAGAAACTTCAAATGCTGTACATGAATTACACAATATATAAGTTAGATATAGTTGCACAAGAAACAAAGATTATTTGGACTAACTTACAAACAAGAAATCTAGCAGTGGAAATGAAACCATGAATCAAAGTTATAAGGCAAATTGACATGAAAAGGTCGTACTGTCGCTGAGAAGCTTGCCATTTCTGGCTTCCACAGCCCGAGAATAGCAACCATATTCATCACGCATACTGTAACTCTGCGTAGTATTCCCTTCTCCAGAAAGCACCGAATGATCTCTAACCTTCATCCACCCAGTTGAAACCTGACTATTTACTACCTTACGTCGAATCATCCCGATCAAACATTTCTCCTTCAATGCATGACTCACATTCGCAACAACTATATACTTGTTCTTCTTCGAGTCAAGCACATATCTATTAGGCAAAGTCAATGTAATCACATTTAGTGGATAAACCCTCTTAACAGCCACTCTAGAGACCACACTACCCATCTCATTTCTCACCACCACTTCCTTCTTGACCTTCACATTTTGTGTAACCGATTTGTAGGTACCGTCATTGTTGAACCTTATCGAGTTCACAAATTTTGACTCCCTTGAAAGTTCAGTTGTTAAATTACCAAAACTCGACTTAACCCACCCACCAAACCTACTCATCCTTCTCGCTTTAGTCTCAAACACCCCATCAAGCAACTTAAAATTCTCTCTCCGTTTAATCTTTAGTGCCGGATTCACATAGACAGCAGACTTCGCTTCAACCTTAGATGACTTAGGATCCAACCAAATATGCAAATTTGCATCCACAAGCCAATACGAAATCCCATCATCAACCCCAATACCAATCTCATGCACCTTCCCATCCAAAACCGATGCTAAAACTGGCGTCAAATCAATATCATAAGACGGCAAATTAAAAGCACCAATCGCAACAACCGGCCCCCAAAACAACGGGTTGACACCGCCTGTATATATAACTGGAAATGGCAATACTGATCCTATAAACCTCCCATCAATCGTAATGAAAACCTCCCTATAACACCCATTACCACGACTAGTAGTCAAATTATTTATATCTATATACGAATTCGGGGGATTCGAGTACCAAAACTCATCATCCCCATGAAATGAAACGTACAATTCCACAATCGCCTTATAAGCATTTCGCGGAAACCTAATTTTCGTGAAACGCAAATCTGATTCTCTCTCGATACGATACCAAAACCCTCTCTTTCCATCACTAGACATCGGCACTATTAAATCAGCTGGTGGATCATACACTTTATCAGTAGATTCAGAACTAAACCCTAAATTATCAATAGACGGAACCCTAACGGAGACAGACGGAACCCTAACGTTTTCTCTGTAAAAAAAGAGACTGACATTGACATGATAAATTCCAGTATAGATTTTGTTAACGACGTTTTCCAGCATCATCGTTACGGTAAGGTTCGGTTTGACGAAAAGAGAAGAGTACCTCGTGACGTCCTTGCGGACAGTCCAGAAGATGCCGGAGTCGGTGGGCTCGGCGGTGGTGGTACGGAGGAGCTCGGCGCCACCGAGCCAGAGGCCAGCGACGCGGTCATACTGGTCGCCGCGGCTGTGGGCGAAGAAGTGGAGGGCGACGCGGGACCAGGGTCGGGCGCAGGAGGAGGCGGGAGGAGGAGAGTAGGGGGTGGTGAAGGGAGGGCGGTTGATGGTGTCGGCGAAGGAGTGGTGGAGGAGATCGACGGTGCATGATGGGGTGAGGCGATCGGACGGTAGAGGATGGGTCAGCTCGATGTACTCCTGAGGCTCACGGCGGTGAGTGTAGATTGAGGTTTTGAGGAGATGGTCGGGCTGGTTGGAGGAGAGAGAAAGCGTGGTGGTGGAGAGGTGGAAGAGGAGGAGGAAGAGAGTGGGAAATGTGAGCATTTTTTTTCTTTTGGGTGGGGTTGTTTGGATGCGCGCGCTTTTTTGTGGGCTTTATACATGGGTTTTTGGGTGTTATTGGGGCCCATAGGGCCCAAGTTTTGTAGGTTAGTTAGTTTTTATGGTTGTTTGAAATTTGGCCAAGGTTAAAACTCTAGGTTGATATTTCCACAAAAAAAATATAATAAAATAAAGCTCCAGGTTGATGGAAGCTTTAATTATGTTGTTGGAAATTTCTAGGTGTGTACATTGGAATTTTGTTGAAAGAGAATAGTCATGATCCATGAAGTAATGTTATGAAGTTTATTATTGGTTCGCGATTCATCTTTAAAGCAATTTTTTTTTTTTAATTACAATATATAATTAGAACTTGTTCAAGAAACAATTAGAACCAAATAAGATTATTATACATTCAACACGTAGTTCAAAAAGAAACCCTCAAATAAGAGAAAACGATCCACTCATAGGTGGGGCTGCTCTCACACCAAAGAAAGGAAGAGAGAAGCCCACTTTTTTTTATTATTTTTTAGTGTGAGATTAGGATGTGCTTGTCAAACTCACGATTGGACTGTGAAGGGATGTAGCTATTACCACCAAACTGACACCCCAAGTGCTCTTTAAAGCGATATGTCATCATCAATTTATTTACGCTATCAATTCATTTGATGTATTTTATGATTTCATAATCTATTTGCTAATGTCAAATTATTTGCCTCATCATAGTTACACAGGGGTCTGTGAGTTATAAATTCGTTGATACCATTTTGAAAGCTGCTCACGTACCCATAATAATGTCCTGGTAAATTACTGAAATAGGAGTGGGCACACTTGGGTTCACCCTGGTATTTTGGGCTACGTTTGTGCAATGTCTCCTGCCACCACGCCCTTAACCAATTTTAACATGCTACAAAATCAAACTAGTATCTTCTCATAAATTAAAAATATACACATTATAACTTTGTTGATCAATGATGCATAAACTATGCAACACACGAGTGGCAATGACTTGCTGTTTTGATACTACAATACAAGAGAAGCCCATCCAGTTTAATTTGCCTTCCAATATGAAACACAATGAACTGCCAATCTCGTGTATGCTTATATATAATCAAATTTTGTTTTCTGGTAATATAATGCTAATGTACCGTTGATTAATGCACACGAATGGTATTGACGCCGTCTCCTCCGGTACAATACAAGAGAAAGCAATATGGTTTGGTTTGCCAGCCTTAATAGAAATACAATGGTCGACGCTCGTGGGCTCATACATAATTTTAACTTAAATAATTATAATCTGTAAAGGTACCAGACGATCATGCTCTTTATCCAACAAACTTCCTCAATAGTCAATGATATAATATATGCTTATGTTGTCTGTTGATGTGTACATATATCTGCTCACTATCTTTTCGGTTTTTGGTTCGGCCGATTTTTCAAACTCAAACCTAAATCGAATCGAAAATTTTTTGTTTTTTTATATAAAAAACCGAACCAAATATGAGGGAAAAACCGATATTTTCGATTTAAATCAATTTGGTTCAAACTTGTTTCGATTCTAGTTTTTTGCTCACAACCAACAAAAACTATGTATTATTAACGTAGTCTCAGTAGTCATAACAACATTAATAAAAAATCTCTTACCAATTAAGAAAGATATATACGGACAATCAAATTAATATTCACTTGATCAAACTCCGAACATAACCGAACCTTTTGATTTTATTACTTGAAATACTATTAAAAGTGAATGTTGCTATAATCGCACTGAGCAGTTCTGTAACCCCTTCACTAAAATTTAGGTTCTAAAATAGTATTTTGCTTATTTCTTTATTTTGTGCAAAATAACACAAACATTATTACAAATAACGATCATTTTATGACACATCTAACAACTTAAGTACAATAAAAACTTCTAAAATCATTTCAACGTAAGAAAATCACTAATACAACGATTATACAGATTTTGAAGAAGACAAAGGAACAGAAGAGGAGGCTCCTCTATTAATCAACAGCAACGCAATATCATCACACCCCATAGCTTGTGCCATGTAGAGAGGAGAAGCGCAGCTATTGCTTTTGGCGTCAACGTCGGCTCCATTGTCCAGCAGCACCTCCACTGTCTTCAAACTGCCGCCCTCCACTGCCATATGAAGCGGCGTGTGGCCTTCCAAGTCCCTACATTGCAAATCCGCGCCGAACTCTATCAACAGAAGCACTGCGTCCTTGAGGCCTTTGATGGCCGCTGCGTGCATCGCTGTCAAGCCGTACTGGTCGCAGTAACTTGTGGTGGCGCCTTTGTCAAGCAGAGCCTCCAAACGCTGTAAATCTCCGCGTCTCGCTGCCCTTAAAACCGCCTCTCCACGCTCTAAAACCTCCATTACTTCTGCCTGCATGCAAGGAAGTAAATTGTTTCAAATATCCAAATTTAAATTGAAGAAAATATCAATTGAAATATTATAATTAGGATTTAATTTTCTTATTGACGGGATAACTTTACACATCAATTACATCCATTGGTTTTATTATAATTATCATCAATATATTCAACGATATTTTAGTGGATAATCTACATTAGTCAATTTAAAACATAAAAATTAATGGGATATTTTGAGCATAATGTTTATTTCCTTCTATGCATTTGTAGATTTGAAAGTTTTTAATTTCACAAAAATATATAATTTTTTGAAGTGACATGGTCCAGATCCTTATAATTTAGAGACAAATGTTTAGATTAACCACTATATAAACAATAAGTATAACTTTGTTACAATTAAGAGTACTCCTAAAATGTTTAGAATAAATACTATAAATATAATTAGTATAACTTTGTTACAATTAAGAGTACTATTATTATTATTATTATTATTATTGAATTATATTATTGATATAGAGAAGAAGTGCACAACTAAAGAACTAAGATTGGTGTACTAAAGGTTATTTTATATCTTTTCAGGATTTTCATTTGTGATGCTTGTATTTCATTAAAATATAGATTTTGGATCTAGTGAAAAAATTTCACACTAACTTATTTTTATGATAAATTATAACATAAATGAGAGAAGTTTAATACAATATAACATTGATAACAAAAACTGGGAGAAGTTTAATACAAGACATGAAAGGCTATAAAAGACAATATTTGCACCATGAGAGAAATTATCATATTCTCTACGGTACATCTTTGATTTTATCGATATTGATCATAAAATCAGAGTAGAAAATGCACCATACATAATTATGCATAATGTTTTCTTATTGATTAAAAACGCTTCAAAAAAACAAATGCTAAGACTAAAAACAAATTAAAATATGTAGAGGATACTGATGGAATGACGACATGATTAATTATATAAGACAAATCAATCTATTTGCCTTTTAAAAAATAGAAAAAACATTAAAATAGAATAAAAGAGTATTTGCTCTTTATACTAACTTACGTGTCCCTTATCACGAGCAACATCTAAGCAAGAACGGCCACGATTATCAGTGATGGTGGGGTCAGCACCCATCTCAATCAGCATCTCCACCATCCGACGGTCCCCATTAGCCACTGCACTGTGCAACGCAGATCTACCGTCCTTACTCTTCGCATCCTTGTCAGCACCACATTCCACCAATGCCTGCGCACACCTGATATTTCCCTTGCTTGCCGCCAAATGCAACGGTGTCTTTCCCTCCTTGTCCCTACAATCCAACGAATCGTATTTTTTAGCTTTTAACAAACTCAAAACCTCTTCCGTCCGATCAGACGCCACCGCCACGTGTAACTCGCTCGACCCTTGACGGAAACTATTCACGTCTCGTGTTTTCAACTTCACTCGACTGTCGAGACTCAGCCCAGCCTCAAGCAGCAAACCAACCATAGTTTCCGAGTCTGGCACCTCAGCCGCCACTCGGTACAATGACTCAGATTCGTTTTTTGACAACTCGGCGACAATGGACCTCTGCCGCTTGATTATATTCTTCACAGCGTTCAAGTCCCCACAACTGACCGCGTGTTTCAGAAGAAAGGGGCCCACAAACGCGACCTTGAGTTTGACATCCTGAGTCGACCCGGCCGAGAACAACGAGCTGGAAGACTCGGCCGAGTCGGGGAGAGCGGCTTTGATGAGAAAACGGTCGGAGGGAGAGCGTGGAAAAGTGGGTGGGATTTGGTTTTGGGGTTTCAGGACGATTTGGAGAGTGGTGTGTGAGAGAGGTTGGACGAGTCCACTCGGCGGGTTGACCAGGAACTTGTGAGGAGAAGAGGTTTGGACCTTGAAAGCAACTGGAGCAGTGGCGCAGAGAGACCTAAGGCGTATGTTGGCGCGGCACTTGGTGTTGAAAGCGAAGTTTATGAGGACTTCTGAATCGGAGACTGCCACAAGAGTCCTCTGTTTCTGTTTCTCCATTGTTGATAGACACTTGAGAGCTGTTCCAAGGAGGAAAATAATACGCGAGTCAAAAACAATTCATTTGTTTAACGAACATGAATTATCGCAATGGAATATGAGTTTACACTTAAACAATGCTTGTTATTATCCAATTGTACATGTTAATTAAACTTGATATAAGATAAATTGTGATTGAAGAATTATTATTACGTGTTGTGTGGTTTGGTTATGGTGATTGTTGATGCACGTGAATCGTTGGGGACCAGGGGAGAAAGGGAGAGGATATGACAAATTTGATATGGTTTTTCAGTCTTGGCATTTTGGGAAGGGCAAGTACCAACATGCATGATTTTTGGGTCTTGTCATGACTTGCCTTGGCTTCTGTGTTGTGGGCTAGTGGCAGCGCATGATCATGGACGCGGTGGTGTATGATGATGATAAATGTGACGTTTGTTTCTTGAGATTTGTATGAGAAGACTTAATTCTCAAATCTATGGGGTTTTGTAGCATCGAAAATAGAGAATTTTTGGAGCACATTGTGTCTCTAGAATTATACAATGTATAAACTTGTTATATCAACACGTAATTAATTTTAGTAGATTATCTATGGATTTTATTTTATGTGTGAGGGAGAATGCTAATATTTATATAACAACCAAAAGTACTAAGTGTGTATGTACTAGTTTTATTAAATATATGTATTAGTTTTATTAAATATCATAGTTCAATTTAACTTTTAATAAGATATGTTATTTGTTTAACAAACTTGTAACGGTTAAATTAATCTGTGCATGCATGTATGCAGCAAATTTTGTTGAAATGTTAGGTATTGCCTTTAGTAACGGACAATCTTAATCAAACTCAGACTTAAAATTAGTAATTTCTAATTTAAACATGGAATTATATAGTAATAGAAGTAGCTTATTTATAAAGAAAAAAAGTTGCAATCATTATTATTGACTATAATCTACAAGTACGAGAATGAATTAATATGAACATTCATAAACCTATACTGCATCAACTATGGAATATAAGTAGACTACTCTATTACAGATATGATGAATAAAATAACAAGAAACGTATAAGAAGTTAGCCAACAAAATGAGTGTCATCAATATTACCAACCAAACGAAAGACTGCTTATGATTAATACTAAGACAATTCAACCTTGAAATTAATATTAAGACAATTCGACCTAACTTTAAGAATTTTGATATTATTGTCTTATGATTAATACTAGAACAATTCGATCTAACTTCAAAAATTTTAATATCCAAATCCCAAGTCAATTCTAAAACCATACATGGGGCAATAAAATTTAATTATAAAATTATAAAATTAAATAGTTGAAAAACTAAAAATAAATAAAACAATTTTGATTAGTAAGTATCCATTAACTATAGTTAGTAGCCAAATTTTAATCAAATCAAAATGTAACAACTAAAGTCTCCATGAGAGACCCTCATATTTGAAAATTTTTTTAAAAAAAATTAAAAAAAATGCAACAACTAAAAGCTTGCCCGGGAAGTAGCTTGCTGGAGACACCAATATCCACGTCAGCCAATTGTCGGTCCCACAAATAACGACTCAAGATGCTGCAAAAAACTTTTGCAAGCATCACCGTGCGGCGAACCAACACAACGTCACAACCTCAATCACCCACGCTAACGCGTCACACGTGTCATCTTAAGAGAGAAATTCTCTGTGCCACCGCTGTATCTTTATCATCCCAGTGTTCGCTCCAGTGCTCCGTCACCGTACCGCCCCCGCGTAGCTCTCTGTCTCTGTTGTGGCGGGTACATGTATATAATTAGTTCGTTACGCACCTACACGCACCTTGCATGCTCTCTCTCTCTGTCTCTCTCTCAAATAAAACGCTATGTTTTGATCGTCGTCTTCATCTTCTTCTGGACTCCTCTATCGAGTAAACGATTCAACTCTCTCTCTCACACACACACACACATAAAACGCTGCGTTTCGATTATCTGCTTCTCTCTCTCATATAAAACACTGCGTTTGATCATTTTCTCCATTTTCTTCAAAACTTAGCTCTCTGTCTGTCTCACATAAAACGCTGCGTTTCGATTATTATCAAACGATTCAAATCTCTCTCTCTGTGTCTGGTTCAGGTGTTGATATCTCAATACAAGAACAAGAATGTTCTACTCTCACCAGCTACTCGCTCGCAAAGCTCCTCTCGGTCAGATATGGTAGTAGTTCATTAACTTAACATTATTTGTAATTTTGAATTTTAAATATCAGTGACTCTGTTTTTCACACATCCATTTTTTTTTTTAAAAAAAAATTGTTATCGTTTTTGTTACTCAAAAGTGGACCGAACGAATCATTGAATACAGTGGTGATTAATAAACGGCTAATATTTTAATACTTTTATACATATTTTCTTTGTCTCTCCATTTCCTTCATTAATTTTTTCTTACTAATTTAAAATTTAATGTTAAATCGACGAACAATGATTTTTGTTAAAGTGAATCGACGGCGATTTAACGATTTTTGTGTTTAAAGTTTGCATGACTCTGTTTCTCTCTGTTCAACGGCGTGTTTTAGTAGCGATTCGTTTGACGGTTTGAGATCACTCCGTTAGATAACGACAAATATGTCTCCAAGAATATGTAATCCAAAGCTTTGTTGCTCTGTTTATTTGTTTTTGTTGCTGCTTTAATAGTCGTTGATTTAAATTTTTAAACGACAAACAACCAACAATGACTTGTTATTTTCTAGATATTGATTTTTTTTTTCTTTCGTTTTTGTTAGTCAAAGCGAATCGTGGCTCAACACTGATTTGTTTGATTTTTTGTTTAAAGTATAGTCTCTCTGTTTTTATATTTATTTATTTTTATAATTTGATATGCATAAATTTAATGTTAAAATGACTAACAATGAATTTAAATTCTCTATAATCTATGTCTTCATTTCTGTTAGTTCAAATGAATCGATAGTGATTTATTTGATTTATTCTTGTAATTAATTTCCATGAATTTGATTTAAAAAAATAATTACATAAAGAACAATGACTTCAAAATTCTCTGTAACAAAGGATGGCTGCAACTATGCACGCGAAAATGAATCGAAAGAAGCTCAACAAGCTCAATCTCACAAAAATCTGGTAAATAATCAAATTTTTACTTATGGATTCAATTAAGTCAATAATGAACCTAATTAATCTATATATGGATTTATTTTTTTTCAAATTTTTTACAGTGAAGAAATTTTGAATCCATCAGTTCCAATGGCTCTTAGACTCTCTGGGATCCTAATGGGTATGAGCTATTTTTATTTTTTCTTTTCTTTTCTTTTGCTTATTTTATATATTTATATATTCAATTATTTTGTTCGTCTTTTCAGGTGGAGTCGTGATAGTCTACGAACGAAAAGTTAAATTACTTTATGGTAATTTAATAAAAAAAATTCAATGTCATTGCTTAGAATCTAAATATATATATATATATATATATATAATATACATTTTGACACGTTTTTGTTGCGTTTAATATTTGTTGCAGATGATGTTACTCGTCTTCTGGTAAATTTCAACGAGTTTCGATTTGCAACATTAGTATATTACTCGGTTTTGTACTATTTTTCGATAACTAAATACTAATTCCAGTGAAAAGATTAAAGTATCTCAAATATAATAAGTATATCAAATATACTATTGATATTTACTATCTTAATTCGTTTTGATGACCCGAATGGTTTAAGGTGGAAATCAATAAAGCGTGGAAGGAAAAAGCAGCTCCGGATCCAACTGTGCTACCTAAAGGGAAAAGACAAGCCAGGTAAGCATTTCTTCTTCTTCTTCTAGTCTGTTTTTTGTGGATTTTTATTTTAAAAGAAAAAAAATAAAGTTAAAAAACGATGTCGTTTGGTTGTTATGTTGTGTGGTTGTGTCCATGTTTGCAGGAAAGAAGCAGTTACATTGCCCGAAAAGAGTGAGACAGATTTGGGAGAGATGGAGCGGTCCCTTAATTTCTCGAACGACATCGCAGGAATGGGGTTTCAACGAACCGCGTATTTTGCTATGGTAAGCGTCGGTGTCATATGTGAACCATTTATTTGTGTTTAAATGATATTATTTGTTAAATCTATGGTTGGTTGGGCTATTTGTGTTATTGGAAAATTGCGGTATAGTTTGTAGATGTTTTAGAAATGTTCTTGTTTGGTTTGGTCAAACTGTGTTTGTTAAATGCACTCAATTAGTGGTTAAATGTACTCAATTAGTGATTGGGGTTTAAGTTTTATAAATTACTTATTACAATATTTATGAGAGTATTATTATTTTCTTACGATGGGTGTAGTTGTTTCTAAATATTAGAGTGAATATATAAATATAATGATTGATTTCAATAAATCTTGTTAAATATATTTTTTAATTTATCGTCTGTTTTAAAATATAAGTAACCAATTATTTTTTCTTTTCTACAGTTATTAATTAATAATTTCGTTAGATTTTGAAAGTTCTTTGGTTGTACAATATTGATTTAAAATAAATAAATAAATAGTGTAATAATGCTACTGGGCAAATATTGTATGGTTATGGAAGCAAATAATATTTATTAAATTTTAATTAAAAAATCACAAAAATAACAAGTAATATAAGAATAAAACATTTTAGTCTCTCTTATAACTAGCCATTAATTAATATAGTATCAGCATAATAAAATAATTACTTAATTTCTTAACGGATTACCGCATAGTTATATGTCAAATGTGGACTCATTCCAAATTTCCAATCAACATTCCACCAAAAATACCGTAAAAAATTTGAGAATAAGTGAAAAACATCAGCCAAAACTTCTTATGTCTTAGTTCTGCATGTTCACATCAGCTGTTGATAGAATGACGAAAAGTGAATAAGCCCAATAATGCATTCCATAAACATTGAAGATAAACAAATTAGGAAGTAGAACACAATCTCAAGATGGTAATTCGAATTTTGAAAAGCTTTTGTAGACTAACTGGGAGAAGATAGTACACTATAGATTTTCCATTTTCCTATAGAGATAGTCTCAGCAATATTTATTTTGTTGCAGCGACTAGATGATGTGGATGAACGTTTTGTTGGCAATGATCAGGGAGAGGGAGATGCATTCCAAAACTCCCATCAAGGTTTTATTTTACCACTCAATTTTCTACTATCCTAATTATCAATAATGTTCATATAGATACAAGGTACAACTAGTTGAGGCAGAATCTTAATGCTTACCTAAAGCTAACATTTCCACTCTCTCTTGCAGCTGATGCTGAAAACATCACCTTGTTTGAACGTTTTGATTTGTATCAGGGTAATACAGATACATATAATCGATTTGAAAGGTAAGTTTCCCATCATGATGCATTCATCATATAGGTTTGATGGCTAAAAATGTCATATGTGTTGCAAGAGCATCATGAGATATAAGCTATGTTATTCGTCTATTTGTGTTCCCTTGAAAATTTGTAGACTCACCATTGCACAAAGTAATATCTGTTCATAATTTTGTGGATGGTGAGACAGATTTGATATTGAAGGGGACGATGAGACGCAGATGAACTTCACTTCAGGAGACCACACACAAATGCCAACTTCTCTCATACCCTCCCCACCCAGTCAAGATGAGCCTCAGAGAGGTCAGCATCCTGAAATTCACCCACTCATTGCTTGCTCTGGCGCTCAATCCCCATGATGAGAAACTAATCAAATATCTAATTTGGAAGATTTTTATTTCATTTTGGATCAACCATTATGGCATCATTATAAATCTGATAAGTACCTAAATGCCTAGTATTTTCCACTACTAGTAACCTTCTCATGTCATCTTCTGTTATTTCAATTTTCCATTCATGGGAAACCTGAACATTGTGGTAAATGCTTTAATATCAGATGTAGAACATATGCAGTCTAAGTTAATAAAGAAAAAATCAAAGTAGAAGTGCATGCCTGCTAATCTTCAGGCTCTCCTGCAGCTGATGAAATCCATGATCAACATCCGGAACATCGGGTTAATCAACAATCAGATGAAAGCAAAGAAGCTAGACAGGTAATAAAACATCATTTAAACAATATACCTAATCTAACTGTACAAATTTAACTAACCTTTATAGCATAGATGAAGCAGGATCAACAGAGACAAGGGCCACTGAAAAGGAAACCAAGAAGAAGACCAGCAGCCTATGTGATGGATTATGAACAAACAATTATTCCCGGTCACTTGTACCTGTCCTGGCTTCAAAATGCTTCAGATATTGTCTCAAGGGGAGGAAGAAAAAGAAAGGTTTGCCACTGTTTCTGATACACATCTTATTTTACCAATTCAACTAAGAGAAAACCTCTTAGCTTCAAACTATTTTGTAAACAGATTTCATTGGTTAAGAATAACCTATGTTTGTCTAATTACTGCTTAAATTGTTTTAACTCGAATATTATTTTAGAACTAGATATCAGTACAAGGATATATGTAAAGAAATTTTTTTTTTTTTTTGCTTGAGTTATCGTGATGAAAATTCTGCAAAACTTTTATACTCAGAAGAGTATTTGTGCTGAATTGCAGGCTAGCACAGATCTTTTGTCTACAATGAAGATAACTAACCTTATGGAGCTGCCAACTTTGGTTCTGATGGATGATTTATATATGAAAGAAAAACGAACTATATATTATCCAGCTCCCCTTCTAGAGCTTTGGACAAAAAGCACTCAACCTCCTCATGATTCACCTTCTGGTAAGCTATAGAATTTCTCAGCTGGATATAATATAAGAGAAGTGATATGTATTGTAATCTATGTATCAGTGAGGTTCTCTCCACCCCAACCCCCAGAGCCATCAGTGTCATCACCTAAGGAAACAGTACATTTTCAAGAGCCAGCAGGATTTGTAAGTGACAATACTTTAAAATTCTGTTTGTGGGAAATATTGTTGATTTTTGTCTGATTTGAGTTTTTGAATGTGAAGCCTTTTGAAGACATTCACAGTGGAGTTGACTCTCAGTCGGTTGGCGTTTCCATAGAGAAGCAACGGGCAAATCTTGTCAACAATGATATACCAACAGAAATTCTTAACTTTTTCAACAATGCTGTCAGGCCGAGTGAGGCCAATGTGATGCTTACACCTGGAAATTCTGGTAAAATTCATTTTTCTTTAGTATATCATACACTTCTCTGCTGAGTTACTCAAGAAAGTTTTCGCTTGATGTAAAATTACAGTGGATGATGTAAGATCTATTCCGAGCTCAGCATCTGGACATGGAATGCGCTCTCATAGTTCGGAAGTTAATTCAGGGCGGTTAGTAAACATCTCTTGAAAATTATTTAGTGTCATAAACCAAAATTTGAGTTGAAGAATGTTTGCTCCTGTTTTATGAAATCACCACCAAATACTAGCATGTCACAGGATATTAGAGTTTTGTTCTTCACAATCTGAATTGAGTATTTAATGTACTGACTGTCAACAGATCCAACCAGAAGAGGCCCTATTCTTCCTCGAGACATGGTAGCAGTGGCCTTGAACCTGTCGCAGAAGAGAATCCATCGCAGTACCTGGAGCCAAACTTCAAGTTATCAAGGTTGTCTGAAAATGGCCTGACAGCTGATCAAGGTAAACAACTCTCAGTCCCTCTTTTACGTCATGATTGACATAGTTGTTGGACTAATTTCAGCAATCATTCTTAGTTACCTTGTTTAATCATCTTCTATAGAGTTGCTGATGGAAACAGGACCCACACAAACCCAACCACGGCCGCTGATCACAAATCCTCAAGTTGACAAGATGACCGATTCTATCTACAAGTATGAGCCTAAATTAACTTTCCCTTGAATGTTTCATTATCAATCAACAAAAATTCTTCTCCGTGAGAAATGTATAGTAAGATCCAAAAATTGAATAAAATTTTATATTCACCTTTTCATTAATTTCGATTCACAATTACGTGAAAATATATGCTCTAACAACACTTGCTAACATAACTCTTAAAACATATGCCATGCATACAGGCAAATGAAAATGCATTTTGAGACACCAGGAGCCCCTGCAGTGGAATCCTTGCACAAACTCGCTGCCGGACTAAACCGAAAAGCCGCGGCTGTGCTCTTTTATCAAACATGTGGTAATTTTTACATGTTCCCTTCCCTTCCTGCCTGCTTTTTTATTATGCTGTACTTTTGTTGTCAACAAACAATTGAGATAACTGAGCTAACCTACCGTGCAGTTCTTGCTTCTCGTGATGTGCTGCGAGTTGAACAGAAAGTGCCTTATGGGGACATTCTCCTCGCCAAAGGAGCCAAGATGTGAGAGAGGTAAGGGTCAGAATCACACATTTGCACTTCCTTTGTGAATTCCCTCTTACATTCTCCATTTAGTTTTATGTTTACACATTTGTTTGTCCGGAAATTAAGAATCAAATCACCTTATATTAGTGATGAAAGTTGAGATGGTCTGATAGTAAGTTCTACACATAAATTGTCCCTCTTTAGGAACCTAAATTTATAATGGCTTCCAAAAAATCCAACTTTGATTACATTACTATAACAGGGAAAGTAGATGGGGACCCTAGTTCTCTTCTCACAACGAAGTATGTCAATGACCTTATCTAAGTATGCGTGTTTATATGTGTCACACTGGTAGTGCTACTGTTCCTGGTGTGATATGAATATTAGTACTCTTTCTTATATTCTAAACTTAAATACCTGATTCATTTCAGTTCTTCCAATTTTGTTATTCTAAATGTTGAAAAAGTAAGTTTGAGATTTGAGCAATTACGGTGAAGCGCAAATTTCTTATATTGCTTTCAGAGAAAAATGTTGGTAAACTGCCTTAAAAGTCTGATAAAATAACAATTTTATTTGTTTCGGAAATTCAAATAGCCTCCCTTTAGATTTTGAAAATGTCATGAACAATCTTACTTCCAAGTATTAGAAAATTTACCATATAAACATGTATATAAAAAGGTTTATATATGTAATGCAACTCAGTCTACAACAATAGTCTAAAACTTAAACAAAATGATATTGTAAATAATTTGTCACTACTATATATATAAAATATTGGATGATGTAGTAAATAATATGGTAAGAACAAATTACTTGCCATATCGCTTAGATTAGTTTTTTACTCAAACCTGCAGTTTTATTGAATCCACTCAATGAGATTGTGAGCAGTTTTATTAAATCCACTCAACAGGAGCATGGGTGCAAAGAGTTTTTATTTGGTTATTTTAACTTTTGTTATACAGAAATTTAGAAAAACAATTAACTGATAAATGGATTATTAAAAACCTGATGCTAGGAATCCCATTGTTTGTCTGTCGTATTGCAGGTTGACATCAAGTTTTCAATTATTAGAGAATTGATTTCATTGAATTAAAAGGAAACAAGGATCATAGTAGGTAAGATACAAACAATATCCGGGAACAAATAATGAAAATTTTGACTCCATAATGAATCATCGTTTGTATCTTAGACCCCAATTTTTTTACTTTACTGACTTGGTTGAATTAATATACGATTTTAGTAAATGACACTTTCTGTAGAGCAGACACATTGCTTTTCATGACAAATATAAAATTCTATTCACATTAGTCTTTTTGCATTGTATAGCATTAAAGTGTATCACATGGTCTGAGATACACTAAATTTGTTATTTCATTAGTCTAATGAACCATTTACACACAAAAAACCATATAAAGAAAACGCTAACCATATCATTATCATCAAACCAAACAATCTTTTTTACTTTTTCACTCTCCATTCAAATTATAATTATTATAAAAAATAAATAACAATTTACAGTAAGCATGGACCCGAGTTTTTCAATTGAAAATAAATAGGATTCCATTACCTTATTAGTTTTATATTAAATTACCTAATAAAAATCTTCATTAGCCATAGGTAGCCAACAGCTGTTTTCAGCAAATTCATATTTCTAAAAGGTAATTTCAAAAAATTTCACTTTAAAGAACCATTCCAAGGGCAAATCAATCTTATCCAAACCTTCTATTTTAACTAGGTATTCCTTTTTCTCTCTATTTAAAGCAGCCAAACACACCCCCACCCCTACTAGATTTCCAGTAGTCAATTCTCTTTCTCCCTCAAAAATCAAAATCACCCTTCTCCCTCAAATGTGGCCATCGTGGTTGAAATCACCAGCACGATATCACCCGAGAAAAAGTGGATCCTTCAGGTGCTCTTCGTTCAAAGATGTCCAAGCCATTCTCCAAGAACAACCCGAACTCGAACCCAGATCCCCTAGGAGCCCCACCGTATTCCACCGGGTCCGGATCTGCGCCTCCCACCTCCTGTCCTGGGCCCACAACAAACATGCTAGTACCACCATCTGCTTCTCACCCCCCTGCCAAGGCATTGTAGTCTACTTCACCAGCCTCCGCGTCGTACGCAAGACATACCTGGAATGCAGGGCCGTCCGATCAATCCTCCACGGGTACTGTGTCCCGATCGACGAGCGAGATTTGTCGATGGAGACCGCGTTCCAAGACGAGCTGCAGGCGATCATGGGCTGCAGCGCAAAGTCGAAAATATCCCTCCCGAAGGTCTTCATTGGCGGGAGGTACATAGGTGGGGCCCATGAGATCCAACATTTGCATGAGACAGGTGAACTGAAGCATCTCATTGGCAGAATCCCGCTGCTGGGACCCACCTGCTGTGATGTGTGTGGAGGGATGAGATTTCTCGTCTGTAAAGCCTGCAACGGTAGCCACAAGATCTACATGGACAAACACGGGTTCAGGACTTGCTCCGTTTGTAACGTTAACGGTCTGATTCGGTGCCCATCTTGCTGTCTCGGCAACCGCCACAGCACTGGATCAGTGGATCTTACCTCTTGGACCTAACCGAAGTACAGAAAAAGGACAAATAAGTGTCATTTTAATTTTATTTCTTTTATCTTTTAGCTAAACATAAAATAAAACAAGTAACTCCCATCTATGTATATATATAATATGTATGTATGTATGTATGTATGTATATGTGTGTGTGTTTTCTAGATAATTTCAATACTTTGTGGTGGTAGATTGCTAATATGGATTTGGAGGTAAAAAGATTGAAATGTACTTGACATTTGATTTCAGTATGACAAAATTCTATTAATTATTATAAATCATATGCAAACGACTTTTGATCGGTGGATTTAGTTTCTCTGGGTGTGTGGTTCTAAATTTGAATTTAAATATGATTTTTTTTTTTTTAAGAAATGATTTATTGGTACTGAATTGTTATTACAAATTAGCGTACACAAGGTTTGAATAATATCCAAATGATTCATTTTGCAATTTTTTTTTTCATTCTATAATAATATAGTAGTAGAAAGAGCGCCATACTGAGACTGCACTTCAAGTAGTTTTAGCCTTAACCACGTTAATGGTTTGGTTGATAGAAAATCAAAGTAGACAATTACTCCCATGTAAAAGAGAAAACTATCCCCCGACCAGTAATATAAATTTTATGAAAATTGAACCGTCAAACCTCGAAGAATGAGAAAGTATATAACCACGTCATCTAAGAGGTGTTATACTATCATATTTAAACAAGATGATTGGTACAGATCAATCAATATATATATATAATTTATGGTGGGAAGGAGAATTTAAAGAAAACTATTCATATATTCGATAATGTTGAAATTTGAATTTTTAACCTTTGAGAATCAAGAGAGATGTTCATTATTCCTCCTAAAAGTGGTGTGCACAAATCAGTCAATATATTACAACTCTAGTTATACATTATTTAAATAGTTTAAGGTCTTGTTTGATACGTGAAATTAGATAGGATGAGATGAGATAGGATTTGGTAAAATAAGATGAGATAAGATCGGATGAGATTAAATTAGTACTATACCATGATTAGTGTAATTGGAATTAAATTGAATTAGATTGGATCTGACTAAATTAATTTAATATTTGTGTAAATTAAATTTTAAATGAAACTATAATAAATTGATTTTTAAATATATTTAACATAAATAAAAACTAAAAATTTAATAACAATTAAAAATATCTTTTAATAAATTTTAAATGTACAAACTTCATAAAACTAAATAAATTTGTAGTTTAATAAAATAAATAAATTTGTAATTATTAACTATATTTAATACTATAATAAATTAATGTATTTATTAATAAATTAAATTAAAAATAAAGTAAATAAAAAAATCTCACATAAGTGGAATTTCAAAAACATACCAGCATCAGTGAGTATGTGAAATCCTGCTCATATGAGTTTTCTTTATGAGACCTGCGTAGCAAAGATGCTCCTAACGATGGGTTTTATGTATTGGATTTTTTTTTTTTTTTTCAATGTCATTGTTTGTCCTGATTACCAAGATTAACCTAAATGATATAACTCAGTGATTATGGTAATCAAATTAATTCTTATCTAATATGGTTGATACTAATCAATCATATGATTATAACAAATAAGTTTGACAGAAAAATAATTTAATTAGAGGAAGTTGGAATACTAAGGATAGGAAGTAAATTAAACTAGTTTACATTTTGGATTCAATCATAAAAGATAATGAATAGAATTTTCTTTCATAATCACACAATAAATTAGTTTCCATAATATACAGGTACAATAAATTAGTTTCCAGTTATTAATAAGAACTCATTTGGCAGAAATTTGAAATTATCAATAAGAATTTGGTTTACTTGATTTTAATTTGAATGAGAAAACCAGATAACAGCTGTTGGCTTTATGAAAAACAACATATAATGCACACGGTTATATACAAAAGGAAACTAAAGCATTTAATGAATCACTTACAAGAGAAAACCATTAGCTTTGTTGAAATATATATGACGGAATTTTGAAATAATGGTAGGACAATAATTGAGGAGAGCTAAATATATTTTTCATTTTTTCTATTATACTTTCTTATAACACTCTCCATTTACCATAAGATATGTGCACAAACTATACTTTTGAAACATAAAACTTATCAATGGACAGTTATTCCTCTTCACCATAAAATTAATAAATAAATAAGTAAAACTTATCATAAATTTCACTTTTTAAACATAAAACTTACATAATCAAATACATAAATTTATACACATATCATACATTAAATAGAGAGCATATTAAAAAAATAGAGTCCTTTTTTTTTTCATCCTAACGATTAATCAATTATCATTTTTCCCTTTATTACTTTAGAAATCGTAAAAAATCATCTTATTTTTCTAGAAAAATAGTACTCTAAAATGTAACAGTAAGGAATTGTTTAATGTTTTTATAAACAGTAAAGAGAAAAATTATAATTGATAAATCATTGGGAGAAAAATGAAAATAACTGTTAAAACTTATATTAAGAGAGTGTATTTAGGATTCCTCAAATATAATTACTTAACTTGGGAAATAAGAGACTCTTCAATATTGTTTAGTGTATACTTTTTTTTCTTTTTTTTTTTTAAATAGCTTAGTGTATACATTTGTTTCGTTAACATTATATTTTTTCTTGCCACCGAGAAGTCGCAGTTTCATGAAGACTTACTTGAAAATTGAGAAATGATTGAACCTTTGAGCAGTTCTAAATGCACCCAATGTACATCTAAGCACAGTTTTTTATACAGATGCCAGAAAGTCATGGGCTCAACCGCAATGGTATCTGCCACTCCTATGCCTCGAAAATCTTTCCTATTTCTATTATCAATTTCGTCATGATCATATAAACTTTTATGGTTTTAAAAATTTTAAATGTCAACCAACATGGGTTTGAATTATGAAGGCTCTGACCAAAATTGTCATATGAATGATCAAGACAATACTAATTTTTTATAAAATTAAAACGGTTTTGACTAATAATTTTTACCCATATATGATAGGATACTACTGCACAGATATTGACAATGATAAATCCCATACACAAGAAACTCTCTCATTTTCATGCAAATCATGATTTTGCAAAGAGAAGGCTGACACTAAAACAAGTTGCAAGAAACAACTAGCTTTGAAAAGCCAATAGAAGATTACCCAATTCTTTACTTCTTGACAGCATTATTGAGCATCAATGCCCCGACTGACATACAGTTTAAATATAAACATATACTTTTTTTTTAGAGAATAAATATAAATATATACTTAACCTATCAATCTTATACAAATATTATTTGATTTTGATTAGTTTGGGAAAACCTTTAATTCAATTTATCTATCGGTTTGAAAAAATATATATATTATGTAATGATTTTTTTTATGATAAAAAGTGAATGTGAGTCTAGTTATAAAAACAAATTACAAGACAAAGACTCGCTCAAATTCGATTGGTGTTATGGTTTGTCAATCATATCAGTAATGATCAATAGTTTCTTATCAGAATAGAAAACAGAAGTATCCAAATCTATATAATTTAAATAATTTCAGTCAGTAACAGTTGTTCAACAATTTACCAAATTGTGAATCTACCACTTAATATCAAACACAGATAATAGAACCATACATATTAAAGTGCATACTTGAATAATTTATCTATATTAACAGATCAATGTTCCACACTTGTATCTCTCTAATGTGTCTTCTAGAACACAGATTACATATTTTTGAAAGCACATTCACATAACTTGATTAATTATTTTTTCTATTGTTAAAAACATTGCAAGATAGACATACTTTTTTTTTTAAAAAAAAAAAGTTTATAATGTTTAAAAATTCTAGAAATAATCAAAATCAACATTATAAAAGTATTGTATAATTCGACACCATAAAACCAAACCCCTCCTCAATCTTGGCATAGAGTACAAATGCCTCTTGATTGAATGGCTATATTAACACAAGGATCCAGTATACTACTATATTGAAAAACTTTGATTGAAATCAATAGCTCAAAAGATTAAAAAGTAGAAAAGATATATGGACTCTCTAAACTGAATGGTTGGATTATATTTTCATGGTGTTATTGTAGGGATGTATTTATTAATAAAAAATTAATAAAATGAAAGATAATAAACTTTTATTGGAAAGAAAATTAAGTTTCCTTTTGTGCAGAAACCTAACGTGTGGATTTTTGTGTGAGATCCCCACATTTGACTCTGGACATCAGTACATAAATGTGATTATATAATCACAAATTCAGAATTAAATTTCATTTCTCTTATAAAAATCATCAATTAGGACATGTACTATATATTTATAGATTATTTAATTAAAAGATGTTATCAAATGAACTATTAGTAACCACAATGTAATATCAAAATATCTAACTATAGGAAATGTTATCAAATAAACTAATGGTAACTATTATACGTTAACACAATATTTATCTACAAAAGGCATTATTAGATTAACTAAGGACACCCATTTTGTATTATTAGAATATTCAACTATTGGAGATATTATAAGATGAAGTAGTGGTACCTATCATTTCCATGATTGTCAAGTTACTGGAATGAAAAAATGAAATAATAAATGAAAAAATAAAAACGCGGAGTTCAAATTTTTAGGTTCAGTAGCTAGTCCACGTGCTAGCTTATCACGATTTGTGCCTTTGAAAATAGGTAACTCAACGTTTACTTGCGTTGATTTGGACCGCCATGCAGCCCAACAAATCTTGCCCGTCCACTTGTCATATCGCTTTCTCATTTGGAGGCACATGGTCGGCCTCGTGATCCCTGATTGTGACTTGGTTTAATCTTTGTTTTTATTTTTGTTTTAATTTTGTTTCCCTTTCATAGTTTGATTAAGTTTTTTAATTAAAAGTTTTCTTTTTATGTACTGGAACAACTCCAAACGATAATCAAAATCAAATTGATAGGATTCTAATGACATAATCCGAATAAACGGTTCCCATACGGTTAAGAGTTATCCAAACCTGGATGGAAGATAACTTATATATATAAAAGAAAATCTCACTTCTTATTATTTGAAGGTGGGCTATCGAACCTTGAACAATACCAAGGCTAGCTTTTTGTGTTTATCCACTACACTACAAGACCAATGACATTTAAAAGTTAAATAAAGAAAAATAATTTGTTAAATTTTATATTTTATGCTGAAGATTGATTGAATTTTGCACATACCCTTGTTCAATCCAAATTGTTATACACTTCACCTAATGATACCAAAAAATGGACCAATGATTCAAGATCTATCTCTTTGGGTGTCTAAGTTGCAGAATACCTGTAAAAAAGAAAAAAAGAAAAAGATAGATAGCCGCCACCCCCCACGGCCAAGTTAGTCTTGATCCTTTTAGAGAGAATACATCGAGAGCTTAGGTTTTAAAGTTGGAGTCTCGAATTTTCTATCCCCTTTTACCTAATAGTATGTCTCTTTATATAGACAGTAGATCAATTGGATCACTTACAACACATGTCAACTATCTCATTATTTACACCGACCCTTTTCTTTTTATGGTTCAACTCTAAATACCACACAAATGTGGTTGTGGTCAGAGTTGGACTAACTTGCTTCTGAGACTCTAAGTGTCTTCGAGGACATGTTCGTTGTGATTCACTTCTAGCACATTGAGTTATCTTTTAATACTCATTGGCATGTTGGGTGTCTAACATTGAGAAAGTTTAGAGGAAGGTAACCAAAGGAAGCCTTTTGATATCCAAGTTGGAGGAAAGGTCATGGGAAAATCATCTTTAATTTGACTAGTACAAGTTTGATTGAAATGAGTGCCTAAGAAGGAAGCGTTTTGGAAAGATTATGTTTTCGTGATTGGGAGATTTTCAAATCTTATCCTCGAGGACTAAAGTATTCTTGAAGGACAGAGGAATGATGAAAACCTTAGAAGATCTGTAAGGAAAAGAAGGAGGAGCGTGTGACTTATAGCACTGGATGACAATTAGGATTTTAGTGTTGTTTCTTAATTTAATAAATGTTATTTCCTTTTATTAGTTGAATTTATTTTTTTTAGGTTTTTATTTCCTTAAGTTATTTGAATTGTTTTCCTTTTAGGTTTTGGATTTAATTCCTTCTAGGTTTTTATTTTCTTAAGTTATTTAATTTATTTTCTTTTAGATTTCTATTTTTAAAAAAACTTGTTTCCCATAAAAGTTAGAATTATTTTCCTTTTAGATTTTGGCTTTTGGAATATTAATAAAGTCATGTAATTTGCAAGATAAGTATTTTGTATTTTCCTTCGATTTTTCTGGGTATACATGTTTGAGATTTCTTAGGTTAGGATTAGGTCAATTCTATAATTTAATTATAGAAGATCAATTTATCTAATTTTGTAGTTGATTGGTTCGTTATTTATCATTAGGCTAGAGTTATGTCAATTATGTGATATAATTTTAAAGGGCTAATTTATCTAATTTTATGGCTAATTGATTCGTTATCTATCATATTGTGTGGTATAAGTTAGAGCGATTAGGGTTTGTTGTTGGATCTGTAGTTAGATCCTTCACACTATCTTATTATTATGTTTTTTTTTTTTTTCGATATCACTTACAATGAGAATAACTCTAACCTAAATCATTGACAAACTAAATAATTATTCTTTTTTTACCAAACCATATTGCTATATCTATTATTATTATGTCTCTATTATAACATGACTCGAAATTTCATATACTCATTTTCGGTTAAATTGATGACTTGACAAACTCAATTTAGTTAAAAGACTAGTCAGCTCCAAAATCTATCAATGCATCCCCGCTGAATTCGAATTAGGACTATTTATCATACATTTTTATATGCATGTGACAGCCAAGTCCTTGAATTAGGCTTAATAGTTTTTTCACATTGGACTAGATCATGTCCAAGCTGATGTATATCCCCTTATTTTATAACTCGTGAAAGCCTCTTCATGAAAAATGATGTTTTGACCAAGAATTTATTATTACGTGGACGGATATTTCCATTTTCCATTGCAGCTTTGGTTTAATTAGGCGCACAATTAATGAGGCTACACACTTGTAAAGTGTTGGAACAGATTTTGACTTTGCATATTATGTGGATTGATCTCTCCATCTATTAGAGAGTAAAGATCAAGATTATATCTTAAAATCTATATCAGATGATCCCTGATAATTATATATGTACTTACAATATCAAAAAAAAAAAAAAAAACTTCTCATTTTTTAGCCAAAGAAAGTATTTTGAGTGTGACCTTATTGCTACTCAACAATCTAAGAAGAGATCCCCTTGTACTTAACTTTTTTATATTTTAAAAATTTTTAAAATGCAATTTAAATAAAAAAAAAAGAACATAATATCCTAAAAGGTGATATATATATATATCCCCCTTTTTAATGTTTGTAATAAAAATTTTAGTCTTATTATGCATATTTAACTAGTATATGAATTGCTATCTCCTATTTATCAAAATGGATAATCAAGTATTCAATATGGTATATACACATTAATTGCTCATGTAAGTTCTTAATCTCGGTGACTTCAGTACACTTATGACTAAATTGATGTTAACTTTCTTTTTCAAAAAATAATAATAATAATAATAAGAAAATAGAAGAATAATAGCTGTGGTGAGTGGTGACATAATTAGAAAACCAAGTTGTATAAATGAGGATTTCAAAAACAATTGTCACCAGCTGGCCCACAATCCCCAGTTCGACAGCTTGTGAGTTAAACCATTTGCTTGATTCGACTTTTGCTAACATAAGCAACACAATTTTTAAAATTCAAAAAAAGCCGACGTTTACTTTTCGGTTAATTAAAAACTAATTAAAAATCTTTAATGTCAAACTAAGCACAATAAGGACTATCGATGGTATATTTTTGAACTCACATGATTGAATTGTTCTGCAAATTATTAGACTATTAAGGTTGCGCAATTGTCATCACCGCTTTATAAAAATCATAGCCATCATTAGAGACCTTAGACCATAAAAATTGTTTTGAGCATTATAAATTTATAATAAATTCTCTTTTTAATATAATTGTATAAAGGACAACCTAAATATTTACAAAATTATGTAACATTGTGAATTAATAGATATACATTTATTGTACAGATTATAAATAATTAGATGTATTACTTCAGCAAATTAATAAATATCTAAATCATTAATCCAACCTAATTTTTCTTTAATTAAGTATGGTTCATAATTGGAAATTTACAACTAACTCTGTTGCAAATTATTAATTTAAATAACTCCAACCACCAATATATTAAAAGTGTAATTATGTCACATGCTCATAATCATTGATCATCCATTTGGTATGCAATAATGGTAAAATTATGAAGTTTATTAAAAAAAAAAAAAAAAAAGTCAAACTACTATATAGTACAACAATTTTTGTCATGATTTTATGTCTAAATAAGAGAGAACAAAAATAAAAACAAAATAACCATCCCCAAGTTTGATAGTAAGAACATTCATTTAGTTTGACAATATTTCAAATTCAAAAGTCATGATACTATTATTCTTGAAATATAAACAATAATCTTAATAACATAAATAATACCATGAAGAAGTAATATATATACATATATATATATAAGTATAATAAAAAAAAAAAAAAATTAAATTCATGGAAAGCTAGATGAATTACTTGATAAAGTTTTGTAAATTTATTTTCAAAAACTTTATTAAAAAAACAAAAATAATACAAATTTCGACTATCGAAAAAATCGATTATAAGTATTTAAAAAGAATATTTTCTTGTTTCCCATAATCAACATTAATTATGAATAATCAAGTTTTGTAGTTATCAAGAAATGTGTTCATAAACTAATATTATAGGAGAAACAAAACCCTTCTAGAAAAGTAAACAATACTAAATTCTAACAGCATGAATAATCTAATCGAGTGACAAAAACAAAGCATAATATATTTTACAAAAACTCGGTCCAATAATTCTATGTTTTCCCCTATAATCATGAGCTAAGTTTGAATCCATTTTATTCATAAATTGTAATTACTAATTAGTAGGTGTGTCCAAACTTTTCCAATAGTTATAAAAGTAATTATTTAAACTGTACTTTAATGTTTGATTGTGGTAATATGGATTCAAATCCCACTTCGCTCATATATTAAAAGGTGTACGTTTTAGAGAGATTCTTCAAATAAAGTTTTAATTGTAAAGCTTTTTGTGAAGTAGAGATTTTAGAGAAAATTGTTAATCCATGATTGTTTAATTTTAAAAGAATTTTAATATAATTAATTTATTAAAATCACATATATATATATATATAGATTTATTAAGATTTTTATTTGGAAAAAGTAGTGTAATTAAAAAAACATCATGATGATTCATTTACATTTTAATGTTTGAAAAAAAAAAAACCTCAAAAAAATCTAATAAAAAAAGCTTAAATTTTGATTCTTCCTCCCAATAAATGTAAAAATAACCTTTTTAAATCATCTAAAAGCCTTACTAGACTAGCGATCAAACAGCATTAAAAAAATATATTTATGAAAGGAACTTTTGAGATTTAAAAAACTCTTTTAAACGGTAAAAAGCTTATTAAACATATACTAAATGTGCGCAGACTTCTCCATTACGTTGATAATCCTTATTAACCATACTCATGAGAGTTTTTGAGATTTTTTTTTTTTTATTTTTTTATTTATTTATTTATGTTTTAATATTATTCATTATTAGTTGGATTTAATTACTTTTAGGTTTTTATTTCTTCAAAATATTTAAATTATTTCCCTTTTAGGCTTTGGATATATTTTCTTCTAAATTTTTATTTCCTTTAATTTATTTGAATAATTTTTCTTTTATGATTTTATTTCCTAAGGAAGATTTGTTTCATAAAAAAGTTATAAATAATTAACTATCAATAGGAGATTAATTTAGGGTTTTTATGATGTTATTGGCTTTTGAGAAATATTAATAAAATCTTGCAGTCTTGTGAGACAAGTATCTTATATTTTCTGTCGGTTTTTATAGGTATTCTTACTTGAGATTGTTTGGACTAAAGTTAGATAATTCTGTGATCTAATTTTAGAAAGCTAATTTGCCTATTCTGTGAGTTGTTTGGTTGGTTTGTTATTTATCCTTGGGTTAGGGTTAGGTCATTATATGATTTGATTCTAAAGGTTCGATTTATCCATTCTATGATTGGTTGGTTTATAATCTATCATTGAACTAGGGTTAAATCATTTTGTGATATGATTTTAAAGGATCAATTTACTTATTATGTGAGCTGATTGGCTTATTATGCAATCTGGTATGTGATGCAAGTCACGTCAGTTAGAGTTTGTTATTGTATCTAAAATTACGTTTTCAACACATTTTTATAATATTAATCCAATACTAATGCTACACATCTCACTCCGTATATTCCACTAACATCTCTGTTCATGAGATGGCCAATTGTAAATAAATACACTTTAATGAATATTAGTTTTACTTGCTAAATAAATCCGTTCATCTTTTACCTCCCTTTGTCACATTATGAATAGATACCTCCCCTAATCACATGCATCAAGTAAAATGCAAATAGGGAGATGTCTAGTATTGTCGTCACTTCAAATAGTGATATACCTCAATTGTCATGTCAATTTCAAAAAAAAAAAAAAAAATGCATACTACATCGAAAATCATAAACAGGAAACATCGAGGAAGCAACACAAATCAAATCACCAACCCAACAACAAGTATTAAAAATCATGGCTTATAAGTCACATCATTTGATAGAAACAGTAAGCTACAACGAACGTGGGCCCAATGACTCGGTCTATCAAATTCAATACTCAGAAATTGCAAATGTCTTCGCCGGCGTCTCCATTCTCAAAAACGACAGTCGTTTTGCGCCCCCAACACTGAAAAATAAAAATATTAAAAAAACATAAAAGCATTTTTATTATTTTAAAAGCAAACACTAATTCGGTGAACGCGTTTTCAAAGCTTTTGGTTTTTGTGTGTTTTTTAAGAATTCTCAGTCTAAATTTGCTTGCTCACACTCAATCACGCGAAGATGACGTCGAAACTCAGATATTGTCTTCGTTTTGGCTGCATCTTCACGATCTGATCACAAAAGCTTCGATCTTTACTCGTTTTCCCATCTGGGTGTTTTTCGTTTTCGAGTTCTCGATTCGGTTTCTGCTTCTTAACTCGGTGTTGAACTCACCAACTTCATCATGGTGAAGAACTGGGAATTCACGAGATTGGGAATTCTGTTTTTGGTCTTCGTTTTTCTTAGCTTGTGTTCTTGCTGGTCGTTGAACGATGAAGGTACGTGATCATCGAGACAAGACTCCGTTTTTATTTTACTTTATTTTTTTTCTGTTCGTTTCGCGGGAAAGTTGAGGAAAGTTTTTTTTTTTTTGGTTGGTTTTTGTTGGGTTGTGTTTGGTCACAAGAACAGGTTTGGCTTTGTTGAAGATAAGAGAGAGAGTTGAAAGTGATCCTTTTGGTGCTTTAAAGAACTGGAAAAGTATTGAAACAGAGGTTGATGATCATCATCATTGTTCATGGTTTGGTGTTGAGTGCTCTGATGGAAAAGTTGTAATTTTGTAAGTAATTTAAATTCTCTGTTTTTATCGGTTTCTCTTTATTGTCTCTAAATTTCATGAATTGGGTGTTTTTTGTTTTGGAAAATTGTTGTTTGGTTGCTGAGAAAATGAGTTAAAAAGTGTTAATTCTTTGTAGTGTTTTTAGTAGATTTTATCAAGTCAATGAAATGGATGGTTCGGATTGATTTTTACTAATGAAATTGTTGGATTTGGTGTAAGGAGATAAAAAAGGTGTTATTTTGAATATTTTTTAGAAGTTGATTTAGAAGTCAATGGATTGTTGCGTGTAAATAAAGGGATTGAATTTCTCTGTTTATGTTTTCGAATTTGTTGTTAATTGAAGAAGTTTTTATGTTACTGTGCAGGAACTTGAAAGATCTTCGCCTTGAAGGGACATTGGCACCTGAATTTAGAAGCCTTGTTCACATAAAGTCCATGTAATATTTTATAATTCATTAGTTGGTTCATAATGATTGATGATAGTTCGTATTGGCGTAGTAATCATAATTGGTTCGGTTTCTCCTTGCAGTGATTTGCGCAACAATTCTTTCCATGGAATTATCCCAGAGGGATTTGGAGAGCTGAAGGAACTAGAAGTGTTGGATTTAGGGTATAATAACTTCAGTGGACCGCTCCCGTCTGATCTTGGCATTAATCTCTCATTGGCAATCCTGTAGGTTGATGGTCATCTAATGGTTCGATTTTATTGTGGTTGAATTCTCTTTAGCTCATTTCAATAATTGATTTTGCTTGCGTTGCAGTTTATTTGACAACAATGAGCTTCTTGGTGGTTTATCTCGTGAAATTCATGAACTTCAGATGGTTTGGGAATCCCAAGTAGATGAAAATCAGCCTTCTAATGCTGCTAAGAGGAAACCATCTTGCAGCAAAGGATTCATTACACGGTGCGTAAGTGCTTTAGATTTGAAAATTGATCTCCTTCATGTTAATATGATATGCCAAATGATATATATAATGGGGAGTCTTGAACAGAGTTGAGTGATACAATAGCCGTGCTTGATTCTTAGGCATCTTTCATGGTATCTTTCTGTTTCCACTAATTTGAACTAATATTTGAAGGCACTGTGTTCCCCCTTTCGTGATAGAATCTCTTAATGTTTTGATAGTTGCTTTTCTTGTATTTTTGTTATTTGTTTATTTATTTTTTTATGTGTTCTGCCTTTTGTTTTGCTGATGTTCCCTTTTATAATTGCCAGGAATGGAGTCCAAAATGGCAATGCTGTTCATAGGAGACTGCTGCAAGAGAGAGTTAGACCACCAGACAGAGTTAGACCACTAGAATCACCATCCCCTTCACCATCCCCATCACCACAGTCTACACTTCCACCTGCTGCTGCATCCCCATCAGAGCGAAAGATAAATGAGACTACCAGAACCCCTAATGTTTCTGCTTCTCCACCTCCCTTTTCGGTTCCAAGTCCTCCCCCACCAAGTCCCCCCAGCGCACGTCGCAGTCGCAGTTCCTCTCCTAATAACCTTGCTATATATGGTGGAGCCATAGGGGGAGCTGTATTTGTTTTCATTTTAATTGTTGGTATATATCTCTGTAGAAGCAATAAGGTAGCTGCTGTTAAACCTTGGGCCACTGGATTGAGCGGACAGCTTCAGAAAGCATTTGTAACGGGTACTTCTTCTTTCTCAGGTTAAAATCATTTCTAGGGCTATCTATGATGCCAATCAAGCAAAAGAAAACAGTGTAGCAGTAGCTGAAAACTGCAGATTTTCACAAGGTTAAATATATAGTTCAATGGTTGGCGCCCTAAATATATCCTAGAGCAGGAATTGACCATGCATTCGTTTATAAATTAGTAGCACTTCACATGTGATTTATTTATCTATAAAACCGAGATACTTCTAGGCCATAATTGAAAAATGTTAAATAGTTATGACCTTATATTGCTTTTCATATTGAGAGAGCAAAAATTTGGTTTTTCGTACTTTCTGATTTGGTTAATAACCATCTAAAAGCCTGATGATACTGAGATTATTGAGGGTAAGCAAAAGGTTTGTGTTAAGTATGATTTGGTTAATAACCATCTAAAAGCCTGACTTGCGTACTGAAATTATCAGATCGGGTACTTATTTGGCCTAGAAGCTCTCTGTGATGAGAAGTATAGACAGTATATTGTTATCCTCCTCCATGTTAGTTGCCTGCAAAGAGCCAGCCTAATCACATTTCGCCGTCCCTCTCCTGCCTTCTTGAGTCTTGTGTTTAATACGTTATTCTTATACTTACATGAGTTGGATTGTTCATTTCAGGTGTACCAAAGCTTAAGAGATCTGAGCTTGAATGTGCTTGTGAAGATTTCAGTAATGTAATAATGGCTTCTTCACCGATTGGTAAGGTGTACAAAGGGACACTATCCAGTGGTGTTGAGATAGCTGTGGCCTCTGTTTCAGTGAAATCTGCCAAAGATTGGTCAAAGAATTTGGAAGTGCTGTTTAGAAAGAAGGTACTACATAAACAACCATTGATCCGTAAGTGGTATTGTTGCTATGTGACTGTCCCTAATTGATTTTTATGGTTATGATTTCAGATTGACATGCTATCGAAAGTAAACCACAAGAATTTTGTCAACCTCATTGGGTACTGTGAGGAAGATGAGCCCTTCACTAGAATGATGGTGTTCGAATATGCTCCTAATGGAACACTCTTTGAACATATACACAGTAAGTACTTAATTATTGTTTTACGCAATTTTATGGACTAACCATATATAATTTGCTAATTATTGTTCACTTATTGATTTCACAAGCCTGTTTATGTTTGAATAGAACTAGGTCCGTTAAAAAGGTGTAAATTCCCTTTATCAAACTTGGAGACTGCGTGCTTATTGGAAAAATAAAATTAAGTACACCTTACATATCAATTTCTTGCATAATATTTGGATACTCAACAAGCTGAGTATGTCGATTATTTTCTTTTAAAAGAAGTAACTTTATATCAATGTCATTAAACCAAAATTCAAATTTTCTATGTTTTTACTGTGGTTTGACCGTTCAGATTAGTATCAAAATGACTTGGTTAAACTGAATCGTCTAAAGTAACTTAGTTGCATATTTGACTTTATAGCATGGATGTAATGCATTTGACTCCTTCAAATATTATCAACCAGTATAAAAATTATATTGTTCAAGGCTTTTTTTTTTTTTTAAACAGCTGTGATTTCTGACACGAGAATTTTTCTAATGCCTATGACATGGCAAGTGGCAATTTCCATTTGACAGGAAAAAGATAGTGTAAAAATGAAATGTCAATGAACTGCATTTTTCTCTTCTTTGAAAAGTTCTCATTGATGATGATATCTTAGATGGGAACTTGAGGTTGTCTCACGTTCTAGTATTGTGTGTATTTTATATGCTTTAGTTAATATCATACACTGGTAGTGTATGGACCGTTCTTTATGGCATTTAGCTTAATGGCAAAGATTGCATAAATAACCACTTCGTTTGGTGTCACAGTTAGGGAAGCGGAGCACTTGGACTGGGGAATGAGGCTCCGGATTGCAATGGGTATGGCATACTGCCTAGAGAACATGCACCAGTTAAACCCACCCGTACCCCACAACTACTTAAACTCTTCGGCTGTCAGTCTCACCGAAGACTATGCAGCCAAATTGTCAGACTTAGGCTTCGGGAATGAGATAGCTCCATCTGGAGAGGGAAGCAAAAGGCTTTCAAATCCACCAGCAACTTGCGAGGGTAACGTGTACAGCTTTGGCGTATTATTATTCGAAATGATGACAGGCAGGCTCCCATACGTGGTGGACAATGGATCCATTGAAGACTGGGCATCAGACTACCTGAGCGGTGATCGTCCCTTAAAAGAAATGGTTGATCCAACACTAAACTCATTCAATGAGGAACAGGTGGGAAAAATCGATGGATTAATTAAGTCATGTGTCCACCCTGCCCCTAGACAAAGGCCGCGAATGAGGGAGGTTACTGCACGATTAAGAGAGATTACTGGAATCGCCCCGGATGGAGCAATCCCGAAAGTTTCTCCTCTTTGGTGGGCAGAGGTCGAGATTATGTCCACGGAAGCAATCTAGAGGTGTGAATTTAGATTGTAGGTATGTTAGGCACAAAAAAAGCTGCCTTGTTAGGTTGATACAGCTTGTACCTATTGTAGTTTGATGGAATGCTAGTGTATATAATCCAAGATGGTGGGGAAATCTGGGAAATCTTCTTTGGTCTGTTCTTGTTTTTGCTTTTGTTCTCTTTCTTTTCTTTTTTTTTTTTTTTTTTTTTTTTTTTTATATTTGGCTGTGAAAATGCATAAGTAAAGCGCATTATACCGTTTTATTTCAATGTTTCTTTTGCTTATATTAAGTTGAAAAGCTCAATCAATTTCTTGATGCTCTTCATCATTTGTCCTTTACTGTACACAATTTGTCTGGATATTTTGACTGTTTCATCCTGAGAGAGACATTTTATTAATTTTATATCAATAATATTTATATATCATAAAATTTTAAATTCGATATAATCAAATTATTGAGTTATAAATTTTGAAAGATATATGTTTGTGCTTTTAAAGAATTCATTCCTTGAACTTTGAAATCCTCAAGTTTTAACTTTATTATTCATCAATGTAGACTTTATCCAATCATTATATATATATATATGTATATGTATATATAGACACACACATAGAGAGAGAGAGATAGAATAATCATCTCTTGAATGATAATATGTATGTGCTTTTAAAGAATTCATTCCTTAAACTTTGAAATCCTCAAGTTTTAACTATATTATTCATCAATGTAGACTTTATCCAATCTTTATATATAAAGAGATAGATATAGATATAGACACACAGAGAGAGAGAGAGGAGAGAGAGAGAGAGAGTAATCATCTCTTGAATGATAATAGGTTTGGATCTTAAGTCTTACCTATTAAATTAGACAACTAGTTGTTGAGTACATCAATTCAAATTTATTAGTTGAGAAGATGTCACACATCATCAAAAGTCAAAACTGACTTTAGAATTTTCAGTTAAAATTGAGTTACAATCAGTTTTCGGAAATATGTTCTAAAAGTGCTTCTACTTCATAACATTTGTTTGTTGAGTTCACTTCTACCGCAGTACTTTCGATGCTGCCCAGAGCATTACTTTTTCTTTCGAAAAAGTTCTAAAGGTACAAAAATGTGCTTTTTCGATGAATTGACGAGTGTATTTTAGAGTGATAATGCAGTACATCAACATTCTGTCTAATAACTAATCCAAATCAAATGTAAATTACAAAAACCATAATGTATAAACTTTATTAAGAAAATTAATTAAAAATTTCAGAAAATAAATGTTTAAATAAATATAAAATGTTTAGAATGCATTCGATTTACCCTTTTTTTTCCTTATTCATTCGATAATATAATTAGTAAATCATATCACACATCATGAATTTAATGTAAGATAAATGATGTATTGAATGTGTTCTAGATTTTATCGTCTAGCAGCCAACATCAATGTTGAAGCATTGACCAAAATACAAAAAGTAATAATAAACAACAAAAATTCATAAACCCATATATTATACATTATATACTCTCTCTTCTCATACACTCATATAACAAACATGTGGAGAAGCATCCGATAATATTTCAATAATAAAACGAAAGTGGCCTCCATGTAAACCAATTTTGGTGTAATGCAAGTCATTGACATGTAACTTAGTGGCCTACACGTCCATCAAAAGATTTTGCTTACAACAACCTATATATACCACTCAATTCAATGTCACTTCATATCAAAATTTCACAAAGCTTTCTACTTTTGTAGTTTGAGTTCCAAATCCAATCAACTACCAAAGAGAAAATGGCAGGAAACCATGTTGTGCTCGTCATCTCAGCTCTCCTGGTTCTCTTCTCATTGGCCTTTGCTTCGGTTTCAGCTGAGGGATATATGGAGAAGAAAGTTGATGTGGTTGTCGAGGGGATGGTGTACTGCCAGAGCTGTAAGTACCTTGGAAGTTGGTCTTTGTCTGAGGCCAAGCCGATTTCTTCAGCTAGAGTCAGTGTAATCTGCAAGAATAGCAAGGATCAAATCAGTTACTACAAGGCATTTTCAACAAATGAGAATGGTTACTTCTATGCACAACTTGAAGGCTTTAAGATGAACAACTGCATATATGAACATCCCCTTCAATCATGCCATGTTAGACTGGTTTCATCTCCTGTAGAAAACTGCAGCCTCATGTCCAACATTAACAATGGAATGTATGGTGCCCCCCTACGTTTTGAACAGAAGAAATTGGTTGGAAACAACTATGAGGCTGCAATCTATGCTGCGGGCCCCTTGGCTTTCCGTCCAACAGATTGCTCTCCTGAAGGTCATTACTAGAGCTACTTCCAGGATATGCTCAACCCCTGAACAATTTATGCCTTTGTTTTGGTTCTTGTTTGTTGCCTTCCCTGTTAGATAAACAGTGCCTAATAATTCGTGTTGTCACTTGGTTCTGATTCCTGATCATGTTGAATTCTGCTTCAGTGCAGCATTTTGTATTTTTGATAAGATTCTTATATAGTTATTTGTTTCTTGTACTCCATTAAGATCAAATGAACATGGTTGAGTTTTGACTTGAATTAGGAGACAAATTGTAAATACCACAAAAAAGCAGGCACTAAACTCACATTTTACAATTTTTGCATGAAACAAGCAGGATAAAATGTTCAATTTTCAATCATATAAGCAGATAAAAATGACAGTACAATCAATTAATGTGTCAGCTACCAAACGGAAACTTATGTAGCACAATTAGAAGTTACCTTTTTCCTAGAAGTCCAATGGCATTCCAAACATCTTATTTATATCGTCCATGGCCTCCTTTGTAAACACAGTTGGCTCAAACAAATCACGATCACTAGATTTGCTGGATAACTTCCGTGGAGCATGACCTTTTGTTTCCAAGTCATCATCAGGAAGGATTGAAAAGCCACCAGGATCTTGATTTCTAACCGGTGGTTTGTCTTGCTTCTTTGGTCTCTTGGCCCTCACAAAATCCATTGGCTTCCCAAACATGTTATTGATGTCATTCATAGCCTCCTTCAAATTGATAGTGGGGTCTACTAAGCCATGGTGACAAACATTTTCAACCTCTGGCTCATCTAAAATGGTTGAACCAACAAACCTGTGCACAACAGTATCCTCTCTAAGCTTGACTGGAGGTGAGCTGTCTGTATCCATATCATCAGAACTTTCAGAGGAGAGATCCTTTGGACTCGGAAACACAAAACCATTTAAACGTCTCCTAGATGAACTAGAAGCTTGTGTCAACTTTTGAACCTCCTGCTCTTCCTCATCATTTCTGTCTTCAATCTCATCGCTTCCTTCATTATCGACAAATATTTTGAATGGTTCTCGGTGAGGTTCACAATTTTGACCTCTGCTATGCAGCGGCTGTGAAATGCATTTTTCTTCTTTCCTCTCCATTGACCCTCCTCGATTATCCAAATTTTCATCAATGAACACATTAAATCCACTGTCAAAACCTCTATCTTCTTTCTTTTGGCTTCTGTTTGATCTCCTTCTGATTGGAACTGTATCTATAGGCTCTTTAAACATGTTATTAATCGCATTCATGGCCTCCTTCATGTTTATTGTAGGATCCACCAGTCCATGATGGCAGGCATCTTCTATTTCAGACTTTCCAACAATGGCAGTATCAACAAACCTCCCAACCATTGTATCTTCACCTCTAAACGTTCTAGGTTCATCAGATTCTCTCTCCGAAATCACCTGTTGCTCGGATGTACCAACATGTTCCTTTTTAGTAATACCTAATCCAATACCAAAAGATGTTGCTGAATCCTTCTTGTGATTAGGTTCTACTAATGCCTTCACATTCTGAGAACTTCCTTTTGTTATTTTCTTTGTCCCCATGTTATTTTCATCAGGTAGTATTTCAAATGATGATCCCTCATGCTGGGCTTTTGTAGCTCTGCATACATTTTCACAGTTTTCTTCTGTCACATTGGAATGAAGAGGGATGCTCCCAGAAGATAGAGGCCTCCTGGACGTTCTCCATTCTTGCTGCTGTGCAGGAGATCTGCCTATAATTAGATAACTGACATCTCTTTAATAATAAACACAAACACATTGTGAAGAAGAAACAAATGCTACCTGGATTTTCTTCTTCTCTGTCTTTCCTCGATGAAGGAATTGCTCATATGATCTCTGCAACTCGTCAAGAGGCTCCGCAAGGCTGTTCAACAGTCAATACAAGGTGAATCATATGTTAGTTTTGTTTCCAAATTATAAATCCTGTAACTGTAACACTCAAATGCTAAAAGCAGATAAGCGTACCACATTTATATATGATCTGTTCAGGATGGAAATCCTTTGTAAGCCCACTTACAATAAATTCAACTTATATACTCACAAAACCTATTTCTTTCTATGCTGCTACAAATACTTGTTATATATATATTTCAACATACATATCGAGTGATTTCTAAAATGACATAATGGCTTACTTTTGCACTCCCAAATGATACATTTTCTCAGCATCCTCAAATTTCTTCAACTTCTCATAATATAAAGCATATGCTTGATAGAACAACGATCGCGTCACTCCAATCTGATTCTCCTCCATGGTCCTCAATAGTGTTTTCGGATCATCCACAAAATCCATCTACTCAATCTCAAACACACAAAGAATATCAAAATAATATAAAAATAACTTCCTAGTTTCATTACCCTGGTTGAATTTATCATTTGCACAGAAGTAAACAGCTCAAAAGAACAAAAAGAAACTAACATAATAATACAGAATATTTTCCTACATTTTCTGTATTTTCTTGATTATATGACCCATATTTTTATATATATATGTAACATGTAAGGCTAGTTGATGGAGCGAAGAGGACGGGCCAAGAGCCCAGATCCGAAACAAAATTTGTAAGGATACTTTCAGGATTAAGGTTTAATATAAATAACTGTTGTAACCCTATTAAAAGTTTAGTAAAATTTCTTTAAACTGTACAAAAGTGGATGTAGGTACACTACCGAACCACTATAATTATCGGGGTTCATTTTTCTTCGTACTTTATTATTTGTGTCTCAGTTGCCCCACATATTTACTCGCGAATCAAACACTGGACTAGAACAATCAATCACATTATCTACAAATAATTAATATTTTAAGTTAAACAAGAACCAAACCGACATTCAAAATCACTGAAAATAACCTACAAAATAACAGTCAGATTACCAAGTGAAGCCAGACGCGAAGGTAACGGAGGTCGTTTTTGTAACGGCGATCGGACTGAAACGAGCGAGTGCATTTCTGCAGAAAGCGAGGCAGCTTCTCTTTCAAAACATCAGACGGCAGCGTCTCCTTCATCTTCTTCATTCCTCTATCAACAACACACAAAAAAAAAACATTTATATACAAATTCATCGATAAAAATTTAAAAATAGATTTGCGTACCGGAGCCAAGGGAGGAGAGGGTCGGAGCCGGAGTAGGATTTGATGTCTTGGATGAGCGAAGAGAGGAAGCTGTTAAAAACGCTGTCGTTTTCGCCCATGGTTTCGGAGTTTGGAGTTGGAGATGGTGCGTGTGAGGATTTTTGACGCTGACTGGATTTTGAATGTGGGTGTTGGAGACGGTGGCGCTTTTTTGTTTGAATTTGATTGTGTTGTGTGTATGTGCATGGGCTTGGATTTTGGGTCTGTTTGTGTTGTTTGTTTGACACGTGGCAGATCATTGGTTTGGCTTTCTATATTCACTGTTATGATTTAATTGAGTTTTTTGAAGAAGGTGAATGTAACATGGTTTGGCCATATGTATGTCAATGGTGCTATCACAGTCAAAATAAGTCCGGAACTTATAAGTGTCGAGTTAATCAAACTCTTATTTCTCATTTTAACATCGATTAGTGTTTTTTGTTGTTTCTCCACTCAAAACCACGCCGTTTCTCTCTCTCTCTCTCTCTCTCTGCTCACTTCACTTCTCAATTTGTGCCTCAACTAAAAATGGGCGACCCGGACCCCAAACCCGACCCGATTATCTCCGACGCCGAAATAGGGGAAGAACAAGAAGACGACGAAGAAGACCTAGAAGAAGAAGAAGACGACGATGACGACGACGACGAAGGAGACTCCGACGGCGCATCACCGAAGGTGCGAGGTGGGCGGGAGAGCGAAGCTCGGGCGGCGAAGGCCAGGATGGAGAGCCTGTTCCGCCGGATGCGGAGCGGGAAGGTGCCGCTGCGTGTCCACGACGTGATCGTGAAAGGCAACACGAAGACGAAGGAGTACCTGATCGAAGGCGAATTGGAGGCGGTCAGGAACGCCAGTTCGATGCAGGAGATCATCCAGGCCGCCAGCGTCGCCAATCACAGGCTACGAGAGCTGGAGTGCTTCGATTCCGTCAACATCACTCTCGATGCGGGCCCGCCGGAGCTCCCGGGCACGACCAACGTCATTGTGGAGGTCGTGGAGGTCAAGAGCCCGCTCACTGGTCAAATCGGAACCTACACAAAAGGAGAGGTAAATTTACAATAAGCTTGTCTATGTAGTGTATTGTATGTTTTCAGTTGGAGGTGTGCGGATTGAAGCTGATAATGTGTTGGAGAAATTGGGAGGGAATGTGAAGAGGAATTGTATTTTTATGTTTTGAACTGGTTGCATTGTGGAGTTGTTGATGTGAGATTAGTGATGTTAGGCTCGTGGCTGATGAGATATTTGGTTGTGCAGAAATTTTGAGGAAGCGTGAATGACCGATGTCCTTGTCAATGTAATGTGAGTCATTAAATTGTAGAATTGAGTCATGTAGATACTAATGCTATGCATTTGGTTATTTAAGTTAAGGCACAAACTTGTAATTAGTTTCTCCATTTATGAATACTTAAGTGTCTTAAACAATATCTGTTGGTAGTAGTGAGTAGAACTGAGATTGGATGTAACTGAAGGAAGGGGAATATAGGTATGATAGGAGGGCACGGTTAAGCAGGTAAGCCAAACAATGGAAAGTCAATAGAATAAGAATTTGATTGTTAGTTGCTGTTTTTTTGCCTCCTATAGAATTATATTTAATTTTTGATATTCCTAGAGTCAGTCTAGCGTGAGAAGGTTTGTGGCTATACAATGAGGTTACAATTCTATTACTTGAAGAATATAGGTGTTCATGCAAATTTAGAAAATGTTTTGATAGTGTCTCTCCATAAGTATGATTTTGAAAATGCATACAAATTTCTCTGGATATGTGTGATTTTGAAACTGACATCCGTTTTGTGAACTTGTGTTGCTAATTTTAAGGCACAATTCTGTCATACGGCTTTAGGCTTTGACTGTTCCATGTGACAACTACTCCAGTAGAATGTTGCATGTTGCAAACTGTAGAATAAGTAGAATATTTTTTTTTCCCCTTTTTCTTTGTTTGAGTGAGTATAACACCAAGGGGTGGGTTGGGTGACAAGGCCTTTAACAAAGAGATTAGGAGTTTATAGGCCACCTATTTGGAATATCATATCCACAAGTATCCTGAGCAGCGAGATTATAAAGTTTGATAGTAGTAAGTTTAAAAGCTTTTAACCAAAGTAAGTTGGGGGACTTTGCATATTTAAAAAAAAAGAAATGCGTGAATATGTAAATTTTGCAGAGATAACTGTAAAGTGTGTGTATGTTGACTATTTGACACTTGTTTCATGCCTTGTTTACAGAGGCACAACTGCCTTGGCCAGCCTTAAGCCATTTCCATGGTATACTACTTGTTGCACTCTTGTATTTAGCTTAATCTTAAGGTCTTTGAGGTTTTTGTGAACTAGTCTTTGTTTAAGAAGCTTTGCATTCATAGGTTTTGATTCCTAATCACCAGATATTCTATATGTGTACGTTACTTCTCATATCTTTTATGAATATGTACTATGCTTTTGTAGGCTAAATCTTCGACAGTTGAAGGATCACTCAAGTACAAAAACATATTTGGTTATGGGGATATTTGGGATGGATCTTTGGCTTATGGCTTTGATCGCTCTGCAGAGGTAAGCGCTGGTGTATATTTTCCCAGATTAAAAGGTCTGGTGACTCCTGTGACGGCTCGACTATCAGTTCTATCCCAAGATTGGTTAAAATTTTCTTCTTATAAAGAGCGATCATTAGGCCTTTCTCTGGGCTTATACTCAAGCATACATCATGACTTGGCGTACAATCTTGCATGGCGAATGTTGACAGATCCATCACAAATGTCATCTATGTCGATACGGAGGCAGCTTGGACATAATCTTCTTTCGTCTTTGAAGTATACACTTAAATATGACAAGAGAAATTCTGCTGTGAGGCCAACTCGAGGATATGCTTTTGTTTCTACTACTCAAGTTAGTGGGCTTTTTCCTGATAGTCGGAGCTTACGATTTTTACGCCAGGTTTAACACTTGTGCTCTACTTGTTCCTTTTTTCGATAGTATTTTCAGCAAGTACCCTTTTTTTTTGTCACACTGTCTTGGTTTTGTGCTTTGTATTATATTTGACATTGACATTATGATTTGACAGTGTAATTCTTGATGCACTAGGTTTTTGTTGTTAGAAGCATCATGTTGTGAGTTTTTCCATCTGTCTTGCATTTTAATTTATTTGACTCTAATAATCTCTATTTCAGAATTTGTATTTATGATTTAGAATGAAAATCATTGTGGTTTACTTTAAATCTTGAAACTGCAGATTTAGACTACATAAATAACCCTGCTACTTGCAAATTATAGCAAGACGGTTCCTCTGATGATGTTGGCGATGCTCTGAGTTTCTGGTCCAATCTCTTTTAGGTTGTTAGGAAAATTAAATATTAATTTAATTAAAGAAAATAGAATACTATCTATATTTTTGTGCCTGCTATTTTACTTTATTCTGGTGTTAAGTCACCATGCCAAGGGTCTTGGATTGTCAGTTATGAATTTTATGAGCTCCAAAACATTGCTTGAATTGCTTCTACAGTCATAGAATGAATTGACATTCACATTTTTGGAAGGTCATTGGCTTTGTAGTATCATGGTATGGATTATAATAGGTTGATCCCTGTTTTGCCTTAAGCTTGTTAATGATATTGTCCCTCATGTCTATCATTACAGGAATTTGATCTTCGTTTTGCTGTTCCCTTCGGTTTTTATCGTGCTGCGCTGAATTTTGGGGTGTCTAGCGGTATTCTTGTTCCTCTAGGAAGAGGATTCTTGAGCTCTTCTTCATCCCTGCCTGAGAGGTTCTTCTTGGGTGGCAATTTATCTCCAGTTTGCACTTTAGGAGGACCATTGGCATTATGGGGATTCAAGACAAGGGGACTGGGCCCTACAGAATCAAGGAGGCAAATGAGAGCCAATTTCAATGATGAGAATGCTGACCCTACTGGAGTGGATTTTCTTGGAGGAGACCTTGCTGTTTCTGCTTTTGCAGATCTTTCTTTTGATTTTCCACTGAAGTGGTTTAGAGAAAAAGGAATTCACGGACATCTCTTTGCATGTGCTGGGAACATTGCTAAGTTAACAGACAACGAGTATCGTAATCTATATTGGCCAAAGTTTTTGGAGTCCTTCCGAAGTTCTGTAGGAGCTGGCATTGTTTTTCCCACCAATCTATTCCGCCTGGAGGTGAGCTATTTATTTTTTTAAATTAAATTTGAGGTATAGAGAATGCTTAGTTCAGGTACGGTTGTTATGTGAGGAAGAATTTCAAATACAACATCAATTTGAGATATGAAGTTTTGAGCAACTTTACATATTGCCGTATACAATTCTTAGAGACAAAACATTTATTATTGAAAGCACTACAGCAGTAACACAGTTTTAAAATAATTAAAAGTAAATATTAGGTTAAATGTGTTATCTACTTTGTCAAAATATAATATGCTGTAGTCTTCTGGTTTTAAGGCAAGCACTGGGATTTATGTTAAGAGTCACTTGCAATAAGAGCTGTTTGTAATACGTTAATTTCCTAACTGGGAGAATTTAGTTAGATCTTGTAGATTATCCTGTTGATTTTCTCTATTTGCTTTTCTTCAGGATTAGTCTATTTGGCTACTTGTATTAACTAGACCCTTGCTGGGTATTCCTTAATTGACATGCTTGATTTTGTTTTCAGGTTAACTACTGCTACATACTGAAAAAATTCGATCGTGACCATGGGAAGAGTGGCATTCAGATTAGCATTTCTGCTCCATCATAGAATTTGGAATATCTAGTATCGATATCCTGATGTCTGAAACCCTGTTGAGGTGACACACAAAACCTGTCATTTCAGGTAATTGAGTCGCCATTGTTTTAGCTGTTTGCCATTTCGCTTTCTTGCTGAATTCCTCAGTTAAAAAACAGCAATTGTTTTTCTCTTCAAGTGTAATTCTATATTTAGACAAGAAGTTCACAAAGCATGGATTTATATGACTCATGAGGACAGAGAGAAATAATATGGTGTCTCAGCCATTTCCGATAAATGTATTGGCCCTTTTTCCAAGGCTTCCATGAAACTATCGGATGGTCTAGTTTCCAAACATGTTATAGTAGAGGATTATATTGCTGACCTGTTTTTTAATTATTTATTTTTTGAGTCAGGATGAGATGACTCTTTGGAACATCCATTCATTTATATTTCTTATGAAGTCCACATAGCTTGTTAAAATGTCTGTCTACATTCAATCAAGCTAGCTGATGTATTGATGTATACTTTTTTGTTGCTTGAATTGTAAGAGAGGTTTGATTTTCTTTTGTGGGGCACCCAAAATTGCTTTAAAATGAGACAAAACAGAATACCATTGTATTCATTAACATTCCATTGGATTTATTCATACAATTTCGGGTGAAAGACTACACACCAATTCATTATTTGGTGAATAAATCAATACATATCTTGTAATCATATCATTTATCGAATAAAATTTAATTGCGTCATATATCACTTCTTAATGAAGAGAATAGTAAATCTCCCCATTCATAACAGTATTGGGGGTTGGATTCTCATTAATCATATTATACACATTTGTGTGGATAGATTTCTGTCCTATCATAAGAATAGTTGTCTATTGATTATGGAAACACATATTCAGGCCATAAGATAGGGATCGATTTTGATGGGTTTTGGCAGACTTTGAACTATCAATTATGGGGGTAGATATCTGGACGATAGGTCCTAATATACTTTTGACTTGTTGATTATGGGAGTAGACATCAAGCAGGGATTGATTTTGATAACTCTTGACGGGCCTTTGATCAGTTTGGTGTCATCTTAAAAGTAAAAAAAAAAGTTGATTGTGTCAATCATGATGCTCTTGTATCGTATGTGTGATTAATGAATTTTATAACCACGCCTGACATATAGCTGATTGTATTATATACACTCCGGTGATGTTATAACCAACGTCTTGTGATGTTGATTAGCTCAATTGTTGTCGGGAGTTTGATACTTGTGGAAGTTATATGTAAGCATAATTTGGAGTAAACATGCATAGTTTAATACAAGTCATGCCAAAAGTTACGATAATTATCAATTTATGTGGCTCTAATGACGCACAACCTTCCCCTCAGACTTGAACTGGTCAAAACTCCAAAATTTTGAAAGGTGGGCATTTTGTATGACATATAGAGCCATACCATGGCATCATGGCATGGCATGAATAGTTGAAGACAGTACACGAAGATAGTGATAAAATAAAAAGTATATTTAGATAGATAAAATAAGAAATAAAAGGCAGACATGCTGATTTTACCAAAAAGTATGATAGACTTGCTTTAATAGGTTCATGAATTCTCAAATCTCAAGCACAAATTAAAAATTCATATAAAAAAAGGAACACCAACCTCTTGGAGAGTTGACTTTACAGGTTGTATATTTGTGTTCTTGAGGCCGGAACCTGTCAGCCCCAACACATTTATTTAATTGTCTTCACATTCAACGACAATATAAATCCCTTCCCACACGCTTGTTTTTACTTGCATTCAAATTTTCTCCGTGTCTTCTTATTAACTTAAAATTCAACAATCAACCATATATCGGTTTAAATTCTAAGGTTGGTATTGATTGCAAGATCTCTTACGTAAATTATAAATAATAATATTATACATCACGTTTTTGTATTCCATTTGCATTTGCATTCCACTTAATTTAGTTGGTATTGTAGTTTTGTTCTTGTATTAGCTTATTCGGATGTTTCTCTGACTTCTACCCTACAATTGCGATATATGAAATGAGATTTACAATTTAATCGGATTTCTAATGTTCTAATATTATTTTTTCAAAGATAGTTTTTAATTTGTATTAACAAGTTGAGATTTGACTGATGATTATCTAGTGATATGTCTCTTACATTTACATAATAAATTTACGAGTTTTGGTTGTATCTTCTTTCGTCAAACTTTTACGTTGTAGTAGTTGGAAAAATTGTCTTGACAAATTTTTTTTTCAAACTTTCATAAGAACATTATGACATCATGAAAACGAAAAATACTATGTGGACACCAATTATGATCGTACCACATCGTGACAAAATTTTTATCATATGAAATACGATCATATTATGTGGTAAATTTTTTACTACGTGTCACAATCACAAGGAATGCATGTGAAGGTTGCTAAATAGTAGATTCTCTTTATGAAATCATGCTTGCAATGCCACAAAATTAACAAATTGGAATTACACGTTTTGGTTGGACAGAAAAGTCTACGGGTGATGACTTGTGAAACCGTAGGGCATTTGTTTATCACTTTTGACGGCTGTGATTTATCCCAAGATGTCCGTGATTTGATTATCACTTTTGAGCTAAGAAAGTGGATGAAGACTGAGTCCGTTATCTGGTAACAGGGAATGATGCATTGAATTTTGGTGGCTCATTTGATTCCTTTAAAGACTATGGAAAGAATACACGAGGGTGGAATTTAGGGTTTCTTGCAGGAATCGATAAAGAATCAATAAAGGCACCCATCAATTCGTTTTTCTATGGTCAACAAAGTTACCTCTCGTGATAACAACTAATTAATCAATAGTGTTTTTAATTAAAATATTGTTTGAAATTTTGTATGCAATTTGACGGATGATTTACTTATTATTTGATGCCATTATAATATAATAAAAAATCTATTAATACAAATTAATGTCTATCATTTTAAAAAAAAAAAAATTAGATGTCGGTCGAGATTTACTAAAATTTGTCAAGATGAATAGCTTGAAAATTTATTCCCACGACGTCCAAAGAAATCTATCCCTATAATAGAAACATATATATATATTATATATATATCATAAATATGAAGAGAAATACACTAACGATTTGAATTATAAATAGATATGTGAATGAATTATTTTTAATTAAGTTGATTGTGCACATTATTTTTTCAACATAACAAGTTTGAGAGTATTTAACTATTTAGACCATGCTTAACATAATTATCTTAAATAGGTCTTTCATAATCTATATATAAGTGTTCCGTTGAGTACACTTGGGCTATCGATACATTTGACAAAAAAAAAAAAAAAATGAATGCATTCTAAAGTTATTGAGTATAATTTATTATATCTTTATTATTTAATTACAATTAAATGAATCATATCATATTTATAATAATTGACAAATAAATTATTGATTATAATCTGACATGTTTAGTTGTAATAATATATAATAAATATATAATAAATTAAAATAATTAATGACACATATATAGTCTCATCATAGCAATTATATATATATAGTCTCATCATAGTACCCTAACACCGATTTAGGAAGATCCCATACCCTAAATAGATGTCAATAACCCTAGAAGAAATTCAAAAGTTCCAATTAGTTTTGGAACTTACGTCGGATTATAAAATTTTCCAACTTGTGTGGAGAGATACAGGAAGAACAAAATTCTATTTGACAGAGAGATTATAAGCAATCAGTCATCAGTCATATATAAAGCAACATATATTGATGATCATCAAATAATATTCCAAGATTCAACAATAATATTTCAAGATTCAACAATATTATAAGAGCTTGAATTCCTCCTACATTCTGCTGTTCTTTAGTGGCCCACCCCAAAGACCAAAATCATGATGTTGCATGATTTGCGTTTGTGATGAGGTGGGGTCCCTAGAAAAGGAATAATATGCATGCGAATGGGAAGACTGGACTAGGTTTTTCTTCAATGTCAATTATTATTATAAGGAGCCCAGAAAAGGCCGTGAGGTTAGGTTATAAATATATATATTCTTCTCAAGGTTGACATTGGTTCTCTAAAAAGAGCGACTCCAAGAGTTCAAATCCAGACAAAGACAGTTCCGTGATTCTCGACGGAAACACAGTTCCCAATTTTCTTTTTCGTTTTTGTTTTTGTTTTTCTTTCAAGTTTGTGTCTGTGGGTGATAGTCCAGCAACTGACCTACGTTGTAGTCTCGAATTCATACTTAAATACTTATTTTAGTTTATATTGGAAAATAAAAAGCTTGTGAACTCAAGTGATTGATTATTGATATGAAATAGAGAGAAATAAATTATAATTATCCTTGGTTATCCAAGTTCGCGAGTGCACATTCTATCTTAGTTAAAGTAGTTATACATTTCTTTATATTAGTGATGAGAGTTTAAAAGTTCAATTGTATTGATTTTATCAGTATATATGAAAGTTTCTCATTTTATTGTGTCCCTTTTCTTTTAACTTGGCAATGCTTTTCCTCATAGACCTTAATTATGATGGTTTAAAATCCCATCATATCGTATGCATTCTATAAATAAATATATATATAGATATTATATCTTTTTATCATGGGAGTAAGTATTTCTCGATTATAAAAGATAAATATTTAAATTATATAAATAATGATTAATCTCAATAAATTTCAATATTCTTCTGATATAATTTGTGTCAGATTACAGAAAAGCAATGTTGATGTGATACACACACATTTGATTAAAACATATTATTATGTGTTTTATCTTAATCATTTAATATGGGTGCAGATATTGCCAAAAAAAATATTATTTATACACCAAATTAAATTGTAAATACACTCATCATTAAAAATTTTAAAGTCATCTTTACTATAAGCACTCAATCTAATACCAAAATTAACTTTATGAAGGTAAATTCATTTATTTACCAAAAGCACCCAATTAACTATTGGTACGCCCAAATTTAAATTTAAATTTTTAAACAAAGGTTTGCACTTCAAAAAAAAAAAAAAAAAAAAAACCTATTCTCATTAGTCAAAACAGTGTAATATATATGTGTATATATCTATTGAAAGCATCAATCCTAAATTAAACTACAAAGGAAAAAAATTATATATTTTTTAGAACTAGAATATTTATCAATTTACTAAATTATTTGTTTATTTTTCACTATAATGATGATTTTGGAATCAATTGAACAAGAAGAAAACAATGTTGTGTTTACTTCAGTTGGAGAAATCATAATGAAAATCGGAATGATCTGAAATTGGAATAATTTGGAATCGAAATAATATATCGGAATCAGAATAAATTGTTTACTTCAATTGTGGAAATTTAAATTAGAATCAATAATATTCTATTGAGCTGTTTACTTTACTTTTAATTGGAATGGATTAATTACAAGTTATAAAAATGTCATTAATTAAAATTATGGATTTGTAAGAATATACAAAATAGTAATTAAGATGTAGTGCTATATTATTGTCATATAACTTATAATAATAGACTAAAAAAATGAATTTTCTTAATAATATTATTGTAAGCATATTGTGTATTTATTTTTGTTTTGAAAAAACACATTATGTATCTATATTGTATGTGATAGTCAAGATTTTTTTTTTTTTTTAAAACATAAAATGTTATCAAAATAGGTTTTTTTTTTTTTTTGTAAAAAAAAAAAAAGGATAAATGACTTTTTACATTGAATTTAAGATTGAGAATGAGATTTCCAAATTAGGTGGGGAAAACGAGATTCTTATTCTATAATCTTAAATTGATGTGGAACCTACATTTTTATTCTTATTGCAGAATGAATTTTAAACAAGTAAACATTATCCATCAATCTCAATCTTTATTCCTATTTCCTAATCTATGGAGTAAACACACCACAAGTTCTTACAACTTTAGTCTCCAATTTGTTTTTGTTTTTAGAAAAAATTATGATAATCATGTATTTCTACTATAGTAAAATTTCAAATTATGATTTAATTAGGATACATAGATGAGCATGGAAAATAATTTGATTCAATTATTTGAATCTTAAATTAGGGTTTAAACATATCAGGAAAGATTAATAATGGAAAGTATTTTAATTAATTTATTTTAAATAGATTGTTTATGATGGTCATTTTGTTTAAGATTATTTTGTGTAAAAAAAAAAAAAAACTTTTTTAATAAAGTCAGGATGCGGTAATCATAATTTTAAATGGCGATTTAATATATATTTAACTATGGATCATATTTTTTTTTTTTAATTATTATATATGCATATGAGATGTTTTATTGCACATACTAGCATGCTTTTATTGTGATGCAACGATGGAGATTGTCTCAACTTATGTCTTCTTTATTCACATGGGAGTTGAACCATTTTTTTTTTTTTATTGATCAGCAACATGAAATGATTGAAATCTGTTTAGTTTATCTAGATAAGTAAGTCTATTAATTGGTCTTATAATTAATTAAAACTACTGCGTAACAAGTCTTATTCAACTTTAAAGTAAAGGCCGTGCAGGTTTGTAGAAAAATTTGTTTCTCATCAATCATTAATTGATTGGCTTGACTTGAAATCTAATTTTTCTCTTTTTTTTTTTTTACTCCCTTCGGAGCTTTTTGTATTTTCTCAACGTGAAACTGAGTTATCGATTACTTAAACAATAAAAGATCAGCGTGTAAAATACGCTGTTCAACGCATAAATTTCCATCATCAGTCATCACCTAATATTTAATAAGAAAATATTTAATGAGATTATCCTATAACAGATATACGAGACTATCCCACAACAGATATAATATGATGGACTAATAAAATAATATTATTTTTTTTTCCTTTTATCTTTTCTATTGATCTTTTCAATTTCTTTTACCTTTTCATTGATTTATTTCACCATATCAACTCCCATGAAATATTTTTTCCTCTTTCCAACTCATTATATATATATATATATATCCTCTCTCTGTCATCAATTATTATCATCACGCACCATGTATGTATGTATGTATGCATGCATACTAGCAGAAGTTGGACATCATGCATGCATGCAGGTCATGTATTAATTTTAATCTAGAGAGAGAGAGAGAGAGAGAGAGAGAGAGAGAGAGAGAGATTTCTCCATATGTCAAGGAACTAGCTAGGGTTTTCAAATTCAAAGCTACTGTATTGAACCTATTATTGCAAGTTGTTATCTCTCTCTTTCTATATACACATATATAAATCTCAGTCACCTTTCTAGCCTGATATTGTAAAAATTAAAAAAAAAAAAAAAAAAAAAATCAAAAGTCACTCAATTGATAGACACACCGAATTGACTCTATATATATATATTTCTCATATTTTACTTAGAACTTGAAAGATCACCATGAAAGAAGATGATCATGATTACAGTTGCGAGCAAAATTCCGGGACAACCCACTTTAACAAAAGCAATATTATCGGCTGTGAAGATTATATGGTGGAAAAGGTCTGCAAGTCAGATAACAATATTGGAGAGAGCTCATCAATCAGCAACAGCTCAGTTGAAGATCATGATGAAGATCCTGATCAAGAGAATCATGATGAAAAGAATATCAAGGCATGTGCAGCTTCTTCTTCTTCAGCTGGATCTACAAGGCAGTACAATCGATCCAAGACGCCGAGGCTGCGTTGGACACCTGAGCTCCATTTATGCTTTGTTCATGCTGTAGAAAGACTGGGAGGAAAAGAAAGTGAGTGCTTCTTCTTTTTTCTCTTCTTCTTTTATGTGTTCTTGGTCATATATATTTTTTGGGCTTCAAAAGAGGAGTTTGTTAGTGATATAAAAATAGCTTTATTTATTTAATCTGATGATGAGTAGGAGCAACACCTAAGTTGGTTCTTCAATATATGAACATCAAAGGCCTAAACATATCTCATGTGAAGAGTCATCTTCAGGTATATATATTCTAATCTCTAGAAACATATAGTATAATCTGCCTAGTATGTCACAGATAATTAATGTAAAGTTTAATTGTTCAATCTATTATTAATATAATAATTGATTTGTTAATTTGTATAAACCCATTTTCAATTTGATTTTTTTAGATGTACAGAAGCAAGAAAATCGATGACCCGGTTCAACCTACAGGTAAAGTTTTTGATCTGTTGATATCCATGGAAAAAGTTAATTTAAAAAATTAGGGTTTCTTTTATATATATGATGTTATTATATTTACATATAATATAGTGGAATAATTTTGATAGGTTTCAATCAACTCGCAATTCTCCGAAGTTTCAAACGAAGGCCTAGATCTTCAAGTTTAATTAGGTAAAAGAAGTACAATTTTCATGCTTTCTTTTGAGTTCTAAACTGAGTTGATTGCTGCTATATATTCAGTTTCAGTTTTATATAATATATAGAATATAATAACATGGTGTTTTTGATTAACCATTAACGGTATGGTGGTGATGATCATGATCAAATTTAAAATGGCCCTGATAGAGCAAGACATGGAGTTTTTTATGCTTCAATGGCTGAGAGAATATTAGCAAGCCACAACAAAAAAATGAAAACACAACATCAAAGCCAAAGCAGACCATACTCCTCATCATCTACATTGGAACACAACAGATCAACTCATGAGTCCATACAAGTAAGTAAAGGAATAGATGATCATCAACATCAAACAAAATGTTTGAAAAACAGTAGCTCTTCATCAATATCATCATCACCTGGTCATGATGATGGTACTAATAATAATGGATGGAAATTGATGGAAGACCAAGTGGGAAACATCAGGCTAATGAAGAGGAAGATCATTTTGGACTCAGAATCTGAAATGGATTTGAATCTATCTCTGAAAATAAAATCAAACATTGATCATGATCATAATCATGATGATTTTGAAAGGGGTTCGGATTGTGCTACTAGTGATGTTGAAGGAGATCATGGTAGCTTATTGTGTCTTTCTCTGTCTTCTTCATCATCTTCATCACCAAAGCCGATTAGCAGATTGAAGTTAGAAAATAATAATCAGAAGCATGAAAGGACAATTGCAAGTACTCTAGATCTGACTTTGTAAATGAAACAAGACAATTAGTTTCCAATGGAGTGTTTTGAAGTACAACTTGTGTTCTATCATGTACCACAACTGCATATATAAGGTAATTATAATTATATATATTTTTTGCTTAGTCAATAATGTGCTCATTTTTCAAACTTTAGATAATCGACGGTTAGATGCAATGGGTGCATAAAATCCATTCATTCTCATATTTGTGAGAATTTATATCCATCGTATGTATCTTAAAATTAAAACATAATTGAGCGTCATAAATTTAAAGAAGAAACCGATGATATGGCTAATTTTGAAATAACTAAATTGAAGTACAACTTGTGTTCTAATTCTATCATGCACCACAGCAGCATACATAAGGTAATTATAGTTATTATATAGTTATTAATACCAACTTTGTCTTTCAAAATCTAGACATTAATTCGATTTTCAACAGTTTGATACAATAAACGAAAGAAATTTGTTCATTTTGTATAAATAAGACATTACATCAATAAAATATATCTAATACCTAAGAATTGAAAACTTTGATTTTTAAAAGAAAAAGTTAGATTGTGTTAAAATAATAATTTGTATTATATTTATAACCTAGTTCGTTCCAATTTTGTTTATACACTAATTCTTAAACTTTGACGTGCATGTTTATGTGTACAGAAAGGACAAAGATTCGATTGTTGAAAACCGAGGCATACAAAGATAATAAATAAATTTAGCACTAAAAAATGCTCCTGAATTCTTGTAACTCTGGTTTGAGAGGAAATTGTTCGAGTTGAAAAGGAAAATGAAGAAATCCCAAAATAAAAATTAGGATTATATTATATTGTTTTTTTTTTTTTTTCTGTGTGAATCTGAAACTATTATATTATTATATAGGGATAATCCCAATTTCCCCTCTGTAGTTTAAGAAAATAGTCAAAATCTCTATTTTATTTGAAAAAATTAATGAATAAAAGAAGAATTTTAGGTGTTTTCTCAAATTACAGGGGAGAAATTGGGATTATCCCTATTATATATCTACGTTTATTAAAACTAACCACCAATTTTTAATTGTTTATATGATCTTATCATCTTGAAAGCAGCTATCCACGATTATTGACTTATTGTAACACGCCAAATTCCTATACAAGAAATCCAGAATGACTTACGATGGATAATATTTAATTAAATAAATAATTATTTCTAAATATATAAAATAAGTGGTTACAGTTATATTTTATGGAACTGTAATATAGAAGTATATATAATATATACATACATGATGGAGAGTTATTAGTTCCCCTTCAAGGACTTTTCTCAGTTTTTTGTGTCAATTAATTTGTTAATTCTAAAGAATAAAACATTGCATTCCATTAAATGATTTAAACTGCTTCATGATGATCTATATAGAAAAAAGATGTTAATTAAACAAATAAAATTGTTATATAATTTTAATTTCCCAGGTTGTTTGCTCAATATATGAAATTTACATATATCAGTATATGTATAGAGGAGGCCATGCTATATATATATATATATATATATATGTGTGTGTGTGTGTGTGTGTATACCAAATTAATCTCAACTTTTAAATACATTAAAGTGGTTTTTAAATTTATCAAAAATCTTTGTTATTGAAAATGTCCGAAAACACATTAGTTAAGTGGTTGTGTCATGTGTGGGCATTTCTCCATAAACTGGTAATGAAAGTTCAAATTCCACTTATTCGAATTTTGCTGTAATCATTTCAAATTAGCGTGAAGAGACTTCTCCGTTATACTTGCACCAATATTATTTAATTTCAATAAATTTCAATATATATAATTATAACCTGATTTTTTGTGTTTATTGGTTTCAAAGGAGAAAAGGAAAAATCCAAAAACACAAGTAAAAAAAGTCTATGGAAATCGCTTTTAACCTTTTTAGTGAGTTTCTGCTATCCAAACAATTGGATAAGTTGACCACCCTAATTATTAATTAATTCTGAGTTTGATTCTTGTAAATTAACTAATCATTATTGAAAAATTCGTTTCCTTTGAAGTTACAAAATTTTCCAGATTAAATTAAATTTATCCAGTTATCGTAACAAGTGACAATTAGTTGTTGTAACAGAATGGAAACAATTGTAGTAATAGTTAACTAAAAAATGTTGTAACAAAAGAAAAAAAGAAAAATGACAACAACATTTTTGACATAGTTCAGTTTTCACTTGGTCCACGAGGTCACACTCAAATGTTTATTCTAATTAATGATAGTACATACACAATTTAACTTATTCAACTAAAGACTCACATTTTACAGTTGATGCAAAATGTATCACTTTCTCCGCTAATCTAATATAACAAACTCCTATTGACTTAGTTGATCCCTAACTTCTTGAACTCTCTTCAAAAGCCGAAGATTAACCCTCTCTCAAAGACAAGCAGTCATTTGTCCTGAAAAGCTTATGTAATTGCAAATATCCTAAAAAGTTAATTATTCAAAAAAAAAAATTCCCTTTTTCTACTAATAACCTTCAAACTGATAGAATCTCTACTTGTGTCGTTTGTTGCATCCCGCAATGCAAATCATCTTAAACTTCCTGAGACAGTTGTGACTTGTGACGCTAGGATGCAACTCGTATTAAACTTCTTGAGACAATTGCGCCTTGCACCACTTGATGCAACCAACAATGCATCCAACAGAAGAACTGTTTTGCAATGTTAAACTTAAGACACAAAACATGAGTTTGCTCAATCATCGTCACATGATGTCAATATATAAGCACTAACAATTATTATTCAGTAAAAACTAAATCTTAACATCATTCCAAAAATAAATAAATAAATCTTAACACATTAATGTTAACTAACAAAATAGGTCTAATTGATCATAATTGAAGTGTGTGGTACATTTGATTTCGATTTGTATTTAGTTACAAGGCTGGTTCCTACTTTGTGCAATAATTTTTTTTTTTTTTTGAAAACTGCTTTGTGCAATAATTAATAGAGGATGAGAAAGAGAAAGTAAAAATATGTCAAAAATCTCATGCTCAAATCTTTCTCATTTAATGTATTTTTGCCCTTGCTAAAGCTCTTGTAACATACACTAATTGCAGACTTATTGGATCGATTTATGTAGTCCATGCTGTTTCGTTTTATTACATAAAATCTATCATCAAAAATAGTAATTATACAGTTCCTCCATTGTATCTAGCCTTTCTAATAAAGTAACAGAAGAACAACATAGAATTCCAAGAATTAATAATTGAGACTTTATACATATTTTTTTTCTGGTCAAAAGCTCGAATCTTTGAAAGTCAATTTTGCAATTATATATTCACTTCTTACCTACTTAGTGTGATTAGGGGTGGACCAAAGACCATTGAATCTGATACGTCGTATATGCTTAAAGGCCAGATCATCTAAGAAAAAGTCCACACTGATTCTCTATTTGTTCAGGCCCAAGTATCTTATTGGGTTCACCCGTAAAATATGACGGCTAAAGGATAGTATTGCAAACTATCCACGCTTTAAACATATATATTTTATATATATATATGTGAGTGACGATATTGCCACCCCTCAAAAATTGTCTGTACACCCCATTTGTCATAAAAAATTTAAAATTTTTTTCCTTTACCAATAATACCTTTTTCTCTTAATTTATTATATTATGTTTTTACAAGTAAAAACCAGAACAAGACAAAAGAGAAGAAGAACAAGAAATAATACTTGAATAGGCTGGATTGCTTGCTGTTGACAATAGAGGTGGGCAACACCATGTTCGGATCGCTTCCGACCGGATCCGATCCGAATATAATAACTTCGCGGATCGCCATTTTTGGATCCGAACATGATCCATCAAAAAGAAAGAACCGATCCGATCCGAACACCTAATTTGCGGATCGGATCGGATCGGACCGGATCGAAACACCTACTTTCAATTTCAACTTATGATAAGAAGATAAATAGAGATATCTTATTAGTGTATCTTCGTGAATTGTAATACATATCTCCCAAAATTTGTAAACATTCATACAAATTACTCAACATCAAACACGTGCAACATCTCCTTTGCCAGCTACCAACATCAAACACCATCGACAACTACCCATCCAGAATAATAATATGTATGTATTTGACTTAACCTCAAGGGAGTTTTGTGTATTTAACTTTAAAAATAAATAGGAGAATTGGGCACTCAGTTTTCAAGGTCATTTTCAACAACAAATTTTCTAAATTTCAATACGTTCATCTTTATATTAATGGAAATCATAGTTCAAATCCCACCAGCACTATTTTTTATACTTTTCCCCATATATTCACAGTAACAATAACATATATATATATAAAATCAGTAAATAAAATATGTAATTCAACAACAGAACACAACAAACAAGCATAGAAATCACTAAAACACTAACACCCAATCATATAAATATCAAGTTAAAGCTGCAAATAGACTCACCAAACTGCTGAGATGAGAGTGAAAGGAAGTGAGAGATGGATGTTAGGGTTAACTTAAGTGGACTTTATATAGAGGCATATAAAATTACGTATGTATCATTGTTCACGGGTTCACGGATCGGATCGGTTTTGGAAACCCCGATCCGATCCGATCCGTGAAACATGGTGTTTTCACAAGTGAGGATCCGAACACCTTACTTTTGAACATGTGATCCGATCCGAACACCTACGGATCGGACCGGATCAGGGTGTTCGGATCGGTTCCATATTTTTATGCCCACCCCTAGTTGACAATGTGTGAACCCAAGCCGTCAATGGATATATCCAAAGAGACATGGGTTTGCAGTGCGGACTTTGTCAAGTGGCATCCATTAGAGGAAAAGTCACCATCGCAAACACAATCTGTTCTTCTCTAGGGTGTGTCTCCTCTCTTGACTGTTAACACCTCTGCAACTATACCTTCTTGTTCTTGCTCATTTTCTCCGAAAGCTTCCTCATTTTCTTGTTTTGGAGCTATCTCCGCTTCATTTTCTACAAAATCTTCATTTCTATCTTCATTGTTTGTATTTGCAACATTTTCAGTGATGAAACATTTTCAAGTTTTTGAGTTTTTAAAGTATTGCTGGACCAATAGTTATAAGTTCTTGAGTTCTAAAAATATGATAATATATTTTCATAAGTTCTTAATTTTAGTCTTTACTTATAAAAATATGATATAAGTTCTAGAGTCCTTAAAGCATTATCGGACCAGAAGTTATAAATTGTGTAAACAATTTTTTTTTTTTTCAACATAAAAATCGTATAAACAATTTAAAGCATTGCTAGACTAGCAGTTATAGCATCACAATTGGTCTTCTTGGTCTTTACTTAAGAGAAAAGGGTAATTTTGGTAAACTAGAAAAATTTTAAACTTTCTATGGCAAGAGGGGTGTACAAACAATTTTTGAGGGGTAAAAATATCACCATTCTATATAAATATCAGATTTTAACCAAAAATGACCCATGTAAACAAAACCTAGATAAGTAATGAATAGATTAACTTCTTATTATATATGTTTATGTATATTAAAGTATATATTTTTGTCTTTTAAGAATTTTTAATTACTTTAGGACTATAATTTGAACATTAATTTTCGACCTAAAGCATTGGCTTTATATATGTTAAGTGGAATACATATTGTAACATCCTCCACCCGATTCTCATTCGAATAAGAACCTGAGACGAAGGGTACTACCTTAATCGGTTTATTAGTTTTTATTTTAAATATATGCACTATAATTTTTTTTTTATCGAAAATCCGGTAAAATTTTCTCTGTTTTTTTGAAAAACTCAAAATTTATAAAAACCTGCAGATTTCAAAAGAAACACTTCTAAGATACATTCATTTCTTCAACTTCTATTTCGGACCCTCCGTCCAACTCAAAATCACTTTACCACACAAACTTTAATGAAATCATACATTTACCAATAAAATTCCATCAAATAAAAATAAGTACAAAACTTAAAAGAAAAGTAATACTAAGTTTCATTAACTCACTTTACCACATTCAAAAACTTTTCTACAAAATTGTATGCATTAACATTTACAAATTTTCATACATGCATCTACATATACATGCGTAAGTTCATATAATTGCATTTTAACAAAAATATGTACATGCCAAAAGGTTGTTTACCCAAAAATGGAGATCAATGTGACTCGTGGAACGTGCGGGGGATTATCTCCTTTTCAGACTCTCTTTATCTACAGTGCCCAACTCAACTACCTGTGCGTGAGAAATCTAACGCGCTAAGTATTTTTATTTTGCGGATGTACACATTTAATATTGAAATCGTAACTATTTTAAAAAATACAACATTAAAATATGATAAATTACTCAATTGTCAAATTATAATCATAAACATGTAAAAATCAAACAAGTTGTAATTTATATAATTTAATCATTCAAAACTACATATCAATCGTAATTACGTTATTACCCCTAATAATATGTCGGAGCCCTTTGTAAATTCTGACACGATACTTTGGATCAGTAACGGATTTTTCCCGGCATTGGATACTCGATGCCTACCCGCCGGATCTCAATTTACAATTTTTTTTTTCAATTTCTAGACCAGACACTCAGTGCCTCTTAAGGTTCGTGAATCAAAGTCGATATGCAATTGTAACGTTGCAATACTGCTAATAATTACCCTATTGGTATGCCAACTATCAATTCCCTCCCACCAATGTTCAAGTTTACTCGGACCTTTACTATTTTTTTGATAATTGCAAAATTATCAATTCAAATGTAATTTTTTTAATCGCGTAAATATTTAATTACACTTTTGTATCTATTTTTGAAATCTTTCGAAGCTTTATCCTTGGTAATTTCCAAATGACCCTTTTGCCTCTAGTTATAACCTCAAAATTTAACGACACCACCCTTTTTTTTTTTCTTGCACAAATTCGGTCAAAAGAGAGAATTCTCAAATTTTTGTTTTTCAATCCTCAGTTTATTATATATATATATATATATATATATAATCAAATCATCATATAATTTACACATAAATGGGTATGAATTGATAAAAATACCTCTTGGTACTTCTTTAGCTTACATTCAGCTAAGGGTATGAATTTTTCAAAATTTGTTTTCAACTCTATAAGTCATCATTTATATCATTCAAATATCATTCGTTTTACCTACAAATAAGCTTGAAATGAAAAAATGCCCCTAGGTTTCTCTCTAATGTACATTCGGCCTAGGGGTCTAATTTTTATGAATTCTTGTTCCAATTGGTTTTTCATCCCAAAATTCATTCCAACAACACCCTAATGACTCATAAATATCATCCATATCTATCACATCAAAGGAATAAAATCAACAAGTTACAAAGAAATTTTCATTGATTTGCCTACTAATAAAATCAAAAATTTAATATATGTGTACACTAACCTTTTTGGGCTTGCCACTAGCTTTCTTGTACTCCCAAATGAAGCTCAAAGTTTCTCTATACCCTTGCTTGGCTCATCCATTTTCAATTGATCACCTAGGGTTTTTCAAGAATGCAACTTTCATGATCAAGATCAAATCCACTACTCCAAATGCAAAAATACCCATGCGCACATGTTCATGAGTGCATTTTCATGCTTACTAACCTTACCCTATCACTCAAACAAAAACCCATACCAACTTACCTCAATTTGCACCTTACTAGTTGGAATCACGTAGAGATCTAGGTGGAGTTAAGTGAACATGATGCATGGACTTGGTAGGTGATGGAAAGAGCAAGCTCTAGGAGTGATTTAATGCTTGAAAATTGAAGAAATTAAAGAGAACAAAGAGAAGCAAGTAGAGGGCAAAAGAAGGAAGAAAGTGAATAGTGATGGTCAACTTTACACTTTATATAGGTTTTTTTGTTTCCACTTTAGTCCCTCACTATTCCACAATTATAAAATTGCCCCTCACTAATTCATTATTTCATTCATACCCTTGCATATGGATGCATCCTATTGGTCCTTCATGCTAACTCATTTTTCCACTAACTCTTCCAACTATACACTTGTCAACTTTCCATTAATCTCCATCACTTTTATATTTTGTTTTGTCAATCTCCTATTGGTCCATGCTTAAATCCCAATATAATGCATTCTAATTGCCATACTGTTATGCATATTTTTCGGACTCAGTAATTGGGCTGGTAAAAGTCCAATTTGGGCCCATTTAAGACCCGATAAGAAGACTCAATGAGATCAGTGTAGTCAAAGCCCGTCAGATGAGGCACAGTATTGACTCAAAGGCCATCGAGATTTCCAGCTGGCATCAACAGACCCATAAGTGTAGTCAGGTCGCAGCTCGCCGCCTGCGCAGCTCGTCTCTCAGCGAGCTCGAGATTGGGATCACCATGACACGTCAGCTCGCTCAGACACGTGATAAGCATCATATCTTCTAGAGCAGGCAGTTACCAAGTTCAAACGTGATTCTCTCTCCAAATATGGCAATTGTCCAATCAAACCATGATTCCCTCGTCAGATATGGAGATCAATTCAAATTCAAAATCAAGTCAACATTATCTTGAGATAAATATAGTAATTTCCTAATATTATCTAAAAATATTAGGAAGCATAATTAATTTATAATTATTTTCCTTATTTTTCCCAATTATTTAGGGAATGTAATTAATTCAGGATTCTCTTCCTAAATTTTGCTACAATCAGAATTGTAACACTTCTTTCCCTATAAATAGGGATCGAGATCATTGTAACAGACACACAATATTCAATAATATACTGTCACTCTGCAGAATTAAAGAGACAGACAGTCGTGGACGTAGGCCAATTATTGCCGAACCACGTAAAAGCTCCGTGTTCCTCGTTTGATCCTCTGTTTCTGTCTTTGTCTTTCCTTGGTATTTGTGCTTTCTCACATTGATTGCAGGTATTGGGCATTGATTACTCGTCGACTGAATTCCAACGTCGACATTTTGGCGCTAGAAGGAGGGCCCAGACTGCAATCTTTTTCATCTCAGTTCATCAACTTCTGACGATATGGCAAAGACTAGATCAAACAGGTTCCTTGGAGATGATGACCAGGCAGAAAGTCACATGAACCAATCTCAGCAGAATTTACAGCCTGGGCAAGATGCAACCACGCATGCAGCAGGCCCGTCCCAAGGACAGATACTCGGGGCTGCGCCAGGCATCCCTCCTCTGCCTCACCGTCAAATGGTTCCAGTCGCCCAGATGGCCGAAGGACAGAATGCGTTGTTGCAGAGACAAGAAGCTTTGGAGGACACGGTTAGACAGCTCACACAAGCCGTCAATGTGTTGGTGCAGGCCCAGGTTCAGAACATGACTAGGGTGGAAGTTCAGGCACCACAGGGAGTGCCCCAGCCTCCTGAAACAGCGCGAGGACCTGAAAGGTTAGCAAGGGAAGTCCCGCGACCTGCAGACTCGGCTCGCTCATCTAATGCGCGTTCGAGGGCCGGAAGACACCCTGTTCAACACGAAAGGGAGGTCGCACGTCCTGACAGCCTGGTAGCAAGACTGAGCCAGGATGGAAACAGGCGGATAGAAGTTGGCCAAGGCAGAGTCCGAGCCGTAGCTCGTTATGTCAATGAAGTGGATGGGCAGCAGGTAAGGTCCCGTCATCATGAGGACCAATTCGAGGAAGACGAAAGGTATGACCCTGAACATCCGGCCCCAAGTCATGATCACAGGAGGAGATATGAACTCCAAGACCCCCAAGTAGAGGAGCTCTTTCGAAGGGTCCGGCAGTTGGAAGCGCGACCTGGAGTTCTGGAACAGCGTGGGCTCTACGGAGATAGGACCCCATTCACAAGGGAGATTGAGACACAACCTCTCCCTCCAAGGTTCAAGATGCCAACCATTCAGTAGTACAATGGGGATAGTGACCCATATGACCATCTAGACGCATTCAACGTTCAGATGGACCTGCAGACAAGAAGTCCGATGGTGAAGTGCCGAGTATTCCCCGCTACATTGGGGGATATTCCGAGGATGTGGTTCAAGAATCTCCCAGCTCGCAGCATAGGAAGTTGGGAGCAATGCCAACAGAAGTTCGTTGGTCAATACAGGGCACTGAGAAGGCAGCTCGCTCCATCTTGCCACCTAGCTACGATTTTTCAGCGTCAGGGTGAATCACTGAAAGAATATATCACCAGGTTTAGACGCGAGGTCGCAAATGTTGAACATCCATCAGATGAGAGCATACTGACAGCGATCTCAGCTGGGCTGCGCAAAGATGGAAAGTTATACGAGAGTATTTACAAGACCCCAGTGAAGGATCTGGGAGAATTCTACGAGCGAGCTGCGAAAGAGATCAGATGGGAAGAGACCTTCGGCCCGAAAAAGCAGAATCAGAAGAATGAAGCGGGCAGTTCCAGCCAGCCAAAGAGGAGAAAAAATGGCAGGAACGAGGAAGGAAGGAATAACGGCTCAAGTAATCAGATCGCCAAAAGAGCGAGGAGAGAGCCAAGATATGAACGACCTCAGCGTTGGGGTCGCCAGGAAGAATACAGCATCCTGACGACATCACCGGACAGGATTTATGCTGCAGAGCGGAATAAGGAGGACTTCGGGAGACCCAATCCTATAAGGGCTCCCATTCAACAAAGAGATCAGAACAAGTTCTGTGCCTATCATAATGAGGTTGGGCACAGTACCTCAGATTGCTGGGCGTTGAAGAACGCCATTGAGAAATTGATCAGGCAAGGTCGCCTAGGAGAATATGTGGCAAGACCTGCTGACCAGCGACCTCACTAACAATGACCTCAACAGCAACAACCAACACACCATCAACAGCCTCAACGAGCTTCCGAACCAGACCACGAGCCGGCGGTAAGGACCATTTTTACCATTTATGGTGGCCCTCATATCGCAGGTGATTCCAACAGATCGCATGAGAGGTATGTCCGAGAGGTGAATCATTCCTTTCAACTCTATGGATCCGAAGGACCTGCGAAAAGGGCAAAACCGACCTCGGACGAGATTGTGTTTACGGACGAAGATGCTAGAGGAGTAGTCTGGCCTCATAACGACGCGCTTGTTGTACGAGCTAAAATTAGCAATGCGGAAGTTAGGCGCATTATGATCGATACCGGGAGCTCGGTGAACGTGATGTATAGGAGTTGTTTCGACCAAATGGGGCTGCGAGAAGAGCAAATGAGACCATCCCCGGAGCCTTTATTTGGATTCACTGGAGATGCTGTGGTACCAGTGGGGCAGATTAAGTTGCCATTGACTTTGGGAGAGGCAGGTCGTCAGGCAACAACCTTGACAGACTTCTTGATAATCAACTGCCCATCAGCGTATAATGTGGTCCTCGGAAGACCTGCTATGAACGAGTTGGACATGGTTACGTCGACCAGAACTCTGACAGTGAAGTTCCCAACTCCTAATGGCATCGGATGTGTTCGAGGAGAACAGCACCTAGCTCGTCGTTGCTATGAAGACGCTGTGAAGATGGGTGTAAAAGGAAAGAAAGTGAACGTGGTATCAAGAGGCGAGCCACGAGTTATGACCGAGAAAGGAGTCAGTCACGACCTGGACCCTCGCGAGGTAGATGCAGACCAAGCTACCGGTCCAATTGAGGAGTTAGAAGATGTACCAGTCAGCGAGATAGATCCTGAGCGATGCTTGAAGCTGGGAAGGGGATTAACTCCGGAGCTGAGGATCCAGCTCGCTGACTTCCTGAAGGCGAACTTGGACGTGTTTGCATGGAATCATGAGGACATGGTGGGAATAGATCCAGAAGTGATGTCTCACAGGCTGAATATTGATCCTCATTTCAAGCCAGTTCGTCAGAAAAGAAGAGCAATGACAGGGGAACGATACCTAGCACTAAAAGAAGAGGTAGACAAGCTTCTGGTTAACAAGTTCATCAGAGAAGCCTACTACCCGACCTGGGTTGCCAATCCTGTACTAGTAAAAAAGAAGAACGGGAAGTGGAGAACTTGCATCGACTTCACCGACCTAAACAAAGCATGCCCCAAAGACAGTTTTCCCCTGCCAAGGATAGATCAGCTCGTGGATGCTACAGCTGGCCACGAGCTCCTGAGCTTCATGGATGCATATTCGGGATATAACCAGATCCCAATGAAGCCCGAAGACGAAGAGCACACCTCGTTCATAACTGATCGGGGGTTATACTGCTACAAGGTGATGCCCTTCGGTTTAAAGAATGCTGGAGCGACCTATCAACGCTTGGTGAACATGATCTTCAAAGAACAGATTGGAAAGACCATGGAGGTCTATGTTGACGACATGCTGGTGAAATCCAGGCAGATCGGTAACCATGTTAGCGACCTGAGAGAGATGTTTCAAATTCTGAGGAGTTACCAGATGAAGTTAAATCCGCTCAAATGTGCATTTGGAGTAGCTTCAGGGAAGTTCCTGGGCTTCATGGTCAATAGTAGGGGAATTGAAGCAAACCCCGAGAAGATCAAAGCACTGATTGACATGAGGTCGCCTACCAGGGTAAAGGACGTACAGAGCCTCAATGGCCAGGTCGCAGCATTGAGTAGGTTCATTTCAAAGGCAACAGACAAGTGTGTCCCTTTCTTTGACATTCTGAAGAAAGCAAAGAGCTTCGAGTGGACTGAACAATGTGAAGTAGCCTTTCAGCAGTTGAAGGAGTATATGGGACGAGCTCCACTTCTTTCCAAGCCCAGAGAAGAAGAAAAGCTGATCTTATACTTGGGAGTGTCGGAGCAGGCTCTGAGTGCCGCCCTGGTGAGGGAAGAAGAAAAGACGCAGCTTCCGGTCTATTATGTGAGCAAACGGTTACAGGATGCTGAAACCAGATATTCGCAGATGGAGAAACTGGCTTACTGCCTGGTGATTGCGTCGAGGAAACTGCGACCTTATTTTCAGGCTCATACCATCGAAGTCCTCACCAAGTATCCGTTGAAGCAAGTCTTGCAGAAAGCAGACACCTCAGGTCGTTTGTTGAAATGGGCAGTGGAGCTCGCACAGTTCGACATCCAATTCAAGCCAAGGACGGCTATCAAAGCCCAAGCTCTAGCGGACTTCATTGCGGAGTTTACAGGATCTGTAGATAACGAGGCTGAGTCTTCCGAAGGTCCGGCTTGGGAGCTATATGTTGATGGATCAGCCAGCGAACAGAAGGCTGGAGCTGGAATTCTACTAATTAGTCCTGAAGGCCACAAAATCCTTTGTGCCCTAAGGTTTGGCTTTCAAGCAACAAACAACGAGGCTGAGTATGAAGCCTTGCTCGCGGGTCTACGTCTGGCTAAGGAGATGCGAGCTGAACGCTTGAAGATCTTTAGTGACTCACAGCTCGTTGTCGGCCACGTATTGGGAGAATATCAAGCCAGGGGACCAAAAATGGCCCTCTACCTCCAGAAAGTTCACGAGCTGCTAGGTGCATTCCATAAGTACGAAATGAAACAGATCCCGCGAGCTCAGAACTCGCATGCTGATGCACTAGCTCGCCTCGCGACTACACGAGACACAGATTTCCTTGGGGCAATCCCAGTTGAGTTTCTACCAGCTCCAAGTACAGAGGAAAAGAATGTGACAATGGCCATCATTGTGCAACCTGACTCCTGGATGAGCTCGATACTCAGCTATTTACAGGATGGAAAGCTACCTCGTGACAAGCTGGAGGCTCGGCGTCTTCGAGCTAGAGCAGCCAGGTATTGCATCTATGACGACGCGCTGTACAAGAAAGGGTTCTCAGCTCCACTGCTAAGATGCATTGATGGCCCTGAATATGAAACAGTACTAAGGCAAATACATGAAGGCCATTGCGGGAACCACGCTGGGGGGCTGTCTCTAGCTCAAAAAGCACTTCGGCAAGGCTTCTACTGGCCCACCATGAGGCAGGACGCCATCAATTTAGTAAAGAAATGCGACAAGTGTCAGAGATTTGCTCATATTCCGCGAGCTCCACCTGCTTACCTCCAACAGATGGTGAGCCCATGGCCCTTTGCTATCTGGGGGATGGATCTGATTGGACCTCTACCAATGGCTCGGGGAAGATGCAAACATGCGGTGGTCGCGGTAGATTACTTCACCAAGTGGGCGGAAGCAAAGGAGCTAGCTGAAATCTCCACAACAAAGATTGAGAAGTTTGTATGGAGCAGCGTTATTTGCAGATTCGGAGTCCCACAGCAGATTATAACCGATAACGGGACCCAGTTCGCTAGTGACCAGTTTCTCAGGTTCTGCAACGACCTCAAAATCGTTAAGAGCTTCTCAGCAGTGGATCATCCACAAGCCAATGGCCAAGTTGAAGCAGTGAATAAGATCATCAAGCAGACCCTGAAGATGAAACTGGAAGCAAAGAAAGGAGCATGGGTAGATGAGCTTCAAAAAGTATTATGGTCCTACAGAACCACAGCTCGCAGCTCCACTGGCGAGACTCCATTTTCAATGGTATACGGATCGGAGGCTATGATCCCGGCTGAGTTTGAAGTCACCTCGCAAAGAAGAGCGACCTTCAATCCAAATGACAATGATCAGCTACTTGCAACAAACCTGGACCTGCTTGAAGAACACAGGGAAACGGCCAGGCTAAGGGTAGCTGTTTATCAGCAAAGAATAGCGAGGTACTACAATAAGAATGCTCGGGTTCGCCGATTCAATGAGGGAGACTTAGTCCTACGCCTCATTCTACCAGGAGCCCGCAAGCCAAGTGACGGATCCTTAGGCCCTAACTGGGAAGGACCGTATGTTGTCAAAACAGCCTTGGGAAATGGAGCTTATCGCTTAACTAATGTAAATGGGGCAGAAGTCCCCAGAGCTTGGAATGCCGAGCATCTCCGCCCTTATTATCAATAAGTTTTTCATTATTTGTAATATGGATTAATTATAAATGATAGCTCCATTCTTCCCCTGTTTTTGATTCAACTTTCCTCACCAGGCTAACGGGCTCCGAACTCAATAGTTCAAAGAACAAATGAAAGAGCCTAAAAAACAAGTGACTAAGTGTCCTTGCATAGCTCGCCTAAAGAGCCTAAAAAGCAAGTGACTAAGTGTCCTTGCATAGCTCGCCTAATGAGCCTAAAAAGCAGGTGAGGTGATGACCCCTGCATAGCTCGCTACAAATGAAAGAGCCTAAAAAGCAAGTGACTAAGTGTCCTTGCATAGCTCGCCTAATGAGCCTAAAAAGCAGGTGAGGTGACGACCCCTGCATAGCTCGCTACAAATGAAAGAGCCTAAAAAGCAAAGTGACTAGGTGTTTTTGCATAGCTCGTCAAAATTTTAACGTTTCAATTACTGTTACTTACCAAATTTTATTAATTGTTGGATTAGGCAATTACTTTGATTTAAAGCTCGTTGACAATCAGCTTGCAAGGAATATGGTAATTCTAAAGATGAAAGGCATGAAATATGTTATGCGTAGAAAATTAAATACATTCAAACACAGGAAGAGTAATGAAAGAAATTTCATTAAAAATGAGAACTGGCTACAAGTATAAAGCTGAAGAAATAGAAGTAAAAAAAGAAAAACAAAATTCTCAGTCTCGAGCTGAAGGGCCTGGATCAGTTGAAGGTGCTTTGCGCGGAGAAGCAATGGGCTCAGCCTGAGAGGACGTACCAGGAGCATGCTCTGAAGGGATTGGACCAGCCGAGGACAAGGTGGCTTGTGATTTAAAATCTTCAATAATTTCAAGACCTATATCCCCAAAGATAGAAAAATCCATTTCTGGGTAGGACGTCCACAATGTGAAGAGAAAATCACGACCTGTTCTTTCCTCAGCCTCGTCCTTTGCATCTGCAACCCGCACTTCCAGTTCTTGAGCTGCTTGCTCTCTGAAGACCGACAGCTCTTCGAAGGCATTATCAGCAAGACGATTGACGACCTCAGCCTCTTTCTTCATGTCTTCAATACGTTGCTCCGCAGCATCAGCTCGCTGAATGGCCTCCACCACCTGTTGCCTAAGCACCTCAGCTCGATGCTCAGCCTCCTCGGCACGCTTAGCCACGGTTGCAGCCTCCTCAGCCCGTTTGGTTGCAGCCTCCTCAGCACTCTTAGCTGCAGCTCCCATTTCATCAGCTCGTTTTGTGGCTTCCCCAGCCTGTTTTTCAGCAGCTTCAGCCCGCGCCAAGGCAGTTTCAACTTGGCGATGAAGCACTTCGACCTTTTCTTCTGCAGCTGAAGCCCTCTGCTCGTCCAATTCAGCTCGCTGCTCGGACTGCCTCAGGTCCTCTTTCACCTTGAGAAGCTCGTCTCTTAGCATGATATGCTCGTGTTCCATCTTCTTTAGAGCTTCCTCAAAGGCTTGACTTGCAGCGTTCGCCTTAGCGATCTGAGCTTCCTGACCTTCTATTCTGCCCGAGGCTAAGTTAGCTAAATCCTCAGTAGCCGCCTCCAGGTCGAATTCCAGCTTCCTCATCTCATCCTTGGTAGCCTTTGTCTCCCTTTTTCGCTTCATTGCAGCAAGGGCACCCTGGAAATTATGAACGGGTTAAAATCTAGTCAAGAAAGGGAATCAACAGATGAGGAAAAATAACTTACCAGCATGCAATGGCGAGCCGCGAACTCATCTAGGTCCTCGCCCTTAAGACACCTATTTTCCAAGACATTCGCGTGATTGAGCATAATTGTTGCCCAGTTGTCAAGGAAGGCATTTAAATATCTTCCTCCAGGACCCAGCTCGATGTCTGATCTGGTTGGGGAAGGAGTTCTCTCGCGCTCCGGGATATCGCGTGCATCATCATAAGAACCACCTCGTCGCGATACAACGGTACGCTTAGTCGCATGTCCGCTGGGGCCAGCTCGGGATGACTGGGGAGCAACCTTAGAAGGAGCATCACCTTTCCCAGGCTGCGAACTGGAAGTAGGAGGTGACTGAAGATTTGCAAACACGTTTGAGAGAGGCACCTCGTTAGGAGCAACAGTTGAGGAAGCAGTGGCTTTAGCAGCATCATGCACCTCGCTGGGAGCGGCGGTCGCAGGGATAGTAGCTTCAGCAACAACAGGCGCTTCATTGGATGCAGCAATTGCAGGAGCCTGGTCCTGGGCAGATAGTTTAGAGCGTTTTGAGGGTGCTGCTGGAGTGGCCAAGTCTTCGGCAGGCCGTTTTGTTGAAGGAGTCGAGGAAGCTTTGGATACAGAGGGACTTGCAGGAGGAGATTTCATGAGTATAAGTCTCCTCCTGTTGGCTGGGAGTTTCGTAGAAGAAGGAGCAGGGGCTGGAGCACGAGCTGGGGATGGCAGTGAAGCCCCTGGAGTAGATGTGTGATGTGGAGAAGATGATGGGTCAGCCTGTGCAGTAGAAGCCGCAGGGGCTGGGTCTGAACCTGTCCGAACTGGAGTAGGAACTGTAGAAGAACCTTTTTTAGACGCACCCTTTGAAGGAGTGCGAGTTGAAGACGGCTTCGCCTTCTTTGGTGTGCGAGCTGAAGAAGATCTCGCTTTAGACGAAGTGCGAGCAGGAGCACCTCGAGATGAAGTCTTCCGAGGTGGAGAAGGCGAGCGAATGTTATCCGAGCGAATGACATCATCTGAAGATGAAGAAACTGTTGGCGGAGGTCGGGAAGTAGACGCATCCTGAACAGAAACCTCAAAAACAGAAGGAAGTCTAGGCCTGTCACTCATCTTGCCTATATCTTCCCCAGCTCGCAGAAGATGGGAGTCCGTAAGAGGAGCAAGCTTGTAAGCTCTAAGGATAGCATCGTCGAATCTGCTGCTGATGCCCGCGTCGTTCGATTTGGCGAGCTTGTCAAGAGCTCGTTCCTCCCCGCTGTTAAGAGGAGACTCGTCCATCTTCAGCACTACACAACAAATGGTCAAAAAATGATAAGTAACGAAGATACAAGACAAAGTCAGCTCGCTTAAATTTTCTTATGAGTACCTGGTTTTAGGACGAAGCTGAAGTTTCGGAGATCTGCAAGAGATGGGCACGAGATATAAAACCAACTCGTCTTGTACGGCCCAACGTTGGATTTGCCTTTCGCTTCTCCTTTGGGCAAAAGGTCTTTGTATTGCGACTGGCGAGCTGTGAGATAATAGATGCCATCCGGTTTCTCTCCATCTCCCGCAGACACAGCCTTGAAAGAGTAAAACTGCTGAATAATCCTCGGTGTAGGGGCATGAAGGCCATTCCTGAAGAAGGCTACAGCCAGCGAGATCAACTGCGTATAAGAGTTAGGAGTCAGTTGAAATGGCGCGAGCTTGACTTTGTTGAGAAATTCGACCAAGAATGGTGGAACGGGGAACCGTAACCCCTGCTCGAGATGCTGGGTGTTGACAGCGATGAATCCCCTGGGTGGATAGCATGCATGATTGTTTGAATCAGGCAGCAGTATACGGCAACCGAAGGGAATATGGAATTGCTTGACAAGTCCTTCCACCTCAGGACGTTTTAGCGATGTGGGATGACGAGCGAATGCTTCACGAGCCTCTCTTCCCTGAATAGCATGAGTTCGGGCTTTGTCATGCTCACGAGCTTCATTGCTTGGAATCATCCCCTTGCGAGTTCCACTTGAAGACATCTAAAAATAAATAAATAAATACATATATATCATTGCGGGAACAACAATGGTGATGGAGCCAGATGAACCCAAAACAAAAAAGTTTTGAAGAAAAAAGAAGCCTCACCTTGAACTGTTGACGAGATAAAGAACGGGGAGAAAGGCTGATGATTTTCGAGAAAGGATTGTGGGTCCTGGTTGCTTGAAAGCTTGAAACGCTTGTTTGCTTTGGAAGAAAGTGACAGATGAAAGAAGAAAATGGAAAGGGGCCAATAACTTATATAGACAAGCAAGCGTGAGTCCCAACCGTTAGATCCTTGGAAAGTGTAATCGTCATAGATCTGACGGTGCAGCGCAGAACGGGGCTTTGGAAATCATGCAGCCGTCAGTTGAAGGACGTGCGCATTAAATATGCGTGTAAAGGACGTGCAGACGTCGTTTCAGTTACCACCTGCATGATCGCCACGTGTCGCAACTGAAAAGGTGGAATTTGAAAGTGCACAGAGGCAGTTACAAAAGTAAGCGTGACAAGGAAGCCAACTTTTACCAGCAATTCAAGCTCCCAGCTCGCTAAAGCAAACTGAGAAGCTGGGGGGCTAATGTTATGCATATTTTTCGGACTCAGTAATTGGGCTGGTAAAAGTCCAATTTGGGCCCATTTAAGACCCAATAAGAAGACCCAATGAGATCAGTGTAGTCAAAGCCCGTCAGATGAGGCACAGTATTGACTCAAAGGCCATCGAGATTTCCAGCTGGCATCAACAGACCCATAAGTGTAGTCAGGTCGCAGCTCGCCGCCTGCGCAGCTCGTCTCTCAGCGAGCTCGAGATTGGGATCACCATGACACGTCAGCTCGCTCAGACACGTGATAAGCATCATATCTTCTAGAGCAGACAGTTACCAAGTTCAAACGTGATTCTCTCTCCAAATATGGCAATTGTCTAATCAAACCATGATTCCCTTGTCAGATATGGAGATCAATTCAAATTCAAAATCAAGTCAACATTATCTTGAGATAAATATAGTAATTTCCTAATATTATCTAAAAATATTAGGAAGCATAATTAATTTATAATTCTTTTCCTTATTTTTCCCAATTGTTTAGGGAATGTAATTAATTCAGGATTCTCTTCCTAAATTTTGCTACAATCAGAATTGTAACACTTCTTTCCCTATAAATAGGGATCGAGATCATTGTAACAGACACACAATATTCAATAATATACTGTCACTCTGCAGAATTAAAGAGACAGACAGTCGTGGACGTAGGCCAATTATTGCCGAACCACGTAAAAGCTCCGTGTTCCTCGTTTGATCCTCTGTTTCTGTCTTTGTCTTTCCTTGGTATTTGTGCTTTCTCACATTGATTGCAGGTATTGGGCATTGATTACTCGTCGACTGAATTCCAACGTCGACACATACTTTTTCATCCAATCCCATTTTTCTATCACTGAATTTCTCTTAAATTAATTTCTAACTTAATTTCTACTTATAAAATACTTCCAAAAATATTAAATTCCTTAAATTAAAAATACATATCGTCCTAAATGCATTAAAATCCCTAATTACATTCTTAGTTTCACATTTTAATTTAAATCTAATAATTCTAAGCATGTCAAAAAAATATATATACATATTATATATATAAAATATTCGGGGCGTCACATGCATTTTATATACTTATATTGTTTATAGAAGTTTGTAAGAGTTTCAATGCTTTTGTTTTGAACAATAATTTATGAAATTATAAATCGTTAAGTGGATTATATATGCTACTAGTATATCCGAAGAACACGAGTTAGGGATTGAACACGAGTTCATGATCGAATTCAGGTTGAACGATCCATAGAAACATCACCACAGAGGATCATCGATTCTAGCAATCAAGAAGGACAAAACATCGATGAGTTAGGCATTGGCATGTGTTGGACTCTCTCCAAATTAAACCATTAAATAATTGGGTTAGTAATCTACAATCCAAGCCAAACCGATGATAAGGTAAAACCAAACCAATGAAAATCAGTTTGGTATGGTTTAAGATTCAACTAAAATATTAAGTTTTCAAGTTGTTTCATTACTAAAAATCTTTGTTTCATTACCAGAAATCTTTCTTTATACCATCATCAATATATGACAGGAGAGAAAAATAATAAGTAGACTTATGAGAAAGTAATATAATGTTATTATAATAAAAACTCTAAGTATAACGATAATATTAAGATATATTATAAATTTAATGACTTGATAATATATATAGTCTATAATGTGATTATACGTTAATATACATCAAAGTTCTAATCAATAGAAGAGAAATCATTTTATATAGAGCTGCAAATCATATGAAAGATAAATTATGAATTGAATTTACATGTGCCTTCAAAATGATATTCATATTCAATTCATATGAGCTAAATTTGAATTATATAACATGAAGCTACGTACAAAATGAAATCATGCAACATACATTTTCCTATGAACACTAAAGAAAGAAATATAAAACTAGTGGTTTAAATTAAATAGAATGAAATATTACTAAATTTTAAAAAAATTAATGATGACTGAAAAGTGTCAAAAACTTGTGGATGTGGTAACAAAAGACAATAGTTTTGAGAAAAATGTAAAGGTTGGAGGTAGAAATGGAAAGTATATACAATAGACAATTAGATTAACTCTATTTTAGTGTGTGTGTGTATTACCGATCAATCAAAAAAATAAGATGTGTTTATTTAAAGTTTATAAAAAAATTTATAAAAATAATAAAATATAAAAAAATGAGCACACTCATGTTGGAGTGCCCAATAATCTGAAGCCCAACCAATCCGGGCTAGCCCATTCAACGATTCCCAGTACCTTAAACTGGACTGTCCAAGCATCTGCACCCGAAACCGGACCCGGCACCTTCAAATTTTGTTTCAGCTTTATCCGCTCTACATCGTGTGGACCCAAAAACTTGCCACCAAATATCCCCCAGGTCATCACCACCACCAACACACACCCCAGCCAATCACAATCCAACATCGCGGATCAAGTCCTTTCCGTTCGGACAACAGGACCAACACATTTCTCATGCGCGTGATCTTTTAATATGTCATGCATTTTATATCCACTCCAATAAGGTGAATTCGAGTTTTATCCATTAAATTTTATAAGTTTTATCACATAATTTGCTCTTTCATTTTATCGCAATAACAGTTGTTTATGGTTATGTAAGTAAATGAGTTCGCGTATCATTAAGTATCAAATTTTTAAAGATTTTCAGTGGTCAATGTAAAATAAAACGATTTTGAATAATATCGAATGTATATTATAAATTTTATCATGATATACTTTTATTACCATATAAATAGTTAATTTCTGTTGTAAAAGTAAGATTTTCGATTTTTTTATCTGATACTGGATCAGACTATATTAATATCACATTTTAAAAGATTTTCGAGTAGTTAATGTGAAATAAAATGAATTTAAATGGTATCGATTGGATTTTATAAATTTTATCATGATAATTATTTTTTATTATATAAATAATTAATTTTTTATTGTGAAAAAGTAAGATTTTTGAATTGTGTAAAAAATAATGAATCTGATCAAATAGATTTCGCTACGTTGCAACATCAATTGATAGGATTGTTATTGGCTAATCATATAAAATAATTACGCTTTTTAATTTGATTGTAAAAATACTCATTGAAACTAATGATGCGTTTACTTTATTTAAAAAAATTGAAATATAAATTGGAATAATTTGGTATCGAAATGAATTAGAATCGGAATGAAGTATCGGAATCAGAATAAATTATTTACTTCAACAGTAGGAATCGAAATCGAAATCAGCAGTATTCCCATTAAACTGTTTACTTTGCTTTGAAATCGGAATGAATTAATTATAAGTTACAAAAATATCATTTGTTAAAATTATAAATTAATTATAATAGTGTACAATTTTTTATTATAATATATAATTTTTTTCCTTTTTAATATCAAATAAAAAACTGTATATTATAATTAAAAAACTGCATATTATTTTAGTAATCTACTAACCTAATATGTAATTTTTTATTATAATATCAGTTTTTTTTTTCAATATCAAATAAAAAACTGCATATTATTTTAAGAAAAAAACTACATATTATTTTAATAGTTCACTATAATAATTAAGAAATTGATGATGAAAAACTAATGATGTGTAGTTTTTTTTTATTATAATATATAATTTTTTTTAATATCAAATAAAATAATTTTTTTTTTAAAGAGATGCATAAGAGACTTTTCATTTTGAAAAAAAGAATGAGAATAGGATTCCCAAGTGGGTTGGAGGGAATGAGATTCCTATTCCACAATCTCAAATTGATGTGAGACCCACACTTTTATTCCTATTACGGAATGAATTTTAAGTAAGTAAACACTATTAATCAATCTCATTTTCTATTCTTATCCCTCAATCTATGAAATAAAGACACCATAATTGTATAATTGTAATGATTGAGGTTATCAGCTTAAAAAAAGGAGAAAAAACGAAAAAAAAAAAAAGAAAAAGAAAAAAGAAACGGTTTTGACGGTTAAAAAAATCATCCGTGCTTCCCTCCTTCAGTCTCTGTCCTTTATAGACACTATTCCTCGGTATATCCTTCCAGCATCTCTTCTTATACTTCTCTCATTTTCCATTAAATTCATTTTCATTTTCTTTTGCTTTTCAATTTCTCCATTTTTCTTGTTTTGTTTTGTTTTGTTTTTTTTCTTTGATTTTCTCGCTATCCAAACAATGTCCAACATTACCACTAGTTGCATTGGCCACCAAAACGCCACTCACCAACACCATCACCAGTTGCTTTTCTCCTTCACTTCCAAAACTACGCCGTTTCACTGTCTATCCTCTCTCTACTTCAACAAACCACTCTCCTTCTCTTCTTCCTCTTCATTATCATCATCCTCTTCTTCGTCGTTTTTCTACACGTCAGCACAAGAGCGGTCATGTTGTCGACTCACGACGACGACGCGCGTCTCCACGGCGCCTGTCGAGTACGCGCCTCCCCCGCCTGACTTCAACTTCCGCCAGGAAATCTCCCGCCTAAAGTCACTCCGCGCCAAGCTCGCCGCCGCTGCGGACTCTCTCGACCGCAAAATCTCCGCCGTCGACGGCGACTCTCGAGTCAGGCGCTTCTTCAACAACAACAGCAGCTTCGCTAGGGTTCTGGCCTCTCTCGACTTGAACACCTTCCAGCTGTTTCTCGTCAAGTGCCTAATCGCGGCGGGGCAGGAGCAGGTGCTGAGTTTGGGGACGAAGTTTCTAGACACTGAAATAAAGTCAGTGAGGAGTGAATTGAAGACCGCGCTTTACGCTCTGGTGGAAATGATCGAGAGATGGGACGTCGGCGGCGGCAACGGCAACGGCAACGGCAACGGCAACGGCGGCAGCAGTCATGGTCGCCATCAAAACGACGTCGTTTTGGAGATCGAGCAAGTAAAAGACTTTAATAAGTTGTTGAAGAGTTTGGCGGAGATTGAACAGTTTTATGATTGCATTGGTGGAATCATTGGGTGAGTCGTTTTTATTTTCATTTTTTATTTTAATTTCACAATTTAAATCGTTTTATAAAACAATGAATTTTTGTTTTTATTTAAAATTTTAAATTTCGAAAAGCATATTAAGTAGTTAGAATTATTATTTGGATTATAGTACTGTTATGTGTTTGTAGAAAATAGTAATTAACATTTCGAAAAAAAAAATGGTTAAAATGTGGTTGTAGATATCAGATAACGGTATTGGAGCTGCTTGCTCAATCGAAATTCGAAAGGCAGGCAGCAGCAAAGCGGTCTCAGCAGATAAACGAACCGATGGAATGCCAGTTTTTGGAGATTCATGTTCCGGGTGGAGTTGATCTTTTGCGAAATACAGAGTATGCTTCGCAAGCAGCTCTGTGGGGGATTGAGGTTAGTAGTAAAAATTTTTGTTGTTATTGATTTGATTGATGGAAGGATTAATATATGTGTTTTGTGAATAATAAGATCGAATTTGTTTTAGGGTTTGCCAGAGCTAGGTGAAATTTATCCTCTAGGAGGGTCTGCAGATAGACTTGGTTTGGTTGATCCTGCTACAGGTGAATGTCTTCCCGCCGCAATGCTTCCTTATTGTGGAAGGACTTTATTGGAAGGTCTTATTAGAGATCTTCAGGTAGAAGAAGTTAGGAAATGTATTTAATTTTATCTCTCTTTAATGCTTGATGAGTAAAAGTTAGCATTTGCGTTGAATTTGTTAATGATAATGAGATTTTAAGAGCTTTTTTTTTTTTTTGGGGGGGGCATAATAGGATCTTTATATTTGGTTTTGTATTTGCAAGGCCAGAGAGTTTTTGTACTTCAAGTTGTATGCAAAACAATGTATTACTCCTGTTGCAATCATGACGAGTTCTGCAAAGAACAACCATAAACATATCACTGCTCTTTGTGAAAGACTTGGATGGTTTGGAAGAGGTCAATCGAATTTTCAACTTTTTGAACAGGTTTTAAGCAGAACTGTTGAATATATTCGTGTTTTCATTTTTTTTTTTTTTTTTATAAATAATGTTCTTTGGAATCATTCATGGACATTATTATTCATTTAACAATGTGATTTGTGAATGGCCAGCCTCTTGTTCCTGCTGTCAGTGCAGAAGATGGGCAATGGCTTGTCACGAAACCATTTTCACCTGTGTGTAAGCCCGGTGGTCATGGTGTTATATGGAAACTGGCCTATGATAAAGGTGTCTTCAAGTGGTTTCGTGATCATGGAAGAAAAGGTGCTACTGTTCGGCAAGTCAGGTTGGTTATGGCCTTCTGGTAAATTGGGAGTTGTTTTATTCTCTTGAATTGCCCTTCATTGTATTTGACATGGACTTTGGTACTGTGCAGTAATGTTGTGGCTGCTACAGATTTGACCCTCTTGGCATTGTCAGGGATTGGTTTGCACCATGGAAAGGTATGTTTATTTGATATTCTTCTAATCTCTTATAGGTACTAACAAAAAGACAATGTAGGTATAATGTGTACACTAACTATATCAAGTATTTAGTTATATGTTATTGTTTTTGTCTTTAATGACTTTAGGAGATAGGCACCTTTGGTTTATATGAAGATTTGATGAAGTTCTAGATCTCTTTAACCTATTTTGTGTTCTCATTACTATTGGACAATTAACAGAAACTGGGATTTGCTTCCTGCAAGAGGAACTCAGGTGCTACAGAAGGAATAAATGTTCTGCTGGAGAAGAAGAATCTTGACGGAAAGTGGGCGTATGGTTTGTCATGCATTGAATATACGGAGTTTGATAAGTTCGGAATCACAAGTGGACCACTTTCTTCTAATAGGTATGCTGTCATTTGTTCTTTAAATTATTAGATGTATTTTATATAACATGGTAAGACGCTTTTCAATCTGTAAATGAACATGACTGGATGTGCTCACTAATTTTGATATATTCCATTTTATTGCATTTAAAGCAACATGGTTTTTTGTGCTGTAACATGAAATATAATGATATTTTATAATTAAATGTTTTTGAAACTTTGTGGGAAAGATTTAGGTATTGTATAATTCAAAGTTCTCAAAACTTTGTTGGTTTTGGCACCTGGTTGCAAAATCATTTGAGTTTGTGTTTTAGGATGTATGTAGTGATTTGCTTGGGTGAGATTTTATTCAGTTTCATTGTTTGCATGTTTATTTTGGTTGACTGGATTGGGATTAGTTTTATTTATTTTTATTTTTTAACCTCCGGTTCTGAAAATGTTTCTCAACTTTATTGATCTTTATCTTCTTAAGCTCTAAGTTTTAGAAAATTCTCTGTATCAAATTTGTTTCTTGTGTTTTAAGTTTGCAGGCAGAGTTCCCCGCCAACACAAATATTCTGTATGTGGATTTACCTTCTGTGGAGTTAATTGGTTCTAGTAATAGTGAAAAAGGTTTACCAGGGATGGTTCTAAACGTTAAAAAGCCAGTAGTATATGCAGATCAATTTGGAGATTGGCACAGGTAACTTCACTGCTCAACAACTTTTGACTGCTTTCCCTTTCATATTATATATCTTGATGGGGGATGCATTCCCCATTAATCGTACTCAAATTCTATATCTTGACCTATATCTATGGGACAATCACATATTACACCGGAATCATTGTTATATAATCTGCATCCCATGCTCTGTTTCTTTTCAATTATACAATCCATGGAATGACAAGTTCATAAAAGATGAAATCAAGATTAGCATTTTCCTACTTCCCACCTAAATGAAGATGGTACTGAAATCGCTGAAGCTGACTCGAAACTACTTTTGTCACATGAATCTGCTTAATTGAGTCATACTGGAAAGACTAAGGCACATGTTTTATTTCCATATGAGTCATGTGGGGCATTTGTTTCGTTGACTCCCTCTCTATATTAAGAAGCTTACCATTCTATAATATGAGTCTCTTCAACCCTGAGCCTTTGTTGACGATTTTCATAACCTAAAGGTGATATGACATGAGTGACCTCATTAGATTTGGATTCGTGTGGATATGCATCTCTATAGATGACAGTAAGTGAGTATTAAGCGGATGAATGTGATCCTATAGCTTTGTAGCTTGTCTTCTCTCTCTCTTGCAATTTTTCACTCTTGGGGGAAATTAATATATATTTTCATTAGTTTTATGTATTAGAGTAAGTGCTTACAACATTTTATATGTAGTGTCTCTGGTGGAAGGCTAGAATGCACGATGCAAAATATTGCAGACAATTTTTTGAATACATATTCGTCTAGATGTTACAAGGGTGTAGAAGGTACAACATTATTTAAATTTTTTATATTACTTTTCAAATTATCTTATTGATGTTTTTTTATTTTGCTAATAAAGCCCATCTTGGATATATATATATATCTACAGATGAGTTGGATACCTTTATGGTTTACAATGAGCGAAGAAGGGTAACTTCATCTGCTAAGAAGAAGAGAAAACATGCAGACATTTCTCTTCGCCAGGTTACAGTTTATTGATTGTCAAAACTCCATTCTCATGTAGGACTATATTTTCTTTTCTTTTGATTAAATACTAAATTTTAATGTAGGTCTCAACTTTTATGTCATCCTTTTTTCTTTTTAGCCATATGGATCCCCCATAGTTGATAAATACTCTTGTTGCTTTTACCGTGATGACTGGTTGCAATATCATTGTCATGTTTGTTGTATTATTTTGAATATGAATCTGTTCTTTCTTCTCATATAATTATTCCTGGGCACATCTATTATGGCCTCAACGTTATTTATGAGATTTTGATTTGGAATAAACAAAGTTTGGAACCTTGCAATTTGTAACTTCGAAGTTACTAGATGTGGTTTTGTCTCCAATGTTAATGTTGAAGTTTGACTTTTCTGCAGACCCCAGAAGGTTCACTGTTGGATATCTTGCGAAATGCCTACGATCTTCTTTCCCAGTGTGATATTAGACTACCTGAGGTATAATCTCTTGAATCTCTCCAAATTAGTGTGCAGATTTATTCCATTTGATTTGATGTGGATGTCACTGGATCACTTTTTAAAACAACTGAAAAATTGATAGTTACTTTTTTATTATGGTTCGCTTAGTGGTTAAGGGGTGGGGCTTTCAACCAATATGTCTGGGGCTTAATACCCCTTGGGGCCTCCTACCTAGGATATTAATATTCTACGAGTTTCATGGCTACCAGAGTTGCCCATCAATAGCCCTTAGTTTACGAACCAGGGAACAAGGGAAAGGTCAGAAGAGTTCTGGGTGTCGCCAAAAAAAAGCGTTACCTTCTGGTTGCCGACAAGTATCTTCTTAAGCTATACCATATTATTCTCTTTTTGCAGATTGAAGGTAATGACAAATACACTGATTCTGGACCCCCATATCTTATTCTTCTGCATCCGGCGCTTGGCGTACTTTGGGAAGTCACAAGACAGAAGGTAAATTTATTTTGGTTGTAACTGAATTCATCATTTAGTTAAAGATTTCCTGCTTTACATAGTAATTGCTGTTCAATCATAGTTAACTAGTTCATTATTTACCGAATTAAATAGAGAATAAGAATACGTAAGCTGTTCATTGTTGTCATTAATTAGCACATTTGCATGCTTAATGGTCTTCAACATTTGAAGCACTTCTGAGTAACAAACAATATTATAATATCATTGTGTGAACTGTATCAGTTCAATGGAGGTTCCATTTCTGAGGGCTCAGAGTTAGAAGTAGAGGTTGCAGAATTCTTGTGGAGGGATGTTCAGGTTATTATATTCCGATAAATGGTTTGATTAAGGCAAGAGAGATTGTTGTCATTCTATGCTAATTTGATTTATTTTTTCCAGCTTGATGGCAGCTTGATCATTCTGGCTGAAAACGTTATGGGCGCTACTAGGAATAATGAAAATGGTGAACTGATATTACAGTATGGACACAGGTTAGTTATTTAGTTCATCTCTTTGAATTTTTAACAACAGTAGCTATTTATTCTGTTGGTTCATTTCTGAACTAATTTATCCAGGTGTGGAAGATGTAAGCTACATAATGTCAAAGTACTAAATGAAGGAATCGACTGGAGCTGTGAAGACAATACTTTTTGGAAGCATGATGTGAAGAGGCTGGAGGCATTTAAGGTCAAACTTCATGGAAATGCTGAATTTGAGGCTAGCAATGTTACTCTAAAGGTAGCATTGACTTTAAACAGTCCTTATTTCTAATGTAGGATGACAAAACCATTCAAATGTCTTCGAACTTAACTTGGGCATCATTTTTCTCACATGCATGCAAATACACCTGTTCTTGCATAAATAACACCTGCAAATTTTTTTTCTTCCATGGAATTGAGAGTTTTGCATTTTCGGATTGGATTTGATCAATTGAGGAAATTTCTTAGTTCCTATTAGTTATTACTTTAATTTAATTATTTTGACATATTGGTTTTTAAACTGAAATCTTTTTCTGCTGCTTTTTCCTGTGATGCAGGGAAATCATGTATTCGAAGTACCAAATGGTCACAAATTGAAAATTACATCAGGAAACTCAGGTTCTTATACACTATCCACAAAATAATAAAGTTTCACTTTCTTTTGAATATTATAACCATGTAATTTTCAAAAATTTTCTGCACCAATTATTTTCTTAGGGAATGCATATGTAGATCATAAAAGTGTATGTTCAACAGAATGTAGTATTTACCCCTCTTCTTCTGGCATTTGTTTCAAATGAAGTGCACTTGTGTAGTTTTTTCCAATCACAATAGCATTTTTTTGAAGTTAAGCTCACTATATTTTTCAGTCTACACTCATTTTATAGCAACATAAATTTCTGAGTAATTTCTACTATCGGTTGTTGAATTGTGAAAATAATTGCTCTTTATCTTCTCGTCTCTCTTCGTCACTATCTTGCATGTGTATTATTCTATCAGTACACATATCCTTTGTGCTGAAAAGGCTGATTAGAAGATAATTGTTAGCTCATTCAAGGTTTTCATTAACATTTCAGGTTTATCAGTCCAGTTAGACCCTATTGAACCAAGGATGATGGATACTGGAAGCTGGTACTGGAAGTACAACATAAGTGGGAACCATATTCTGCTGGAATTTGTGGATTTGTAATATACTAATCAGATCTTTAACCCTCTCTCATGTGAATTATTGTTCACAAAAAGACTTGGAGGTCAACATCATAAATATCAATCTGTTACAGTTCAGAGTGGTTGAACAAAAGTTTAACCTTATTAAAGTAGGATGTTTTGCAAAGTATATGAGAGTCTTGTAGCAGAGACTGCCACTGATGTAATATATATTCTTATTTTATTTTTTGGGTTGCAGTTGCCTTTTGTAATTAATCTGTAAGAACAGTGTAATTCAAGAAATGAAATTTCTAAGTTTCATCTCTTCTCTCTCTCATTTTTAATTTACTACGAGTTAGCACTTGTGTATCATTCAACAATCTTGAATTCATTTTCCTATTCTTTATGATCACTAGCAATCTTCTTTGTGATGCTATTGTTAAGAAGAATATCCATATGCAATTACTTTGAATATTAGTTTATGCTAGTTATAACTGTGCTTGGATTACCCTTTTTTCTTCGTTTTTTGTCTCTCTTTCTTCAGGAGTTCAGGGTGATAATCTTGGAGAAGAATTTATGAACAAGAAATTAAAGAAGCTCCTGCTTCAGAAGAGAGAGGCTTCTGTACTCGCTGTGTTCCTATTTGGAGACCTATGTGACCTCACTAAGCTCACTTTTTGGTTGTAGGCCTTCTTATTACCTATTATATTGATAATTCTTCTGTGTCTTATTGGCTCAACTGCATTACCAAAGAAATTTTGAAAACCAGGAGCGTTGCATGCCTCTATATGCAGTGGATATCAACATATTGTTAAGAGGGCATCGTGCTTCTCGTCTGAAGAATCTGGTACTATTCTGACTTGTTTCATTCATGGTTATGATATAAATTAGCATAATGAGCAGTCTGAAACAAAGGTGCCACAATAAACTGTTTTTGTATGATAAACATCCTCTGAGTTGAAAAGCTGCTGTCATGAGTTGGGAGTTTAGCAAATTGTGTTGCTCATCCTGAAACTATCATTCATTGCATGTCGTATTTGTTGGTTCTTGACCGATACTGTAGGTGAAAGCATGCTCAAAAAGTCAGACCAGTACATAACTGGTTAAGGTCCTGGGGTATTAAGAGATTTCAGTTACATACATTGACATTTTCTTAGTCCTGGGGAAAGCTAGACCATCAAGAAGATAAATTTATGTATGAGTGAAGTCATTGAATGTAGCAGTAAGCTGTGAGATTTAAAGTACAGTAACAAATGAACACCTGTATGATATCTGTGAAATGCACAAATTTACATCTTTTTCATCCTGTGTTTTCTGAAATTATTATCCTACAGGATTGTGAGATTGAGAGCAGCATCTGTTGAGTAATCTAAGGAGTGCATCTGCCTTTCTGCGAGCTCTCAAAGACCCATCAGCAGCCAAGCTTTGAAGTGAAGGAATGCTCCGTGGATTTATCAACAGACGTCTTGCAATCTCCTCTCCTCCGTCCTTGCAGAGTCCCAAGAGAAGAGTTATTGAATTCTCCTTCCCTTTGGTGGATCCAAATCGCAAGAGATCAATAAGAAGAGGCACCAGAACTCTACTTTTCCTCATCTCCTCCAGCCCTTGAGAGCAACCAAGAAGTAGGGCCAGCACTGCCAAGGCATCATCTGTTATGCCTGCCCTGTCATCCATTAACAGGTCAATGAGCAGGGGTACAGCTCCAGCAACGACAGCACTAGCCTTGTTCGCATTATATACTGCAAGATTTGATAGTGCAGTTGCAGCGTCTCTCTTTCCAGCTGTTGTGCCTTCTCTCAGAAGCCCAATCAAAGCAGGAATTGCTCTTGGACGGGCTCCAATGGTGACCTTGCTATCATCTATCATTGACAGGCTAAAGATTGCTGCCGCTGCATTCTCTCTTGCCTCCATTGTTTTCCCACATTCCAGGACATTTATGACACTGTCAATTGCTCCAGCTGCCATTATCAAAATCTTATTGTTGTCATAAATTGAAAGATTGAGTAGGGCAGTGACAGCATTTTCCTGAATTCGTGGATCATGGGAACTTAGCAGTGTCACAAGGAAAGGAATAGCTCCGGCCTCAGCAATTATCCTGCGGTTATCCATTCCAGTTTTTGCAAGTAAACGCACCTCATAAGCTGCCTGTCTCTGTATTTCTACAGATCCCATTGCTAGCTTCCCCACTAAAAATTCAGCTGTCATTTTGGCAGCATCTGCAGCAGCTTTGGTGGCAGAAATGTGATCAACAGCATTCTCACATAACTTCCTTTTGCTGTTGCTTCTCTCCAAGTTTGAGGAAGATGACGATGCATGTTCTGTCAATGGGATATTGTTCTCTTGGCACCACTGATGCACTAGACTCTTTAGTGCATAATTGGGTATGAGGGCCGTGTGAATTAGCCGTTGCCCACTCTTGGGACAGGTATGATGCCCAGAATTGATCCACTGAGCTATTGAACTTCGATCGTATGTGTGCCCTGATGCTACAATCACTGGATCTTTCATCAAGTCAAGTGATATTGGGCAACGAAATTCATCAGGAATATTTGTAAGTACTGATTGAGAAGTCAATGACTGATCATAAATTCTATTCATGGGTGAAGAATGCTGCTTGATGTCTTTGCTTTTCTCATTTTCTTCACTACTGAAAATCGTTGATTTGGAAAACGAAACAAGAGATATGAGATTGTTTATATTGGAAACCACTATTAGTCCACCTGTTCCTGCCTGCTTTTGAGCTTCTGCTTCTAGCTTCAAAATTTCTTCTTCGTAATCCAATGGACTTCTCAAACCAATGCTGTTTAAAACTTCTTGCAATTTTCCAATGTCAATGAAACCTTTGTTCTTGCTGTTCTTCTCATTATTTGATGCCATTATTTGCAGGAGGTCTTCTCTTCTTTGAAGCTCTCTAGGATCAACAAACAAATCTGCTCTTTTCACTTGCCTGTGAAGAAGCTCAACTTGCTCTCTGATGTCTGTTGTTATAGTAAGAAAGCTGAGAGGTAAAATATCAAGTGCCCTTCCCATCTCCTTCACTAGGACATAAAATTGATTGGATAAAATCTGTGTCTGCGTAAGTCCCCAAAGAGAACTACCATCCTTGCAGCTTTGGATCAACAACTTCACTCTTCGAATCACAGAAAAAACCTCCGTGAGACAAAGAATAGAAGATGGGGGAAGTGGACTATTGGTTTCTTGAATCTCTTCAAACAATGAATACAGCAGCTTGATCCTCCTCATCATGGTTGAAACATTCCTGACTTGTACAGGTGGAAGCTTTTCCATTGAAGCAACGTCATTGGAGATATGTATCAAGGATTCCAGCAATGTCCCTGTTGGCAAAAATCCTGAGGAAGCCATGAAAGGAGGAAGAGATACATCCATAGATTCTCAGAGTGTAAGTCTCTCCTTCTTTCTTCTCATAGTTTGTCTTTCAAGCCTTCGTTACGATTCAGCTCATATATTTTATTGTGAAGAATACTATATCTTGTTTCAACCAAAAAAACTAATATAAAACCTGCATGGATTTCTGACTCTTTCTGTTTGGACTGTAAACATAAGAGACAATAGCAAAAGTCGGTGATAGTGCAAGGAGAGCTTCTGGTTGCTGCCACTTGGAGCCATTTCCAGTCTTCATCGGTTAGTTATATATTCCTCACCAATTTAATATTCAAGTTAAAAAAATTGAATGAGCCTTGTCAAACTTGGTGTTCGATCTTTTCCAGGAGCTTGCATGTATAATTAAATGTCCATATTTTGAATGTCTTATTAGGGAGTCCGATATCTGGGTGGTCACATATTTAATATAAGATTTTTAAGCAAGGAAACTTGACAATTCTAATCATTTCACTTGTGTCTTTTTGTGATTAAATTAAATCAATTAATGTGTATCATTTTCTTTCTTTGCATCTTGCTTTTGTCTGTATATGAGCCTCTGGTATGCTTGAAGACAGTTGCTATTGGTTTAATATCCATTTTTTGTTTCATAAACTCAAAAGCCATATAGAGATACAATGTTACATGTATTCTTTCATCTTGAACATAAAATTCTGTTTTTTCATTTTCAATGTACAAATTTGTTTGATTTTTCCATTACAAAACCAGTGAAGGAGCTAACATATGCCAAGAGAAGGTCGAGTCCCTAAATGGAAATTTTTTTATGTTTAAATGATTGAAATTATGATATTATATGGTCTTAATTTAAAACATATGATCAAACCCTCTTTCTGAAATAAAAGTTTTGAATGATATTATTGATTGAAGTCTTAAATGGACTTAAAAATTGTTCTCTTATTTCTTGTTAATATTATTTTCAAAATCTTTTGACTAAGTCACGTGTTGAAATCATTCTATTATTTAATTAGTTCTATAAGTTTAGCCATTTTGCTGATTTGATAAAGTTACTCATCAATAATGACCTTTAGATATTCATCAATAATTATCCTTACAACCAATTCAAAGATTGTTATTGATGGGTAACCTTATCAATCAGTAAGTTAATGAAATTTAATTTTATATAAAGATGAAGCAAAACAATTTGCCCATTGATTTTATTCATTTATGGGTTTAATGGATGTGTACAATAATATGCTTCTATTAGACAAATAATTAAATTTGTTCTTTCCATTAAAAGTTGGTATATTATTGTGATTTGAACTAGCCCCCCTCTGAATGATTTTTCTAACTCCGCCACTATTACAAACATTGTATAAAACAATACCAAAAAGACTGTCAAGTTTCCTTTTCAGTTTTGTTTTATTGCTACTCCTTGTTCCTCATTGAATGTCAAGCTTCAAGCCATTATTGAGGTTTGAATGCTACACTCCATGAATATGTCAATGTTTATGTTAATATTGATCTCAAAACATTCTTAGATTTGACATATTAAGCATTGTTTTAATAGAGATTTAGAAGAGTTGACCTCAGCAAATCATTTTATTAATTGGCTGATTAGGGTTTTCATCAGATTGTGCAAATCCTCATTGTCTGTCTTGTTATGGATTGGATCAGATTAACAAAAAGGCTGCTCCAGCTAAGGCTCTTTTAGGTGCTTTGAAATATATATATTGACATATGATTAGAAGTATTTTTGGTATCATTGAAAGTGTTTTCATATCCCTTTTTGTAACGTTTAGTTATATGGAGTAAAAAAACATCATCTACAATGCCTTTTTCCAAATTTAGAAAACACTTCCCAAATGACACAAAAAAAAAGAGTGTTTTTATATATCAATAATATAATTACAAAGTAATCAAAACCACTAAAATTAAACAATATATTCCTATACATGGAAAATAACTACTCCTAATAAAATCTAGATCAAATAACGATTTTAATTGATAGTTGATGGAAAGAAATGTGAAAAATGAATAGATTTTAAATATACAATTATAATGACTACCGTCTGGTTGTCATAAAATCATTTAAAACTCGAATTTTCTCAAAACGAAAAAAGGAAACCGTTTCTAACGGAAGATTTTTATTTAATAATCCCACCAACATTTTGAATTGACTTGGCTACATGAAATGGAACTTTGTGGTTGTCTTATGTGCATTAAGTTATTTTTTTCTCTTCTTCTATTTTTGTGCAATTATAATATTATTCTATCTCAGATCTACAGTAGAATATTAGGTCAATGTATATGTTCGGCTATATCATGTAAAGACAAAACAAACGACATGATTGTCAATTTTTTCTTTATCTAATATTTTGACATGGCCCTTTCTTTCTTCTTTTTTATTTTTTATTGGTTAGATATTACATGTGACCCAATTTTTTATGCGGGTAAGTTTTATTTCGGTTCCAATGTTTCGTGAAAGTGTTAATTTTTAATTATGTAATAAAAATACATCAAATCTTTCTTAAGGTTTCAAAAATACACTAAATTAGTCCCTTTTATTAATTAATTGATAGTCAAACCAAACGAAGAATATGATGAACAGGGGTAATTTTGTCATATTAAATTACAACTCAAGATTTTGACACGCATACGAATTTGATAATTTAGAAAAAAAATAAAAAAAGTAAGAAAAATAAAAATCAAAAATCAAAAATTAAAAGTTAGAAAAGAGAAAAAAAAATTAAAGATTAAAAACTTGGATCTCTAACTTGAAGATTTGAATTTTGAACCTAGATCTTTAACTTGAAGAAGTGGGTTTCCAATCAAAATACATTCACATTCAATCGGACAATCACACAAACACATTCGCATTCAATTGTAATCACAATCACACAAACACATCCATGGCCACTATTAACACCCTCATCTCTTCCCTCATTTGCCTCTTATCTTCTATGGCCACCATCACCCTCTTGACCCTCCATAATGTCTCCCTCGATGTCTTCTCCTCCCTCCTTTCCTCCACTTCGACCATTGTCGCATTGGCTTCCTATCAAATCGTTAACGATCTAGTTTCAACCAAATCATCCTAGGCTAACATAGATCCTTACGATCTAGTTCTAACAACAGGAACCTAAAAAAAAAAAATTATGGTTTTATCAAGTTGAACCCAGATCGTCAAGGTTTCAACCAAAATAACTCAGATATATGGGTTCTAACAATCTGTATTCTAATAAGATGAACCTAGATCATTAGGGTTCCAACTAAAGGAACCCAAATCGGAGCTCTTATAAGGCTCTAGGTCGTCTTGCTTTTGTAGAACAATCTCTTCGATAGAGTTTTGTTGTCGATGTTTTGCAAAGCCTTTACTTCTAAGTGAATGTTTGGTTCACGAGATCCGAGGTGAGATTGGGAAAAAAAAATTTTCCAATCTCACTCAATCCTACGTTTGGGTGTAAGAAGGGAAGCGAAGGGAAATCACCCATTCCTAGGCCTACCACCTATTTTTGCCAAGGCAGGAAATGAAATCATGACCAAAATGGTGAGATTTCATTTCCTACCTTAGCAGGAATGGGTCTCCCTCTCTCTTTCACGCCACACCACCACTAGTCACCGTCTCTTTCTCCCACCACCACCATAAACCACCCTAAACAACCAACATAATCTATAATCCACAACCAATTGCAACAACAGACCCATCAATCGCAAAATCCCAAATCAACCGCAATAGTTATATAGTACCAACAACAGACCCATCAACTTTCATCATCACTAGCAAGAAAGAGAGATAGGGATCTATCAAATATGAGATATTAATTTTTTAATCCAATCCAAACATAATCTCAATCTCACTTTCAATCTCAATCTTGCATACCAAACCTAGCCTACATGTTTTTTTAGAACAACCAAATCGCAGAACTATATTCGAAGTGTTTTTCTAGTGTGGATAACAGAAATCTACTTTGATAATGATGGGTTTGTTAGATAACATGTTTTATGGTCAGATTCCTATTGAGATTGGTGGTTTAACAAAGATTGGATGATTTTAAAGTAGCCAACAATTCATTCACCGGTCTCCATCTCAAAATGCAACCTAATCTCCTAATTTGGTTTTAATTTTTTTCTTATTTTTTAAGTTTTTAATTTTTTTCATAATAAACAATTTTAAATAAAAAATTAAATAAATATGATGTGACATGCATTTAATTTTCATTGATTCAAATTTATGTTTATTGAATTGTTATTGGTTAATAAATTAGGACAAAATAGTACTTTAAATGTTAAAAAAATAGACTTTTTGCACATATTGTTAAGTTTGACTGTTACTTTTTTTTCTCAGAGTGACTAAATTGATATATTTAGAAAACTCTAGGAAAGATTTGATCGTTTTTGAATTCATATTAAAAAATTGACACTTTATCAAAAATAAAGACAAAAATAAATTAATTGGCTTCTTTTTCATTTTCTTTGCTTCTTCTCTCAAATTTGAAAAATATTAAAAATGCAAAACAAATCAATGTCAGTAGAATCCAATCTTGAGTTGGTATCCAATCCAATTTCAATTAAAACTTGAAATTCAATCAAAGACAAATGAACCGAGTTAACTTCACATTAAAGAAAAGAATTTTTTACACCCAAATGAACTTTATTTCTAATTTATGGAGGTGAGTGGTGACCCACCAGGCTCAATGAAGGGCCTAGAAAACATAAATGACATCATAGAACCACATGAAAGTTTGTACTAAAAATGACAAGATAAAAAGAGTGGGTGAACTTTATATATACATGAGAAAAAAAAAAAAAAAAAAGGGAAGAGTGGACAGACTCGTGCTCCAATTATTTGTACACTTCTCTTTTATAATTTTTATTAGAGTTCAATTTATGAATATATAGAAAAAAAATTTACTTATATTATAAGAGTAAATGTTTCTTATACTTAAGAAAATATAATTTTAAATTATATATATAATGATATAAATTCAATAAGTCTCGATACACCGTTCACTATCAGTAACAAATTAAAAATGAAAAATGAGTGAATCAATAGAACCCTCAAAATAGTACTTCATGCTCCCACTAAATTAAGTTTAGATGAAATGAAATGACATTACATCGATGAGTCGTGAGTGAGGGCCCTTTTTCACATGCTTTGCCCATCACTTCCATTTTTTTAATCAATAATTAAGCACGTTGAATTTTCAGTGTTGTGGTTCTAACATCTCAACCCACTAAAACCAATTTATAGGATTCCTCATTTTCCAACAAAGTCACTGTTTTAGTGGTAAAAAAATCATATCAAAATCAAGTGTTGTAAGCTATTATTATTACTATGGTAGGAGTTCACTTTTATGATTTTTGGAGGGACTTCACAGCAAGAAGACCTAGAACAATCTCTTATACTTATTTTCTATCATGCTTTCACGAGTTCATTCACGTTATTGAATAGTTGATGTTCATTGAATTGAACCTTAAAATTTAGAGATGATAATTAAAGTATTATAAAATAATAAATTTTCCAAATTGGTAAATCAATACTCTTTTAGAACTCTACAGATGCTATATTGTAATAGGATTTTAAATTCAATTTCAAAATGATAGATACCAAAACCTTGTCACCAACTCAAAAAATTCAAGTCTATAGTTAGCTTCATTTCATTCTTTCTTATAGAGGTCTCGTAAGATTGCACACTTTTACACTTAATTGATTTTAAACTAAAGTACCCTAAACTTGTTTTCAACTCACAATTTCAACCTCATGAATATGATTAACTTCACTTAATTCTCTCTCTATCAACCATACAAGTCTTATATATGATAGCAAAATTCTAAACTTCGTTGATTTAAAACTCATAAAAATTAGAAGCTTGTTGTCGGCTCATAAATTCAAGACCATGATTAACCTATCTCTCTCTCTCTCTTTATCAACTATGTAGGTCATATACGATAGCAAACTTTTGAAATTCATTAATTTCAAATGAATGAAGTTCATGAATTCATTATCAATTCATAAATTTACGGTTCATAAAAAAATCTATTTCTCTTTCACTCAGTTATATTGGCCCCTATAAGTCAAAGGTCGAAACGTGCATGAAGCTTTATTGAAAGTGCAAGACATGGTGGTGGAGATGGAGATGAGATGGTGGAACAACTTCCAAAGTCAATCAACTCCACCCCACCCTCCTCCTCAACAAAAATATCATCAACTCTCAACCCAACCCCCCCACCAAGTGGAACTCCATCGTCTCCCCAAAAACCCTAATCATACTACTTGGCCCGGCCCACATGACCTTTGGAGAATCACAGCCTTTCAATGGCGCGTGTTCAACACTGTCCATTCAAATTATGGGCCCACCATCAAGTTTCTCACTTGTGTGTTCGCACACAATGATGACACGTGTGATGATGTCCCTCCTCTTTGCCTTTTGGGTTTTTGTGGGTTTGGGAAAAGCGACAAGCATTAAAGAAGTGGGCTCTCGAAGTAACATTATAGCTTTATCAACTTGCCCTTTTCCACTCCCTGGCACAATTTGTTTGAAGTGACAATTTTCTACTTCTTTTGTCAATTAATATTTTGTAAAAATGTAAAATTAAAAATACCGTGATATAGACTCTCGTTGTTACTTTATCGGTTAGAAAACTTTACAGTTTGTCCCTATACTTCGGAAAACCTTTACCTTCTTTAACATAAATTGATTTATAATCTTATCATCCGTAAATTATCTCGAAACTAATCACTTTAATCGTTGACGAAACTGATAAATTTTTTAAAACTTTGAGATAGTGAGTTCATAATCAAATTTGTGATTAAAAAATTGAAGGTTGTTCACAATATGAGGATGAAATTAAAATTTTTTCTTATTGATTTCATGAAATTTTATTTTTTAAATAATTTTTACACCAATCAATTCAGGACTCTATTAAAATTTGATGAGATCAACCATTATCAATACCATTCGAAAAGCAATGCCCATATCATAGGCAATTTTTCCTTTATACTAACAAATTTAATAGTGGAATTTAGATCACTACTAATAAATTAACTAATTGAGCCATGTGATTTGGAAACTTATTAAAGAAAATAAGAAGAAATATTCCATAAATTTTACATGTGATGTATAAGGAATTATAAATTCTATTTTTTTTTCTTTCAATAATAATGTTTCATCAAAATATGAATTAATTTTTTCTTTGTTGGTGATTTTCTCATTGCGTTGAATTCTCTAAGGTGATAAAAAACAGCCAAGGCTCAAAGTAATTTATTTTTTTATTTTTTTTTTCCATAAATTATTGGACATTGATTGTTCTTTTATTATTGTACATGAAAAGCATATTTATCTAAACAGTCCCCACAGGTTGAAAATGGTCCCCTTATAGATTTAAGACTAACCAACGTTGATAATAAGAAGTATGTTAATATTGTTTTCAAAAAATAATAATAATAATAATAAAAGGACATCAATCCTTTTCACAACAATAAATCTTCTAAAAAATCTAAAGTCTTCCTCACCATGTTGATTTATAAAATTTGTTTGCCTTTTAAATTATCAAAATTAAATTGTATATCCACGTTTCCCAAAAAATTACTGCTTCAAACCCTAATTCATAACCCAAATCAAAGCAATTTTTTTTTTTTTAAAGGTACCTAAAACTCTTTCGGCAAAAATTGTAGAACATGTTGGATTTTGTAATGTTGTGTATGCAATTATTCCTTGTTTATATTAGATTGAAAAAATTTTAATTTCATCCCTAAATTTTAGAAAATCTTCGCTTTTTTAACATGGATTCATTTATAAATCCGTCATTTCTAAAGTTTTGATAAATTAATCAGTTTCGTCCCTCTAACCAAATTTTTAATGGTTAGCAGTGATAGAAAAATAAAAAAACTGTTTTACCCTTGATATTTTTGGATAACATGAAAGTACTATTTTACCCTTTAACATAAAAATTTAAAAACCTTCCACCATAAAAAGCAACACGTCACTCAAATTTTTTTTTTTCAAAAAATAAAATAACTTCAACCAATAGAATATTAACATGTATCACCTTATTAGAAAAAAATTCAAAATTCAAAAAAAAATTTAAAAATGTTAAAGTTGTAAAAAATAATAATAATAAATAAATAATAAATAAATTAAAGATCTAGATTTATCCAACCAACCTCTGTAACATTGATCAACACAAGAAGAAGACCCATAAAACCAAATTATCATCCTCACAAACCAACCACAACAATCATCCTCACAAACCAACCTCAATGGTTATCTTCATCTCTCTCTTTTTATTTTTGGGTGCAATCTAGGTTCAACCCAGATTGTGTTTATCACTGAGCATGACCTGGTTTCAGATCATGCTCAGCAATGAACATGATCCAAGTTGAGCCCAAATCATCAAATACAATCTAGGAGAGACTCATATCATGTTCGACGATCTAGTTCAACCTAGATTGATGATCTGGGTTCCAAACCCAACTCGTTGATCTAGGTTGAACCATATCATTGTTCGATGATCTTGCAGTGACACACCTTTAGCTGCTTCTACGTCATCTCCCGCTAGTTGCCATTTCCACACCCTTGGTCGCTGCTGCATCATCTCTCTTCGGCTACTATTTCCACACCCTTGGTTGCTACTACATCATGTCTACCTTTTTTTTGTGATTTTTGGAAATTTATTTTATTTTATATAATTTGTGTTTTGTAAGTTTTTTTTAATTTATTTAATATATATATATAAAATCTTGGTTTTTTGTTAATCTTTGAACGAAGTGTCCTAAGATGTCAAATGGATAAGACATTTGGGTTGATTTTGGTGGGTTTTATTTTTGAGTGAAGATGAAGATTCACATGGTAGATGAAGATCTGGAATTTTGGTTTAAAAGACTTTTTTTTTTTTTTTTTTTAATTCACTTCTTATTGTATATGTTTTATTCATTTTTATTTTTTAAGATTTTTTATATTTTAATTAATTTTTACTCATTTTAATAATCATATATTTTAACTAAATATATTTTAATTTCTCAATTTTTTTGGTGTTGACATATGGCATTGATGTGTAAAGACATAAATACCCTTAGTGCTATTAGGTTTGACTAAAAATACTCTTACTGCCATTTGGTTTGACTAATATTTTACCGACTTTAAAGACTTGAGTAATTAGTTTCAAGATAATTTAAGGATTATGGGTTCATAAATCAATTTGTATTTAAAAAAATGAAGATTTTTCAAAATATAAAGACAAAATTGAAATTTTTCCTATTAGAATAGACTAAACATAGGCAAATATATACCTTAAAGATTTATATTTGACTGGGATGATTTTTGAAAACCATTTTCAAATAATAAACCAGACAACTCTGGAAAAAAATATTTCCATGAACTGATAATATTGTCAGAAAACAATCTATGCTGCGATATTTTTGGGCTCCACTTTGAATTATATTTGTATGGATTCCATCATTTGCTCTTTTCTCCTCCAGGCTTTCTTCTTCTGGATAAAGCCAACTTGCCTTTGGCATAATTACTTTTTTTGGTGAAAATTCTATTGAGAAATTAAATTATTTTTTAGCCTCTCACTCATTTCATTATCTTATAAATTTTTCTAAACTAATGTCTGGAAAAGGGCCCAAACCAAGTATGCAATACATTATTACGAGAAGTCCTTTCAGTAGGCCAAAATGAACATAAATTATTAAAAAAAAAAAAGAAAAGTATGTGATATTAAAGATCTCTTAACACCCGTCAAGATTGAGCATTATTAACACGGTTTGGATAGTTGCAAGTCACCTCACACTTAAACCTATTTATTTTGCTGAAACTCATGTCCTTACAAAACTAGAGTTTGAAAAATCCATATTTTAAAAAGATCCGTTAAATCAAATTTTTAGAGTAAAATAAAATAAAATAAATTTATGTAGACGAAGTTTGTATGGCCCATGCAGGTCTCGAACCTGTGGCTTTTGCGTTATTAGCACGATGCTCTAACCAACCGAGCTAATAGGCCAAGACATTTGTCCCAAAGAGAACAAAAGCTACTGTACATTTCAACTGCCAGCCTATTTATACTTCGACATAGGCACTAAAATACATGGAAACCAAGCCAAATCTAACCAAACCAACCGGAGCCATGAGAGGACACCACGAGCCGCGCTCGAGCTCCTCCTGCGCAGCCTGCAAGTTCCTGAAGAGAAAATGCATTCCCAACTGCATTTTCGCCCCATATTTCCGCTCGGACGAGCCTAAAAAGTTCGCCAAAGTCCACAAGGTTTTCGGCGCCAGTAACGTAAGCAAGATCCTCACGGAGGTCCCCGCCGAGCACCGGGAGGACACCGTGAACTCGCTGGCATATGAGGCTGAGGCAAGGCTGAGAGACCCCGTCTACGGCTGCATTGGAGCCATAGCTCTCCTCCAGAGGAAAATGGTCGAGCTCCAACAAGATTTGGCCATTGCAAGAGCAAGACTTGCACGTTACACCACTACCACTAGCACTATTAATAGTAACTTCTCTTCTTCTTCTTCTTCCTCCTCCTCTTCGTCTTGTAATTTGCAAAGTGATATTCATGTGAATACCCTTGTCGGATTCAATGATTTTCCGGCTTGTGGTGGCGGATTTATGGAGAATTTCGTGCAGAATTCATCGGAGTTGCAAAAAGTTGGAGGTGGGTATATGTATGAATTTAACCAAATCCCATATATATGATCATGTTCTCTGTTTTTCTCTGTGTTTTATTGTTGATAATAACTTGGAAAGAAAAATTGGGCTATATATATGTTTTATATCTTTGTTTCCAATCAAGATTAGATAAAAATTGTGATATACTATTGAATAAACTTGAGATTTGGAAAGATTAAAAAGAAATCTATATGTTAGTTCAAGTGTGATTCTTGTTTGGAAGTTTTTTTTTTCACCATCAGGATGATAAAAACGTACAATAAATGTCTAACAGTTTATTTCTGTTTTACCTTTTATGATAAAGGAATTGGGTCCATTGAGTAGATTGTTTTAAAAAAGGTGGTGATTTCAACTTTTCGGATACATTCAACGGTTAAAAAATTTATATTGAGATCATGAATATTAAAATCAGATTGTTTGAAAAGCGTTGATTGGATTGTTGCTATTTACTTTAAGAACCAAAATAGTGAATGTTGAAATCTGATCATATCTGAGAGGTAAGATTTAGTTTTTCATGTGTGTAGCAGGAAAATGAACCAAAACTTGATAGATAAATTTCTTGGTGGTACTGCTTACTTTTCAAGAAACAAAACCAAGTGTGAAGCGTTATATTTGGTACTTGCATATAATAATGATCGTAGGCACTACATTGATGGATTGGTCTTCTGTGTTTGTTATTCAATATTCCTGTACAACATCTCAGCAAGCTTCACGTGCACTTGTTCACATATACTTGGCCAGACTCCTCTAAACATGAACCATGATATGTTATTTCACCTTTTATCTTTTCTAATTCATCCTTTTTCCTTGAATGATTCTGCCTAATTTTGCAACGAACATTGTACATTTTAGTTGTGCAATCAATGAATGAAGTTATCTAAGTCGTTAAAACAATAGCCTTCGAAAGGAATTCCATATATATACTAGTTTTATAAGGATATGATTTCATTAATTCTCTTTGAGATGTGACTAAAATATTTCGACATATAAATGATTTTGAAATATGTTGAATATCTTGTTTACTATTTTGAAAGTTGTAATAAAAACCTTTAAAAAATATCTTATACTATCCTTGCTTTTCATAAAATTTACAAGAAATCTCTAACTAGGCATATTTTTGGTTCCTCCATTGAGCTGTGTTGAACTTATAAAGTTTCAGTTATGTGAAACATTAATAAATTAAATAATCAGGATTTATCCTATCTTATTTTGTTTCTTTATTGAACTAAATCTATATATTTTTTTTCCCTCTAAATAAATAGATTAGAAGTTTTTCATATCTTGTTTATCAATGTGATACATGAATATCAATTCATAAATGTTGAGATCAGCTGAGAATCCTAATATATTTTGTTTATAACTATGCTAGAAACCTCAAATGTTTAAAGTGATATTTATCCTAAAAATAAGAGAAAGGCATTGAATTTTCATTGAATCATTATCTGACCAAATGCCTATAGATTATGGAGCATCTAGTACATGGTGATAGATTTCAGTTTTCTATGAACAGTTGAAAGCAAAAAAAAATGTCGTTAGACCAGCACAGTAAGTCCAATCTAGATGGAGTTGGGATTGTTGAAAGCTTGAGCCATCAATTTTGGTGCAAAGAAATTGCAATAATAATGATTTCACCCAACCCCACCAAAATTGCTATTAGCTTTGTAGCAATGCGAATCCAAAGAAATGAATTTTCTAAGATTCAAAAGGCTTGTAGATTTTTTCATCTCTCTATAAGAACTTTCAACCAAAAAAAAAGAAAATCTTTATCTCATAATGAGAAGGTATAAATGTGAAGATTTTGTTCTATTGACTGTCTCTGTAAAGTTCCATCAAATGTGATCCTATAATGAGTTACAAAAAGCTACAAGAATTGAGTTAGCATCAGTCACTAGAACAGTCACTGATAGGGCAAATTATATGCATAGCAACGATAGTTCAGTACTATCTACTGCTAGCTCTTGCTAGCAAATCTCTAAACTACAAATCGGGCTTTCAAGAAAACGTGTATTTAGGATTGATGGGTTTCGAATTAGCAATACTTTGATTTGGAGAAATCCCTTCCAATCTGGATTGCAGTCGATGTAATGCACAGAAATTTTGATCACTTGTTGGAAAATAATGTTATCCATTTCCCCTCATGTACACATATAAAAAATATATATTTTTTAACACTAAATAACCGAGGATATGTTTTATTAGCACCAAAGAACTGAATTAATGTTTTCTAGCATATTTTTATTGGTCAATTTTTTAATGACAACAATACCCTTGTTTCAAAATTTTAAAAAACTTGCTCATCATCTTTTAACTTAATGTATAATGTTTGGTTCTGGGCTTTAAAATGTAAAAATACCCTTATTTTCAACATCATTAACCATCAATTTCATCAATTCTACCACAACAACATCAACCATCCCTCAACAATATCCAAAAAAATAAAAATAAAAATAAAAATAAAATCAAAACTAGGTGACGCAGTTCAAATCTCATCGTAATTCGAATGCGACTCAAAGGATGTGATTTGAATGCAAATGGTATCTTTGAATCGTGTCTTAATCGCTATGAATCTGTCAACAACATTAAAAAAAAATAAAATCAAGACAAGGGACTGAGTTTGTCGAATCCAAACACAGAACCATTTGGTTATGAGGAACCGGATTAAAAAAAAAAAATTGAAGGAGATGAAGAGTGTTGGTTGGTTGTCGATGATGGAGGAGGACGTAGGAGTGACAGAAAGAGAGAAATGGAGGCATGAGAGAGAGAAGAAAATGGTAGGGTAGAGAGAGATGAAAACTTAAATTTTATTATTATTATTATTATTTAAAGGATATTAGAGTTTTTTTTCATTCAGATAGGTATTAATAAAACTCATTTTAATTACTTGATGATAATTAAACATAATACTAGTTTTTTGACGCTATTGACATTATTTGCTCATAAAACAAGATCACTTTAAAAACATAAAGATGATATACTAAAATTTGAACTATAATATTACAGTAATGGTCTTGCGGTTTTGAAAATTGTAATATAAGAAAGAAACTAATATCAGGATTAACAACTATTCGTGCATATACATGTAAGTTCACAAAAATAGATACAACACAAGCACATCACCTTAAAATGTTTTGAACGAGAACCAACTAATGTTACATACGACTTTGATTGAAGTTAAATTCTGAAAAGTAGTGTCCATGAGACTCTCAGCTACGACTTTTCTTCCCTGTCGAAAGCTATTAAAAAAAATTAGTAAACCGCTCATTAGACCCTATATAAATCCTAATAATCAAGCACATGAGAACATCAAAATTCAATAGGATACTACCAAATCGCCTCATAAGTCAGACTGAACAAAATCTAATGCAACCAACCAATAACAAAACAAAAGAACACTTCCATTGGAGACGACACATGATAAACAAAGCAGAGCGAGGCATCAGAATTATGATCTTGTTACTCTATACCTCCAATATTCCATTCTTTTCATTTTCAGAGATAAATTTCACTCTTCATTTTCTAGGCTTCAAACACTACGGGCACACCCTACAGCCTCCTGTCCCCCCCAGTCAAAATCATATGCGAACTATCTGCACTAATCGTTAAAAGTACAGTCTGCCCCTAATCAAAATCATCATGCGTGAACTATCTGCACTAATCGATAAAAGTACATATATATTGTGACATCCCACATGATTTCAACTACAATGCAATATCAGGAAAAACCAATAGAAGTAACGGAATCTCAAATCTTGCACAACTTCCTTGTACTTATTGTAAAACCTTGTGATCGAAACACTATTTGGATCGTGAAACGAAAATCATTAGTGTGGCACACTGGCACTACGACTAAACATTACTGGGTCGAGCTCAACACGTACGTACATATTTATACAAACTTAAAAACATAATTTTAATCAACCAAACAACACAAATCCAAATCGAACGCAAGAAAAAATTCACAATCTTGGCAAACGTTCTAAAACCAGGCACATGAACATAATATTCTTTACAAGAAACCAAGTCAGTAAAATCGACAAATCAATAAATTCACTTCAAAATAGTATCTCTAACAAATCAAATTCTTCAAAAACTTACCTGAACCATCACCAATGGTCTCTCAAACTTCAATATCTATTCATGGCCCGGTGCTAATTTGGACCGGAGGTGGAGTGGATGTAGGCTAAGAGGAGCAGGAGGAGAAGGAGTGGCAGTGTTGGCGGTGACATAGTTGACACACCGGATTGACGTCAGCAACCGTAATGGAGTTGATGACTTCAAACAAGTCATTGGATTTTGTTAGTTGGTTAACGGTGTAATCGGTTTTTACCGTTGATAGAAGAGAAGCTTAAACGTTTTCTGTTAGTAGTTAAATTAGTTAAAGAAACAAACATGAATTTATGTTTATGCAATTTTGGATCCTTCAAAGGACGCTATTTTGAATAGAGTCTATAAATTTATTTATTTATTTTTGTATATATAAGAAGAGTAGTTATGAATAACTGGAGATTAAGAAAACTAATTTTAAAAGTTATTTATCGGTTTTTTTCTTTATTGATTTGTCATCAAATTTAACATGAAAATAAAATCAAAATTAGTTATTTGTTTAAGAAGGAAGAGACTTATAAGTAGATGGTTAAAAAAAAAGAAAAAACAATAATTCTAATGCAAGTTACAACCATTAAACTATTAGAATCCATTTAGTATATTATATTAGATTGAATTGAATTGAATTACATTAGATTAAATACTATCATATATTTGGCATATCATAACATTGAATTGGATATGAATGAATGTGTAATGACTGTTTCATAGTTTACAACTAGAACTATATTATTAGAGTCGGACCTGAACCTGCACAGGAGGAACAATCGTCCCAAGCCCATTATTATGGGTCCCAAACATAACTATTCAACTAATCAGTTTTTCACGTCGAGTCCAAAACTGAATTTATAAAACTTTTTTAAAATTTATTTTATTTGTAGCTAATGGACCAAGAAATGATATATATATATATAATTTATTTTTTTTTTTTTTAATTAATATTATTATTTTATTTAAATCCTAATATCTTTATCAAGTTTATAGAATACATGAACTACATGGAATATGCTTATCTATATACAAAGGTACTTATCTTATAATATCATTTTTTTAAATCTTAATGGATCCTTATTTACACACCAAAAAGGCCCATTTCAAATTTTTATAATAGAATTCTATAATCAACCGATCAATACCATATTTCTATGATTCCAAACTTCTACATGATCAAATATAAGCCCATACTAAAGTACTACTTAAAATCTTAATCAAAAGCTAGAAAGCAAACATCTGAGAAGATAAATTATGAGACTTTATTCTAACACCAAAAAAAAAAAAAAAAAAAAATCCTAAAATGAATTTAATTTCCATTTTTTACAGTCAATTTATAAAAATCCCTCAATTTTGGACCAAACATTTTCAAACCCCTCTTGTTCATTTCCTCCAATACAAATTTGGCCTCCTCAAACCTCCTCAAACTGATAAGCCTACTAGCAAGTATCCCAAAACACTCCGTATCCAATTTTAGGTCTCTATTTCCACAAACCATCACGAACTTCACTGCCTGCGCATAATAGCCTGACCCCAACAGCGCCCCGATAACGTGCGTATACGTTGAATATAAAGGTGACTGTCCATCATCCGCCATCCTCCTCACCAACACCAAAGCCCCATCTACTTTTCCCGCCCTACACGCGCCCAAAACCAGCGCGTCATACGTGCGCGCGTCGAAACCTAACTGGGCTTCCTCGATCATTTTCAAAACCTCACTCGCAGCCGTCAGATCTCCATCATAACAACAAGCCGTCAACAGGTAATTATAAGCCGTCAGATCAGGCGAGACTTTAAGCTGTCTCATCAGCTCCATCACGCGCCACGCCTCCTCCATTTGCTTCCCACGCGTCAGCACGCTCAATATCGGGTGAAAACTGCACGCGTTCAGGCCATACCCACCACGCGCCATCGCGTCAACCAGCCGCAGCGATTCTTCGAGTCTCTTGATCTTGCACAACCTCGCGATGAGCGCGTCGAACGCGTGCTTCCGCGGGAGGCCCTTGTCGAGACGAGCTAGGGCTTCGTAGAGGTCGTCGAGGACCGAGAGAGAGGCCTCGGTGTTGGTGACGAACTTGAACGTGTTGCTGGTGTTGAAGCAACCGTCTGCCATTCGCTTGTTGAGGAGCTGCCGTACGGTCTCAAAGTCTCCGTCGCGTGCGGCCGCGTTGACGCGGTCGTCGTAGTAAGCGCTGGTGGGGACGTCCGGGAAAGCGTCGGCTTCGGCGGCGAAAAGACGGGCCCTGAGGGCATATTGGAGACTTAGAAATCTAATGGGGAGTTTTCGGAGAAGTGACATTTTTTTTAAGGCGTTGATCGGAGCAAAGATGGAGGGTTTTGGCCTTCTGGGGGATTTTAGGGTTTATGGTTTTAATCAATTTTGGAGATAGAGGTTTCTTAATGGGCCTAATGGGCCGACTTTGTTTCTTAGGCCCATTATGTTGTTGTATGAGGTCCAGTAATTGAATGTACTTGCTGAAACAATGAAAGGAGGCCCAAATGTAAACAATTCGGTTAGTGGTGCTGGCCAACTGATGTACATATTCATGCGTGTTCTGTTTATAATATTTAATGAGTTATATAGTAGTACCATTAACATGGGGTTATTTAGAATAAAAGTGTAGGTGTTTTGGATGGATCAAAATTTTCTGGAGAGAATTGAGTATGGTTATGTTTTATGGAAATAATATGATTAATGTAATATGATTTGAAGGGAAAATATACGGTGCATTGAATATATTAAGACTTTCTCTAGAGAATGAAGTATGAACTCTGTACAAACAATTATGTCCGATGATTGTGTAACATGTTTTGACGATGTCAATTCGTTTCCACAAATTTCAAATTCAAAACTCTAACATTTTTAACTTGATAAATGTAGTGTTAACTATATACTAATTACACGATTCTTTTGCAGGAGTGGTTAAATATTTTTCTTGATCTTCTTAAAATTAAGGGTTATTATAAAACACGAAATATATATAGTTTTCTCTTAATGTAATCTCTCTTCTTCACCATAATATATATATATATATATATATATATGCAATGCAAGTCTAAGAGAAGTTGAAAATACTAGTGAAGCAGTAGCTGTATTGAATGTAATTAAATCTTGCTCCGGAGACAAGATCTTTAGCAGTGATAATTGAGCTCGATGTTGATGTGGTTGTGGATTATATTTTCTCAAGTCTCAAGTCTCAAATCTCAAGGCGGCCCCCTTTCTCTGAAGTTGGTCTGGTAATTAAGGTTTTACTAGAGGTGATTGTACCACGGTCTCTCCAGAATATTTGTTTTGTAGCTAGAGATTTTATTAAGGTGACTCATACTTCAGCAAAATCTGTGTTTAAATTGAATGAGAAATCAGTTTGGATCCATGAGCTTCTCCCTCTTTTAGAAGTTAGTACCAGACAATCTCTAGTTAATTCGCTTTGTAATATCTTTTTTTATGTAATAAATTCCCTTTTAAAAGAGACTTTATATGCATATATTCTTCAAATTCAATAAGTTAACATTCAATTATATAAATTGACGTGAATATATAAAAATTATTGGATGGTAGTAAAACCCTTTAGAGATGAACAAATTCCAAACCACAATGAGATTTGTTGTGCAGAAGGAACCAGAAATCATGGCCACTACAATTTGGTCAGAATCCTGAGAAAAAGCCTATAAACATTTGCTCAGCTCATAGTCCCAGAAACCTAATTCATGCCGAGAGTAAAAACTCAAGTTAATGTAGAGAATCATCCCAGGGAGCTTATCAGATTTCATGCATTTACAACATTGTATCATGCATTAAGTTATAACAGTTGTCGATTTACGTGCTAAAAAGACACATATCTAACATTGAATTGTATTGAATTCATTTGTACTCATCAACTACAGCAGTAGGTTTAACTATTAACTACATTAGTTGACTTTGATCATTTTGAATTAATCTATTCCAATTAGATGCAATTCACTCATGTCAATCAACCTAAGCAATATATAGGATTAGAAGATTAATAACGCTAAATGTTTTTGTTAGTTACCATCAAACTCAAAAGTTCAAGTTAATACGAAATAGTTCAACTATGGTATTTAAGAATTGAGGATGACATATTAATACGTCTCTTCATGTGCAACGTGAACATGTGACAGATATTGGGCACATGTTAAATACTCCATATTGTATAATATGTATAACAGAGACAAAAATTTCAGATAAATGGGGGAGAGAGAGTTTGAATTAAGAACTTTCAAACTCTGATACTATGTTACATACAATCAGATTTAAAAGTTTAAGCTGATAGGAAATAGTTCAATTATAATTTTTAAGACTTAAGATTAACCACTAATAATTTTAGTGGATTTTTTATTTCATAACAATAACATTGTCATCTATAGAAACTAAGATGCTTTTCATATATGGAACTGATTTTTAGTGTAGATAAGGATAGACAAAATTAAGGGTGGGAAAAAAACTAGGACTGATCGGACCTGACCTGAAAAAGTCGATTTTCAATTAGTATTCGGGGCAGGGTGGTTTTCAGTGTCATAAACAGATCAAAATCGATTTCGGATCCGTTTTGAGTTGAAAAATCTGAAACTGACCTTAAAACCGACTTAAGAAATAAGAAAAAAAAAATTATAAAATCTAAACCTAAACAGCTAAAACTCATCACACTCAAAAGTCTCTCACGCTCATTCTCACTCTCACTCTCACCATGCCGCCACTCTCTCCACTCAAAAGTCTTCATCTTCAACCTTATTCTTCAACCTACACAACCTTTTTCTTTAGCCTATCTATCATCCCTCCAATAACCTCCATGTTCTTCTTTATCTTTAACCAACACCATCGTCGTCAAAACCACAACTCACACACCATTGTCATCAAAACCAAATACTTGTCTGTCATCTTCAACCTGAGTCTTCTTCATCGTCATCGCCCTTTTCAACCTTAGTCTTTTTCGTTGCCATTTGTCCTTCATTGTCGTCGCCTTTCCATCTATCATTCAACTCCAACAACCTACCCCCGTCAACCTTGTCGACCCTACAAAACTTTCATCTCTTCTATTCACACCTCCATCGTTGGTTTGTAATAGTGGTCGGTTTCTTCTTGTCCTCCATAGCTAGTTTGGTTAACTTATGTGTATTTTTTAATTTGTTTTTCTTGTCACATGGGGTTTGTAATTAGTGGATTTGGTGATGAACTGAAAATTTTGGTTATGGACTAGTAATGGGTGGTGTTAATTTTGTTTTTGGATTTTAGTTAGGATTTGGTGGTGAATGGTTGAGAAACCGATGTAAACCAACAAGACCAAATCGACCTGATACTAGTTGGTCCAAGTCGGTTTCGCTCCCTAAATCAAATCGGGTCAATTTTCCATTGAGGAAACTGAATAAAGTCGGTTTCGGGGTTGGTTTTGTCCAAAACTAACCCGACTCGACCCATGCCCAGTCCTAGACAAAATTATTCATGGATATAGATATTTAAGTATTCACTTTATTTGAAATAGGGATGGATACTATTTTAATGGAGCCAAGGTAAGAATGGATAAAATCTTAATATCCATTTATTTTTGGGGATAGGGATGAATATGTTCTATGCATCCGGATCCATTAACAAATTTAATATTTATAAATATAATAAATTTAATTATCAAAACTAATTATATAATCATTTTTTTTTAATTTTTGTTAATCTTTAATTTTAAAAAAAAAAAAAAAAATATATATATATTTATATCATTAAGTTTTTTTTTTTTTCCTTTTCCAGTTCACAATTTTTGACAATAAGTTTATCTTTATTATTATTATTATTATTATTAAATTTTATGAAGGTTGATTACATTTTTATGACTAGATGTTAATTACAATTTTCTCGTATAAAATATGACAATTGAACTTTTTTGTTAGATGTGGAGACACACACAGCGATCCTTTTCTGAGTACAGATAATATTCTTTTGGATTTGTGTCACTTATTGTAACGAGGATAAATATGGGTAATGGGAATATGTATGTCAAACAAATACAGGGATGAAAACTGGGCTCTTCGTTCCTATCTACTCCATTACCATTCCTAAATACAATCACCTTCTTCCATTTTATGTGGGCATTCCTTCCATCTTTATGCGGATTGATCATTCGCTATGAGAATTATTTTCTGGACCGCACCATAAATGTTAATAATAATCAAAATTGAAAAATAATTAATCTCGAAATTTTCAAAAGTCATTAATAAAAAATCCTCCTATTGTTAGCCTAAAAGTTCCCTAAACAAAAGAGCGGTTTGTTGTTCCAATTTTAATCAAGTTTTAACAGAATTTTAAGATTCTCTCAAATTAATTACATCATGACTGTACTCAATCGTGCTATATATTATTAAACTCGTATGTTGGCCATGCATTTATGATATTGTTTAATATTGCATATGGAAAGTTAGGTATATATTGAAATGAAAGAGAGATCTAAAGAGCGCAATCAATCAAACATAGTAACAAAAATCCAGGAGTAGTGAACTAACTTTATCGAGACAGTTGATTAAACAAGCTAATCTTAGAACTAATATTCGACATTAAATAACTTAAATCTTTTGTGAAAAGACGTGATGGGTTTTAATCGATACCCAGCTGGAATAAAGGAGACAGCAGAACCTGATAAGAGTAGTAGTAGCAGCAGAGACTAGAGAGGAATCACATAACAACACATAGTCGTAGATGCGTTAGCATGCAGATCATGCATATCCATTTTTCTTTTCTATAAAATATAAAAAGAAACAGGCAGATAAAAAGAGCCTCCTTTGAAATCTTTTATAAATCTTTTTTGTTTTTTAACTATATTAGAAGAAAGGTTCTGGATAATGTCTAAATAATGCCTACTATATTATTTCAAATTTAGATGGAAACAAAATCTTTATTTTTTTCATCTCTACCAGCTGGCGCCGTTGGCCAACTGCCCCTATACCTTTAGTGGGATGGATTGGACACCCAAATAGTTCAAAAATAAAAAGCTCTTCCATCATTTTATGTAGATTATCTTTTCATATTGATATCTCTCTACCTTCGTATAGATAGATTCTTCTCATTTAAAAGTAATTCTTTGAACTGTATCACAATATTCCTATCCTGATTAATTCCAGTAATTTCCTGGATCAGTTTCAATCCTTAAAAATTTATTTTTTTCAAAGAATGAATGTTAGATATTCTCTTAACACAATCCTAAAACAGTACATAATACCTAACTCTTATATTTTGACATTATGAGAGATATTAGCTAGATATATTTGTGGAAAATCAAGACTTTGTTAGTATATGATAAAAAGTCAAGTTGTATAAGTACCTCATATATGATAAAAATAATGATAAAGTCAATTTTTGGTAGGGGTCTACTACTTGTTAGTATTTGTTTTTTTTTTTTAACAAATCAAATCTTTTAAAACCACTATAGATGATGAACATTATGATACGGTTTAGATCATATATCCCTATTAATTGTTAGTATTTGTTATTGAGTGGTTACCGAGTTTACCTATAATTATATTAATTATTATTATCATTATTTATTTCAGATATTGTATTTTTTTTATATAAATTCTATCATATGTAATTTTGCTATAAAGATAAATGAGAAGAATGAGTTACTTTGTCTCCAAACATCAACTTGGTATAGAGCCTATTCACAGAGACTAATGTATGTCCTCATCATATCTTGTCCTAAAAATGCCAAAGGAAACAGAAAATAACAACATAGATGCCCAAATCACCCATACTCAAAATATATATAGCAATAAGATACTAATGTACGTTTCGTGTTATATTTTTTTTAATGATGTGTTTATATCTGTCTTTCTCTCCTGTTCTTAGATTAATGAGATTGTGGTATGTTAAAAATTTTGCATTCATTGCCCCTTTTTTTGTAGTGTAATTAAATAGTTAAGATATCATTTCAAAAAACAAATTGTAAGAATTTTTATATTATCTTAAACTCCTTTAAGAACTTCTGAAAAAAAAAAAAGCCATTGCAATAGAGTAATTTGATTTTTCTTGTCTCTTTTGTTTGTTTTTTTTTTTTTATTAATATAAAAAATCTTTCAATTTTTTTCTCACCACTTGTCTTGTGTTTGAACACTTTACCCCTTTACATATGCATGATGTTCGGTCCCCATTTGGGGCCCAGTTTGAACTTTACATGTATATTGATATTTGTCTATATCGATAGATATAGAATAACCTTCTAAACATATATGCTACTCTCTTTGTATGTGTGAATATAGCTATAGCTCCAAAAAAAAAAAAAGTGTGTGCAAGCTAAATTAAGAAGAATTAATTAGGGCGGTAATAGGCGAGGATATGACAAGCGAGCATCTCTAGTTGTGTCATAGTCATTATCATGTGTGCAAGCAACTTTGAGATGCGGCCATTTATATGTTTACAAAAATACTTTTACACATTTAATTGCATAATTCTGGCATGGACCTTTTCCTTTTTCCTTGTCATAGATTAGGATTGAATCTTGGGCTCTTGTCTTTTTTTCTTTTGAAAAGCAGACATATTTTATTCAATAAATATCTGGGAGTATATTATTAGAAATATAATTTAAAACAAAATAAAATCAAAATTGACTAAAATTATTTCTGAAAACTAAAATGGCAAGCCTATAAGCTGTCTCACTACCTCTTTTAAATAACAATAAAAAATATTCCTAATGAAAAGACCTTCCACGATTGAATAATTTTGAGCCTGAATTATCAAGATAACCAGTCGAATATTTGTTTCCACAACTTGAGGTCTCAAGTCATAAGCTAAAGTAAATTTCAAACCCTCTCGAACTGTCACACATTTAATCAAAAAACAGGGGTGAAAAAACCAGTCATCTTCATTGAGAGAGCATATTTAATAACCCTAAGATGGTCTCGAATCAAAACTCGAATCTCTAAAAAATTAGACATAATATCGGTTGTTGCATCCACATTTAGTTTAAGGGATTCCTTATCAAGAGATTGTCATTTAACATGTGAAACAGGAGAAGAAGCAACTGATAGTTCTCTATTAATACTATGTAATTTTTGGTACTTAGAAAGATAAAAGGTAGTTTCTTTCAAGATCAACTCATCGTTCTGAGGTGTCTCACCATAAGCAATAATATTCCTATCCCCTCAGATGATCCATAAAACAAATAATCGCAACTCAAAAGTAAAAATAGAAAGATGGTCTCGCATAAAAAAAAAAAAAATTAGGCTTGACATGGAATAACTTGAGAAACTTCTAAAGTGAGTCCAAAAGATGCTTTTCAGCCAACAATTTATGCCTGAGGACACATAATGAGCGCACGAAAAATTGACTCCTCCTCATTATTACAGCAGCCATAAATTTTAGAACAATTTACCCTCATCTAGATAAATTAACACCTATAGACAACAACTCATGGAAAATCTGTTACCCAAAAATCCTAATCTTACTTGAGATTTTAAGACCCTACAAAATTTTACCAACAGTTATTTGAACTCTCATCTAATGACTTTCTATTAGAACAGGAAGCCATAAGGACGGAATAACTCGATTTAATCGAATATTGCTCATTTGAATTAAAATACCACACTATGCTATCACAATGGTGTGAATTGCTCAGTGGAATCCCCAAAATAGAAGGTACATTAACTGGCCGAAAAATCTAATTTACTAAACTAATATTCTACTCTTCGTTCTTAGAGATCAATTAAGGTACTCTTAAATCTACAAAATGGGAAATTGGGCAATTGATGGGGCGAAAAAGAGAGGGTAGTTTGAATTCAAGGAGCTCGAAAAACCCTTACAGAATGACCATTACTACTATGCCATTTAATTTGTAGCCCTAAATTAATAATTGATTTGCTCCACATAATACTTTGTCAAATTGTAGAAGACCCATTCTTGCTTTGAGTAGCCATAAAACAAATTCCAGGATAAAATTTATCCTAAAGAACTCTCGCCATCAAATAAGTTGGATAAAAGATAAGTTGCCACGCCTGTTGAGCAATTGAAACCTGATTGAAAGCCCCTCCAAATCTCAAAAATCCATCCCTCCAACCTTCTTCTTCTTACACAATTTGTCCCAACTCCACTAATGTAATTTTTTGGTGGTTTCATCTCTTTTCGGGTAGAACCTAGCTGCTAAGGATTGAAGTTTAGTACAAAGAAGAAGGAATGCAAAAAAACACTTATTGTATAAATGAGAACAGATTGGATGACTGTCTTTATCAAAATTTCTCTATCCGTGATGAAAAAAACCTTGGTTCGTCAAATCTATAATTGTTTAAGGACCTTGTTCTTCAGATGCTTAAAAACATCATTTCTGCTCCTCCTAATAAAAAAAGGGAGGCCTAAATATTTCTCATGAAAAAAGATAGCTGACATTTGAAGAGAAGCTTGAATGCTCTCCCTAAATTTATACCTCACATTCGAACTGAAGTGATGACTGACTTTCGAAAAGTAATATCCTAACCTAAATCAGACTCATGTGAATGCAAAATTTCTTGAATCTTCTTTGCCTCATTGAAAGTGGCCCGGGCAAAGAGAAAACTAACATCTGTAAAAAAATAAATGAGTAACAGATTATCCTTTTCGAGTACAAGAAAACCCTATGATAGTTCCTTTAGTCTTAGCCTCCTTTAGTAAGCAAGATAAACCCTCAGCACATAAGAGGGATAAATAAGGAGAAAAAGGACAACTTTGTTGTAAACCACAAGAGGGAATAAGTCTGCCTTGAGAAACACCATTCAATAGAACAGAGAATTGAGATGTACTCACTCAATCATACACATCAACTCTAAACTGCTCATCAAACCTTAATTTTAACATAATTACTTTTAAAAAGGACCACTTATCTCTATCATAAGCTTTACTTATATCAAGCTTAGAGGCCAACCAATCCTTCCTCCCACATGTTTTCTTCCTCATTTAATGCACACGCTCAAAAGCAATAATAACATTCTTCATAATAAATCAGCTCGAAAAAAAAAAAAAAAAAAAAAAAGGACTTTGGGCCTCATCAATAATAAAATGAAGTACCAAGTTCATCCGATTAGCCAAAGTTTTTGTAACTCTCATATAGATAACAATATAGAAACTATCTTATAGCACCACCTCCCCACTTTTGACCAACACCTCCGATAAAACAAAGCGTGAAAACCTTCCAGTCCGGACGCTTTTGTTGAGCCCATACTGAACACAGCCTACTTAATATCCTCATCCGAATAAGAAGCCATCAAAAATCGATTCATCTCAGGATTGATACTCTGAGGCATCATGTCAAAGACACACTTAAGAGCTTCCTCACTTGGTTGTGAGGACTTATAAATATCGTTAAAATTGTTGGTCATGATGCCCACATTCTCAGAAGGGTCTTCACACCAAACTCCACCTTGATTCTCAATTTCAATAATCTTGTTTTTCCTTTCTCACCGCAAAGTTCTAGAATGGAAAAAAAGATATATTTCTATCCCTTGCTTGAAACCAATCCACTCTAGATCGTTGTCTCCAATATTCTTCCTCAAGAAATAAAAAAAGCTCTTTTTCCTTCTCTAGCCGATGAATATCTACCCAATTGGTCACGTCTCTATTCCCCAAACAAGCTCTTTCTAGTTTTTCCCGCACTATCCAAACCTTCTTAGGAATGACTCCGTTTTTATTTAAACTCTACATCTTCAATCCTTGTGTACAAGTTGATAAAGCTCTATTCAAAGAAACACATGACTTATCAAAAGAATTAGAATCCCAAGAATGATGAATTATGTCTTCCAAATCTTCATCTCTCACCCATAATGGTTCAAAGAAAATAAATTTCTTATGGAGGTTCTAATAAGCAATGTAGGGCACGTGATCCGAACCCCAAAAATCATGGGTACAAACTCTAACTATCCCAAACAAATTCCTTCATCTAAAACATGCAACAAATCTATCTAGACGTTCTCATATATTGGCAGTTCCCTTACGTCTATTATACCAAGTAAGTTTTGGACTCGAAAAGTGCAGATCCTCCAAATCACAAGCCTTCAAAGCTTTTCAAAAAAGATCATTATCAATTGCATGTCGAACCAAAACCCTAAGGTCACGTTTGTTACCTAGGTTTGGATTAGGTTTGGAAAAAATTCAATCAATCCAAACCCCATGTTTGGTAAGGGAATGAGATTGGAAAAATCAATCCCATCTGAAATTTTTAACCCACTAAGGTGGGTTAACTGAAACCCACCAATATAGTTGGGATAAATGAATCCAATCTTCTTCAATCGTTTTTTTTTTTTTTTTTTAAATTTTTGAAACTTCTTTCTGCAGCCATGGAAGAAGAACTAGAAGAAGAAGAATAATAAGGAGAAGAATAAGGAGAAAGAATGGAGGCGGTGTGTGCAGTCAACGTGGAGAATTGGTCGGCGCTGATAAGAAAAATCAATCGACGGGGCTAGAGAATTGATCGGTGCTGATGAAGAAGAATACACTGGCGGCACTGGACGATTGACGACAATGGAGAATCGATCGACGCTGATGAAGAAGAACCCATCGACGGCGCTGATGAAGAAGAATAGATCGACGGCGGCACTGGTGAGACGTGGAGCGGTGGAGGCAACGGCAGACTTGATGGCGACGAACTGGGGTGATTTTCTTCACCAATCTCAAGTGATTTTTTTTTTTTTAAACAACTATTTATATATTTTTAAAAATAATTTAATAAATTTAATTTAATTTTATTCAATCCCATATTGAACCAAACACATCACAATATTAATTTATCCAATCTCATATTATCCCAAACATATATACAGTACTAATTTATTCAATCAAATCTTATCCAATTAAATACAATTCAATCCTATGAAAATAATCCAATCCAATCCCGCGTGTCAAACGAGGTCTAAGATTCTCCCCAAAACTAAGAAATTTATTAAAATCAGCCCCATAGATCCAAGACAAAGCAAACAGATGCTCCAACCGAAAAAAAAAAAAATCCCAAAAGAATCTGCGGGATGTTTGATTAGGTTCTCTATAAATACCAGTATATTAAAATCTAACATTAGATGGAGAAAGCACAAAAGCATCAATATGATGCTAAGAGAAACTTTTCACATCGACCACTCAATCCTCCTTCCATAAAAGCACTAACCCCCACTACGGCCTATTAAGTCCACATGAAAACCATTAGTAAAACCAACTTTTCTTTTAATTCAACTCGCGCTTTGTCTTGACAAATGGGCTTCCAAGATGAACAATTGAAGGCTGACTTTATTAAAATGGTTGGATTATATGTTGGAAAGAATTAATGACTGTATTTAAGAACTCGTAATTTATCATTTCTACCTTCGATTTACACATATACCCAAAAAGATGTTATTAAAAAAAAAAAAAAAACTAGTTAATTAGTAGTATTCATAATTTTGATTTTTTTTTAATTCTACAGTATAAGTTATTCTCTAATTTATTTTATATATATATGCAAGATCAATACAATTTTATAACTTCATTTCATAAAATAAATTTACAAATTGAAACAGAAACATTAAGTGTTATATATTTCTAAATAAAACCAACAAAAAATAGATCTAAAATATGTTTTTGATTTCACATCGATTATATTTCAAATGGAGATATGCAAAAATCCTCCATAAAATTTGACGATGGTTTGGAAACATCTTTATAATTTTAAATATGGATTAGAACCCATTTTTATATGTCAGAAAAACTTGATCTTTCAAATGTTAATTGAAAAGTCTTTAATTTTATACCAAAGATCCCTATAAAGTGTTTGTTTGTTTGTTTGTTTTTTTTTTTTTAAAAGTAAAATCTAGAAGATTATTTTTAAAAATTTCAAATCTATTAACTACGTATAAAAAGTGTGATGGGAATGATGAATAGTATTAGAATTATGGACCCCTTGGTACTTGTTTGAAAAGGAAATCACATTTTTACTCTTATAGAATTGTAAATTAGTTGTCCAACTTATCAATTGAAGGGTTCATTTAATATCAATATTTTTATTTAACGTTATTATAGTTGAAACTGATATTTATATCCTTAGTGATTGATAAAAATGAGAGGATAGAGAAGTAATTTAGTTTTATTACAATTGATAATTAAAATGATCATTTATATCCTCATTGCTTGATGAAAAACAAAAGGTAAAGATGTAATTAAAAGGTTAAATCTAACGAGTGGTTGAAGAAGTAAATTTATAACTCAGAAGAAAAACTCGGAACTTCAAAGATATATAAAAGTGGTTGAATTTGACACTTAGTATGAAGTAAGGTGAGGAGATGGTTCAAAAAATCTAAAAGACACATTTACACATACATATTGTGCCAGCATGTGCCAAGACGACAACACACAACTTTCATGTACATACACATTTATACAAACCAAACCAAATCCATGTCTTCGTTAAATCTTTTCATTTTCTTTGACTCTTACACAAAAAGAGAGAGTGACAATGAGAGAATGAACCCACCATTTTTTCGTCAAAAACTAGACCAAAAACAAATATTTAACATAACTGTTATTGATTGATTATCTATTAGCCACCTTTTTTGCAGGAAAATCTCACTAAACAGTTGGGTTGACGAAAAGACAAGACACTTTGGGTTGGTCTTGTGTGGTTTTTTGTGTGATTAAGGATTATTTCTGCTCACTGGTTAGTTTCTTTTCTTTATCAAATAATAATGATAATAAAAATGGTTCGAAGTTTTCTTTTCTTTTTCTTTTTCTTTTTTAAAGGAAAATGGTGCAGTTGTTTAATTTGTTTTGTATGCTTCCTCTGTTGTAGCCATTTTTTTTTTTTTTTAATGACTGAGATTTGGCCAGAGATTACAATGACCAATCGAGATGTAAAAATTATCGGTCCACACGGATGTGAAGGAGTGGCCCACACAAGAGTGAGGTGTTTGCTTATACAAATTGGTGGTAGGTAGTGTTATTGGTATAGAACCATGTCCATGAGTCATGTGGCTGTGGCGCTTTAACCCACCATGCCATTAGCCAGCTACTATGCTTCCTCTGTTTTGTTGTTATATTTCATTTGATTAAAATAATGTCCATGAGGGGTATTTCAATCCTACATCAAACTTCAACGTCCTAGTCTAAAGAAATTTTTTACAAATCTTTCATATTTAAATTTCATATGCGACAAAACAGTTTAAACATAAAATATTAATAATTTGAATGACACCCACCTCAAACATCAAATTTCGAACAACATAAACACTGCAAGCCAGAAAAATCATTAAATTCCTTGGCAGCTTAAATTCGTCTGCTGCTTCTGTGAAATATGTACAGCATATACATGTCTATATCTTCATATATGCATGATAATTTACTTTCGACATGTAAAATTAATTAGTGATTCAGATTTTTCAGGCCCGCAAATGCAGACAAATTACAGAGGAAATCTACATAGCAATTTGTGTGATGAATTATGCAGTACTCAAGCCGCCCAACTATTTATGACCACCTGTTTTCTTCTTCTCTTATTTTATTTTATTTTTCTCTTCATTTCAATAATTATGCATGCTTGCTCGAAAGAGAGTGAACGAATGGGTTGAAAAATGGTGGTTCTAAGTCCAACAAAGAGTGTGATAAAAATCCAAACCGACCATTGAATGTTAAAAGTGACGAAAGGAAACCTATGCGCTTTTCTTGCTTTGATGGCACGGGGTTGGCAAGATCTGTGAAAAAATCGATACCTATATGAAAATTATAAAATTTCGTATACTAACTTAACATATATATGCATAAAAGTAGTTTAAGTATGTAGCTGGGTTCTCTGGCGCAGTTGGTTAAACGCCACAGCCCCCATGCCATAAGGCATGGGTTTTACAATCAGCATCATCAATTTATGCGGGTCGATTTCTTTCGTATGGGAGCAGTTTTTCAGGTTATGTTATTAGTGTTTTATCTCGATTGATCTCAATAGTCCTTTTGATCAGTATAAAAAAAAAAAAAAAGTAGTGTAAATATTAACTTTGTGATATCTGAAGTTTTGATGAGGGATGGAGCATATAAGAGGCTAAGGTAGACTTGAAAGTATACAACAACGAAAGGAAACCTATGCGTTTTTCTTGCTTTGATGTCACGGGTTTGGCTAGGTCTATGAAAAAATCGATATCTAGTTAACTATATTAAAATTATAAAATTTGTTATACTGACTTAACATGCATACATATACGTAAAGGTAGTTTAAATATTAACTTCCTGTTATATGAAGTTTCGATCAGGGACAGAGCATATAAAAGGCTAGGGCGTAAAATTTTTTATATTATATTTATTGTAAATTTTATAATTATATATATTTCATTTATTAATTCTTATGATATAATAAGCTACATATTTATTCCAAACTTATTACGTATATTTTTTTATTTATATATATATATTTCTATTCAAATATTGCATATTTAATAATGTTGTTTCATACATTAAATATGAAATTTTATTTAAGTTTTTCATATGTCTTTTTTCTTTTTTTTAATAAGTTGCATAATATATTATTTAAATTTAATATCCTTAGTGTTTCTCTTAATATACTTTTTAATTGGTAGTAATTATAAATTATGATTGTCAAAAGATAGATTGTATAAGTTTAAAAAAAATTGTTGGTATCATAACATTAGCTATAATTCATATTTGATAAATTTATTTTGTTCAATCTTTTTACTTTTATTTTTATTAACATATTTATTTATAATATGAATTTTGAAGAGTAAAACTTATTATATCACCTTTGACAAGGTATGTCTATATATATACATTTAATTTATACCATGTTTTCACGCTGTCAGAGTTTATTTAAAAAATTTATTCTAATCCACTCTAATATTGAACCCTGACTATATCGTTGGTTTCGATTATTACTGTGTTTTTTTTTTTTTCCTAAATGATTAATTAATGTGTTTCTTATTACATTATCGAATGTGGTTATTATAGATAATAACACTCAATTTAGTTTATTGACTTATTAACATATGTATACACAAGCTCATAAGTTCTGTAACATATAATGTGTATATGCATAATAGTTTATACACTCTGATATTGAATCCTGACTACATCTCTAGTTTTGATTATTATTGTGTGTTTTTTTTAAAGTAATGATTAATTAATGTGTTTCTTATTACATTATCGAATGTGGTTATTATAGATCAGAACACTCAATTTAGTATATTGACTTATTAACATATGTATACACAAGCTCATAAGCTCTGTAACATATAATTAATGTGTATATACATAATAGTTTATACACTAGCTTTGTAACGTATGATGTTACAATGATTTTTATGTTTTATTTATTTATTTTTTTAAGAGTACATTAATTATTGACAAAAGATTACCCTTATGTCCTACTTATATATACAATAATGTACTTGATTGTTATGCCACTGTTCACCGTGGCCTAGTAGTAGAAAGTTTTCATTTAATTTGGCAATGATTTAAATTTAAGTGGCTGCACCACAATCCAAATAATATTCAAATAAATACACTAAATGATCATGCCCAAACCCTATTTTCATTGAATTTTTATACATATAAAATTATAACATTTCTCTTATGATTCTCTTGTACACATATATAGATGATCAAATCATCAAGTTCTTCTTGATTGTAGTCCGCATCCACAAGAGGAATAAAATGAAAATTTAAGGTTCGAGTGGCTACACAACAAATAATATATATATATATATATATGTATATTGGATTATTATGTGGTCCCAAACCATATTTTCTACTGAATTTTTATTCATATAAAATTGTAACATTCATCTTATAATTCTTATAAATATATATACGATCGAATAGTCAAATTATTCTTGATTATACATGTTTGTATCTACAAGAGGAATAAATTGAATTTTTAAAGTTCAAATAACTACACTGCAAGTAATAATAAAAGAAAAAATGTACTAGATTATTATGTGGTCCCAAACCCTATTTTCATTGAATTTTTATACATATAAAATGATAACATACCTCTTAGAATTCTCTTGTACATTAATATATATATATATATATATATGATCAAATCATCAACTTATTCTTGATTATGTAGTCCGTATCTACAAGTGAAATAAAGCGACAATTTAAGGCCCTCATTGTGGTTAACAAATAGGGGACCAACATATAAAACTAGCTAGATAGGATTCCACTTTCGTTTCTTTCTTTGCCACAACACTCTCAGACCATAAATTCTCCCAAAATCAACATATTATCATAGAGTCAATTATGCAGCACCTATAGCTATGCTTGTAATATCTTTATATATGTTTAGAATAGAATAATCTACCTAAATAACATCATATTTCTCTGCCTTACATTAGTTAGTATCTCAAAGAACTACTTCGTGTTTTGATTTTATATCGTTATATCTCATCGAAATTGATTAAAAATATAGATCATTGAGTTCTTCTTTAGTTTCCTTCGTCTATCCGACCCAAAATATTTTGATGCTTAGATATGGTATTTTAAAAATATATGTATGGTTGCAAGATTAAAAGAAGTATTCAAGTTTACTGGTTAAAGCCACTAATTAGTTATTATATTCCTATTTCTAACATGTAAGACGGATATATATATTTTAAGCGAATCTTAATTGCACAAAGATTAGATGAAGTATTCAAATCAACTGATTAAGCCTACTAATTAGTGAACATATATATACATATATATATTCATTTGTGACGTGTTAGATGAATAATTTTTTTTTTAAACAAATCTAAACGACACTAAAATTAGATGAAAAATGTTTAAAAAGTTGATATTCATTTGTGACGTTAGATGAATAATATTTTTCTTTTAAACGAATCTCAACGACATGAAGATTAGATGAAAGATGTTAAAAAGTTGATATTCATTTGTGACACGTTAGATGAATAATCTTCTTCTTTTAACTGAATCTCAACGACACGAAGATTAGACGGAAGATGTTATAGAAGCTGGTTAAGAACAAATTCTCCCTAACCTAGCTAGGGTTTCTTGGTATATATATCTTTTGTCTGTCTACATTGACTATTAATCATCTACATATATAGCATATATATTCTTGCATTGGGGTAAAATATATATGTAGTCAGAAAATTGGATGTATACATGTATTATAGTCTATAGATTTCTTTATATAAGAAATCCAATGGTTTATATATAAATTGGTAAACCGAATATCCAAAATTAAAAGTTGATTGTTTTATATAAAATGGAGAGATGCTTTAATCAGACATAGCTACCACCTATTTGATACAATTATTGGTCCATGCTTCCATGGTCCGACAGCAACAACTGTTTCTCAGCATTGTTTGTTATCTGATGCCATCTTCAAAATTATGCACTTTATTGATTTATATTTTCTTCTTCATTTTAGTAAATTTTGTGTATGACATGACCAATTATTAATTATTTTAAATTAATTTCATATATATTAGATTCACAATATTAAAAGTTTTTAACCGTCATCAAATTGAGTTCGACTTAATTATAAATAGATCTGTTTAATTTTGAAAATAAAATTGACATTTCCACGACAACATAGAGATTTAAGATAATTTTACAAACTTTAAGCAGGCTGACTTGATGATCAAACACTCTATCATAATTCATAGTTCTATCTGATGTTTCAATAAAAACACAATAAAATAGATTTTAAATATCTTCATTTGAAAACATTTTCAATAACAGACAGAAGATTCTCCTAACATAACCTAATTAAAATACTATATGAATGAAACCGAAGATTAATTAGTTAGGTTAGTACCAATCTTCAAAATTAAAGTCCAACCATGGATATGAATTTTATGTCAATCAAAGATCATATATGATGACTTAGTCGAAGATTATTCGAAAATATACTAATTCTTACCATTAAAATACGATTCTTTTTTCTTGTAAATCAATTGTTATGTATCACATCAAAAAAGTCATTTTTTTCAAAAGAAACATATGCATAACAAGGAAAACAAAATAGAATAATTTAGTTGACCACCAAATTGATAGACATTTCAGGCTCTTTTCACATGGGTCTTATTATAATTATCTTATTTCAAAGCCGTGCATCTTCTTAAAATAGCGTTCCAAATCTATGATGTTATATTTTGGGTCCACCCCATGTCTCAAAACCCTAAAGATAATTCTCAAAAATGGTTTCAGTCCCCACCTTAAAAGGTTCTTATTATCTTGATCTTCACAAAACAACTGGACTTCATACTTACATCATTTTTATATAGATTCTCTAATACGGATGTACCCATTTGAACATTCATTTAGACATGATTTTTCATGATTTGTCACATAAAAGAAAAGGAGGAAATTTTTTTAAAAATTTTTATTAAAAGTAAATCAGATTTTAAGCAACTCCAATACTGATTTAATATTATTATATTATGAAAAATAATGTTTATATTTTGTTAAAATTTAAATATAGTAAAGTCTATCAGAAAAAAAAAAAAAAAGAAAGTCTAAAATATCCAACCCCACTTACTTAACAAACGAAATTCAAATTGCAATATCTATATATAATTTGTAGTTATATGTATCTAACGATTCAGATTCAAAACCTTCAAAATAATTATTATTATTCAAAATCAATCCTTGCTCTCTTTTAGAGAAGATCAAGTCGACTATTATATTATCAAAGTCGTGATGTGAATATGTGCGCTAAGAAAAAACGTGTAAGGACCTGTATTATATACAAATGTGCTAGCTTTTACGTGTAAGATACTGCAGAGACATGAACTAGACAGGTATCAGCATCTACGTCCATCGAACCAAAAAGAACCCCAAAAATATTAGCCATCAAAATACCACACAAAAGGAAAGATTTAACACTTAAGAAAAGAAATACAGGTATATATTTATAGGCAAAAATAGAGAGAGAGAGTGATAGCTATCAACTCCGCCGAACAGACAGAAAGCAAAGCCAAGCTGTTAACATTTGTTTTGATATTCATTTTTCCATAAAGTGATGCCCGGAGAATCTCGGCACAAATCTTTCACAGTTAGACACCAAATACATATACACACACTTATGTACACATCATCACACATGGTTGATCCCTTCTATTATATTAAATATATAACAACACCGAAATATTTATAAACTATAACAACAATAACAATATTTCCACGTCAATATGTCTAGCTAGCTAGTTGAACGGTTGTGCATTTAGTTCTTTATATCAGTGATTGATGAAAAAAACGTTTTCCACAAAAATAAGTGCCTAATCTAAGTGGTTTTTGCCAAATTGCTAACCTAATCATCAATTTGACAAAATGATAATTATATTATGTTTAATTCGTAATTTAAATTTTATCATGGTAATAATTATTCGAATCATTATTTAAAAAAAAAAAATCAAATCGGTTTTTATAATACCCAATAGGTTGACAGATTTCAATATGACCAGCGGACAAATTTCTTCTAAAAGATAAGCGTTCATTTTTTACAGTTTTGAACTGAATTTATAATTTTTTTTCTTAATTTTATAAAATAACAATTATATTATGTTAAAAAAGTGGAGTGACCTTGTGTTGTGGCAAAGTCATTCTCGTTTAATTTGGCTTATCATTCAAAGTGCAGGTTTTTTGTCGCAGCCAGTATCATATATATATATAGAGACACACACACACCAGAAGACACAACAAATATTGGTGAAAGAAAGTTGACAACTCCCTTTCTCTTTCACAATATAAGCCCTAGAGGTACTCAAAACAAAGCAGAGAAAAAAATAAATAAAAACCACAACAATGGCGAGCTCGTCCGTACATGTAAAAGAAGCCATAGTTATAGCTCCCGCTGAGCAAACCCCATCTCGTACTCTGGCTCTCTCGGCCCTGGATTCTCAGCTCTTCTTGCGTTTCACCGTCGAGTACCTCCTCGTCTACAGGCCCCGTCCCGGCTCGGACTCAAGCACCACCGCGGCTCGTATCAAGAATGCGCTGGCAAGAGCCCTGGTCCCCTACTACCCTCTCGCCGGCCGAGTCAGGTCCAGGACCGACGGCTCGGGCGGCCTCGAAGTTGTGTGTCGAGCCCAGGGCGCTCTCTTCATCGAGGCCGTCTCTGACCACACCACCACCCTCGCCGAGTTCGAGCGGCCGCCGAGACACGTCACCCAGTGGAGAAAGCTGCTGTCGTTCCACGTGGCGGATGTCTTAATGGGGGCCCCACCACTTGTCGTGCAGCTGACGTGGCTCCGAGACGGCTCGGCGACTCTCGGTATCGGGTTAAACCACTGTGTTTGTGATGGGGCCGGTAGCGCCGAGTTCCTCAACTTGTTCGCTCAGTTGTCGACTCGCCAACTCAGTGAATATAAACCAAAACCGGTCTGGGACCGCCACCTTCTGAACCCAACACCACTCAAGCGTCCTCGAGCCAACTCTGTGAGTCACCACCTAGAGTTCACAAGAGTCCCCGACCTCTGCGGCTTCGTTTCTCGTTTCAACAGCGAGAGACTCGCACCCACTTCTGTCACCTTCGATAAGAGGTGTTTAAACGAGTTAAAAAAGCTAGCTCTGTCTACGAGTCGGCCCAGTGAGTCAACGTACACGTCATTTGAAGTCCTGGCAGGTCATGTGTGGAGGAGCTGGGCCAGGTCGTTGAATTTACCATCAAACCAGACCCTGAAACTCCTTTTTAGCATCAATGTACGTGCCCGAGTCAAGCCGAGTCTACCCAGTGGGTTCTACGGGAACGCGTTCGTGCTCGGGTGCGCTCAGACGAGCGTGAAGGAGTTGACAGAGAAGGGACTGAGTCACGCGGCAATGCTGGTGAAGAGAGCCAAGGATAGAGTGGACAGTGACTACGTGAAATCGGTGGTGGAATCGGTGAGTGAGTCAAGAGCGTGTCCCGACTCAGTGGGTGTTTTGATATTGACACAGTGGTCAAGGCTTGGACTGGAGAAGGTTGACTTCGGGATGGGGAGGCCAGTCCACGTAGGACCAATCTGCTGCGACAAGTACTGCTTCTTCTTGCCGGTTTATAATCAAACGGACGCTGTCAAAGTGATGGTGGCGGTCCCCTCTAGTGCGGTTGACACGTACGAGCATTTGGTCAGGGAGTGTATGATAAGATGAGGAGAGAGGAGCAGAGGATCCTGACCCAAAGACGTTGACTTATATCATGGCTTGACTTTAGCTATTTTTATTTTTTTAGGTTTTTAACAGAGTAATGTGGGTGATTGATCCAAAATTCTGATGCAATAGATAAGCAGAGTAATCTATGTAAGATAAGAAACACTTTTTTTTTTTTTTTTATGAGGAATATTAATGTGGTGGTCACCTCACCATTTTGTACTTTTATTAGATCCCTTTGTCAAGGCACGTGGAATCCAATGAAGTGACTGTTTTTCTTACCTTCACATAAAGGAATTATGTGTCGTTCCAATTCAGTTCAGTTGGGTTCTAACAAAATATATTGCTATTGTTCATGAACTATGGAGTCTTTTCAATTCGTTGATGGGATTCCAGTTCTGTTACATATATTTTATAAATATAAATAAAAATTAGATATTTAAATCATATAATGATAAATTTAGAACCAATTAAATTGTTTCGCGTTGACTCCCGGAAAGAAAAGTCTGAAATCTTTGTACAGTTGGAGGGTGTTGGATTGACTAGGAACAGTCCCTCTCCAATCACAATGTGTGTGCATAGAAACTTGTCATGATCTATTCATGTGTCTTAAAAAGAGATCATCAACGATAATTCTATATAGCCATATTTTCACATGTTTTAACAAGTAATTTTACGTAAAATAATGATGTTCGATCGATGTGCAAAGAATTGATTCTATGTATGCTTGATGAGTTATTTTTATATGAACGAACGCAAATGCATGTATGAAACCAAGTAAGTTGAAACAACTACCGTATACAGATATAATATTCAAGGTTTGGAACTGCTACTGTATACAGATATAATATTCAAGGTTATGTGTTTGACTCTCAATAATTTTATTATCTAGTTATCAATTATTGATGACATTCGCTTATAATCAAATATAAAGGTTGATCTGACTAGATATTCTCTTGCTAGGTGTATCTATACAGGAGATACGCAAGCAAGTCAAAAAAACTCTAATTTTGACCTTCTCTCCATGTTTTAAAACTAAAAATAGACAGATTCGGATGATTAATACCTACATGACGGATTTTTGATGAATTTCGAAAGCATTGTTATTCAGAAGTAGATGCCAACTATGGTCATATATATGTACTCTTGTTACTTCGGAAAAATCCGTTGAAGTCCTTGAACCCTGATGCCTTGCACAAAATTAAAGTGATTAACCTATGAGCTGACCCGCTTTGTTTGGAATTTGTATATATGCCTTCAATTTTGGGGTGGTTGTTATCTTCAGCTAACGAAAAAGATCGAAAAACAAGATTAGAAAGAGAAACAACTATTATTACACATTACTTTTTAATAAGAGTTTGAATTTCATCATTATTCTTATTAAAACACAATATGTGAGTGTTAGTATTCTTTTATAGGAATCATAATCTCTCGGTTGTAGAAACAATCATCTGGGTTGTATCAATAATTAATTTCGATAGATTCCGATAGTCATTTGTATGAAAAATGTGAGAGAGAGAGAGAGAGAGAGAAACAACTATTGAACTTGGAGAATTACAATGTTTGAGCTTGCATGTGTATGCGTTGAATGGTAATATCCACACCCCACTTATTTTGCAAATGAGCCCCAGATCAAAATACTTTTGTTATTACGATTTACCTTAATTCAGTGAAATTATGAACAATGATCGCTAGCTATAAACTCGCAGTCGCACCACACTCCTATAATACTTTGCATTAGAAGCGACACTAACCTATCTACCTGAACTCTTTGTATTATTCTAGTCTCTTGACTAAATTCTTCACTTTATCATTGTTGTCATCAATTTCTTGAAAAGTATATAACGGACGATCATCACCTCCCAACGTTCTTGTGATAATCAACCTCTATCATTAATTTATTATTATAAGTTAGGAAACACTTTATTGTTTCATATTTAACTTGGTTTCTTTCAAAACATAACGATCTTAGTAGAAGAAATTCTTTATATTACAAAACATTTATCAGCGCAGAAAAATGTGGGTGATGCTCATGAGACATGGTCACTTGTTTGCTGAACATCACATTGGCCCAACCAAACTTGGGCTGAATTCTTTTTCTTAGATGTAGCCTACTTGATTGAGCCCAGCTGATATATTGAACCCACTGACATCCAATCAAGTCTATGTTAAATCAAGTCGAGTTTCTCCCTTTGCCATCGAGCGTGTAGTTTGTCTCATCTTAACATCTTCTAATGGTTTAATTAAGATTTATAGTCTTTCTTTCATGTCAGACATTCCATTTTTAACATTTATTACTATTAGCATCAATCTTAATGATATCTGCTGTTATTCCTTCACTATAAATAATATGGCCAAGAAATTTCGCTTCTGTCAACTAGTACTCATAGCCAATATATATGACCTTAAATTAATAATTCGTATTCAAGAGAATCAAATCAGCCAGAAATATTTATCTACCAACATTGAATATCATGTTGCCTAAAGGAGTAACAAGACTAGAGGCTTGTCCAAAGGTTCTAATTATAAACTCAACATATCAACAAATACACCACATGGATCTAGATAAAAAAAAGTGGGTACTTCCGATATCAAATAATGTTCATGCCCATGAATTAAAAACTAAAATAATACATTCGACGACAATAGGACTACTTAAAATTTTGTTATAGAATAATTATATAATGAATTGGCATATCATCTTTTAAAAAAGGTAATTGTATACCTTTGCACTAGCTAAAGTATTTGGAACTCAATTTCTACCAAATACATTTCATAAGGTTATAAAAATGGTTATCTTCTAATTATGTGAATAGATATCCGGATTGTACAAATAATAGTTTATCTTGGCAAGTTCCGATAGATTTCAACCCATTAAGCATTGGTTTTAACAAAATTTTCATGAATATTTAAAGTTCATTTACAAATAAATTAATAATACATTGTATCACTAACTACTTAAATGTTAGTTATAGAATATATTCATGAATTGAAATTTGATTTACAGATAAATTCCCATGAACTTTTGAGAGTACTAGTTTTCTTTTCATGAAAGTAAAGAATTCAGGATTGAATAAATAATTATAAATTCAAATGTATTTTAAAGGAGAATGTCAATTGATTCGTACATAGACATCCTAGGGAATTTTAATGTTTTATGTTAACGTAGTCAAAGATAAATAAATGATGTGCCCATAAGTTTAAATAATTATAAATTCAAATGTCTTTTCAAGGAGAATCTTTGTTGAGTTTTACATAGACATCTGAGAGAATCTTTGATGATTTATATTAATGGAGTTATAGATAAATAAATGACATCATTATTGTAAAAAAATCGGCGGTTATAGGTGATTTTTCAACGATTATTCACTGACTAGCACCCAACCAGTTCGATAACCCCCAGATCGGAGACCCTGATCATCAAAGGTGAGTAATTGCACAAAATTGACCCAAAAAAACCCAAAAACCACAAAAAATTAAACAAAAATTAGAGTCATAAAGATCCAACAACAAAACAAAATATGATTTTAAATCAAAGACTAACATTTGCACTATAAAATCAGGCAAATGACTAGTGGAGGTGATGTTGTTGTTGAAGGAATTGTTCATCAAGAGCGAGAGAGATCAAAGAGGGAGAGAGAAGGAGACTTGGTTGTGGTCGTTGCATGGATTGATGAGGTCAGGATAGTCTCCGCTGTTCATCGCCATTACTTCCGCTGTTGGTTGTCGTCGCCAAATTTGATGGATGAGGTTGCCGTCAACAACACACACAAGATCGACAAGAGAAGAAGAAGAAGGTCGATCGGAAGAGTGGGAAGAAGAAAAAGAAGAAGAGAGAAAAGAAATGTGTGCGGCGGCTGAGAGTGATAAGGGTTTTTGTGTGTGTGTATATATATTTGTTAGGGTAAATTACACAAATGATCCTCAAGTTTGATAAAATTATATAAATGTTTGAATTTTGGTTTTTTATGTTTAAAAAAATATTAGTTTACTACTTTAGATTTCAAAAAATAATAATTTTCCTCTAAACCAGTGCTCACCGATTAATCTCCGATTAATTGTCGAGTAATTGATAAATTGTTAACCTCTGTCTTGTTGATCGATTAGTGAGTAGCGATTTCTGCAACATTGATGACATCGTTAAGATAATTGTCAAACAATCAAAGAAAATATAAAATAATAATAATAATAATAATAATAAACAATGGAAAATCAGTCGTTGAAAGCCGACTATTTTTTTTTTTTGACAAAAAAGCCAACTAATTAAACAATGAAAGTTATGGATGTGAACGGAACAGCTACCTTTCAACCAAATTACTCCCAACCCAAAATACTTATTCAAAAGTGGACAACACAAATTGAGCATCAGAGAATTAGATCACACAATTCAGTAATTTATCTGTGAGTTTCACGAAACAAAATCACATTTTTATATATATTTCAATCGTTAACGTGCATAAACACACATTATTCTAATTTTTTTATATATACGTATGTTAAATAATAATATTGATCATAATAATGTAAATGGTCCAGTATTGAACTGGTTTTTTGTTTACAGGGGTGGTGCGGTGGTTTTTCGTGAGTACCGAGGCACTGGCTGGCCGCCACATGCTTGCTTCCTCTGCTTCTAGCAATCGTTAACGTGTTCTGTCTTACATAAAGACACCTCATCTCTACATGCAATATTTGCAGCCAATTTTTCAGCTCTCTCTCTCTCTCTCTCTCTCTCTAGAGTTTATACACCATCGCAGTAAAGAAACCTTGCATGTTCAACTTTCACTTTATATATATATTCATTTCAAAAAGAATTCAGTTAGAAGTTTTCTTAAATAAATGTATATAGATTATGATTAGTTTTTTGAACTTATAATAATGAATAATAATTTAGTTTTTTGAACTTTTAATAATGAATAATTATCGCATATTAACAATAAAATTACGTGTTGTAGATCTTCCGGAAACTATTAATTAGGATTCAAATAATGAGTGAAGGACATCATATCTGATTTTTTATTTGTTATCGTGAAAACTTTTTCTTTTTAATTAAAAACTTTCTTTCTTTTTTTTTTTTTAATTAAATCATTTTGATGATATGAGACGATTTATTAGATAAAAAGAAAACAAAATTAAACTAGTTAAAGGTGCATATATCAATCTTACTATAGTGTGAGAATATCGATCTTCCAATATTAATTGTTACTAATATAGCTCAGAACTCTATTCTCATAATTTGAAAGACAATTATTCTTACAATAAAAGGAGAATATTAAATACAAAAATTAAGTTTATAAAATATATTGGGTGGAGTTTGAATTCTCACAACTAAAGTGAATATGAGAATATATATATATATATATAACTACAGTAATAAATGTGCTAAAGAAAAATGCAACTTGGTTTAAAAAAACAAGTGGATATTAAAACATATATAGTGATAAAGTAGATGAATGATATGTATTTTAATGTGATTTATAATGTATAAAATAAAGCCTATTTATAGGCTAATGAGGAAAACAAAGAAGACAAAATAATAATCTATACATAAAAACAAAATCATGTTATAAATCATGGCCTAAAAGCGATGAATATAGAATAACAATAAAATAAAAGAGAACAAGTAACGAAGAGAGAAAGTGACGCAGAACGGAAGTTCTAGGGTTTACCAGCGTAATCCCTAAAGTAACAAACTGGAATCCACCAGCAAATATAGAACGAAAGTAAACTGAAACTTGAAAAATATTATTGAATAATCCGAAATTGATAACAAATGATCCTTAAATAGGCTCCTGGAAACCCTAAAAGAAAAAAAATACTAAAATATCCTTATACTAAGCAAAAACGGAAAACAAATAAAACGCAAATAAAAACGCTAAAATCTTCAGGTGCCCGACGACCTAACTTAAACAGCTCCGTTGATGATGTAAATAACGTCAACCGGGGTACCCCCGGTTGGCATGCTCTAGAACTCTGAAAACCCTTTCTGAAAACATATTATAATAGGAAATCTGACAACCGAGTCAAAAGTTATGCCCGTTTCTTTGAAACACTTCTTTTGGATAATTTTCGGTCCATCTCTTCTTCAAACTCCAAAGCCAACTGTCCTACATCAGAAAAAGAGAAAGAGAGAAAATAATTCAATTGATGTGTTTTTCAATGGTTACAATATAGACCTATTTATAGGCAAATTGGAGAATCATTTCCATAATGAAATAACAATAAATAAGGTAAGAAATATTATTAAAAAAGGAAGTCGTGTTAAGACCATATATTTATAACACTCCCCCTTGGACGTACACCACTTGATAATATTCTTCGAGATTTTTGGATGTACCAAATACTGCCTCATTAAAAACCTTGCCAGTAAAACCTAATAGGATAAAAACTGGTCAAAAGGAAAAAAGAGTGCAGAATACGAAACTCCAAAAATGACATATTCCCTTGATAAAAATAAAATATATTTCATGATCTGCTGGATCAGAAATTCAATAATCTTATGAATTCAATCGTATTTGGACGTGTTTAAAGAGACTGCCTCGTTAAAAACCTTGTCAGGAAAACACAGTGGGACAAAACCTGATCGAAGGGAAAAAGAGTGTAGTGCACGTATGTCCATATTGAATTAATATACTCCCCCTGAAAGGTATAAAACTGTTACTCTTGTAGTTCTTCGAAGATATTGAAAAATATGTTTGACTTCACTCCAGTGTCTTCGAGCTGATGGATTAGTATTCCCTTTGATTTGTGCTTGATCTTCAGGCTGAAACAATATCTTGTTTTCTCAAAACTTACATTTCAAATTCTCTTTTTAAATATTCAATAGTTCTTAGGAGCTCTTCAGGAGTTCTAATTTAATTCATGTCATCGACATATATTGCTATAGTTGCAAATCCAGATTTTGATTTCTTTATGAATACACAAGGACATATAGATCATTAATATATCCCTCTTTTGTGAGGTATTCATTAAGACATTCATCCGGATTGCTTTCAGCCATATAAAAACTATTGTAACTTTATTCAATACAAGTTACGAGAATTTGAATTATATACTTCAGACATTTTAAATCCTTCAGGGATTTTATGTATATGTTGGTATCTAATGACCCATATAAACATGTCATTACTATATTCAAAAGACACGTTTAAAGTCTTTTGAAAACTACCAAACTAATTAAAAATTGAAACGTAATCGTATCCATCACAGGTTAATACGTTTCATCTTATTACGTTTATAAGTACCCACTTATATCTATGGGTTTAACGTCTTCAGGCGTCTAGACTATTAGTCCAAATACATCATATTTGACTAATGAAGTCAATTTTGTTTGAATTACTTTATTCCATGTAGGTCAATCATGCCTTTTTCAACACTCATGGATACTATGTAGTTCATGATCATCATTTACAATCATAACTTCACAGTTCTCTAAAGAAATATTTGTATTTCCAAGATTTTGTACCTCTTCAGGAGATTTTACCACTTCTGGGGCACTAGCCTATGCAAAGGCTATAAATTCTCATCATATGCAATCAACTATGAGACAATCAATATTGGGTTTCTGTAGTAAACCTTTAAGATATAATTATATCTCATTGTCTCAATTTTCATATGAGTAATTATTTTGATCAAACATATGACATATTTAAGTGTCCACATGATAACTTTAATACAACTATATAAGTATAGCTCTGCTTTTGTTTTGATCAATAATTTTCATGTCGACATTTATTCACAATATGTTATTCAATATCCTCATCATTTTTCTGTAATAAGCAGAGCAATAAAATATAAGATCTTAATTTTCTTTAAGTTTTCAGTATACATGCCTCTTCAGGGGCTACTGTAAACTTTCATACATTCTTAGTGCAAACTATAATATTTATAGTTTGAGTACATGCACTTTTGAGTTTCATAGGGAGAGATTCAAAGAGTTCTATCTCTTCAAAAACATTTAACTCTTCAGGAGTTGTATTTTTATGATGAAGATTATATATAGCTCGAGCGTAACCTTTAAAATGATCATGATATTTCATTATTCACTTCAAGGAATAATAACGTTACAACCAAATTTACTTTTCATATTTCGAATGATTTATTTGTTGTAATTCATATAAATTGTTTTTCAGGAACAATCACCCGGGTTAATGTATTGGCAATGAGTATAAAATCATTCGTATATGCAATTTTCAAGTAAACAATCCTTTGAACTTCAAGTTCATATGACTTATACAATAATCGTTATAATTAATGATGCATGCCAACTGTAATTTCACGTCGTTAAGTTTTATAATTTTATCCTTATTCTCCCCCTAACGACGAGAAAATTTATTCATTGGCATTATGTTGTTATTCTTCATGAATTTATTTGGATCATTATAATGTCCTTTAGGACTTAATTCTATCATCATAATGTCTTTTTGGGACTTAATTATACTGTTTTACTATCCTTCAGGGATATATTAGACTATCATATTATTTTTCAATGACTCAAATGTCACATAGTGTCCTTAAGGGACCAAACACATAGTGTCATTCAATGACCAAATTGTAATATCAATTATTGTCCTTCAAGGATATTTACTAGGTAAGAATCTTTATATTCTATAATGGATATCCATATTATTTCCAACAATTTGATGTCATTTTCTTTGTATTATTAGATGAAAAAAACACTTTTGATTCATCACAATTTTTTATCATATTATACTTATGATCAGATGATAGTCATCATAAAATATGCTTCTGGCATATGATAGTATGAATAATACAAATGTGATATACTTTTATTAATGTATATCTAAATAGATTCCTTCAGGATCTATTAAAGTAACAAAGTTTCACATATATAACATTGTTATTTTTCACTTTGTAATATGCAAATTTGCTTTTCTGGAGCCTTTGTATATTGGTAAATAATTATGCATACTTCAGGTACACAATTATTATAATTTCATATTCCAGTAATAGTAAACATTTTGCTTACTTTACTTTGGTGTGAATTCCACTTCAGGTGGTTAAAATTTGTTATGATTATCGAGACTTTATTGATCATAATAATCGTCATGACTATTAGATGATTTAACATTCACTTCAGGGAATGATATTAATTAATTTAGTCATGCGAGATAAATGATTTTTCACCCATAATCATCAACATTGCTACTTCAGGAGCAATTTTGAAGTACAAATTATTTCAATCATCTGACTTTATTTATTTTATGATCAAGTATACATTCAAAGATATATAAATTGTAATCATAGTGAATTAATAAACAATTTCTCAAAAAATACTATTACAACGAATTGTAACAAATATCAAATAAGGTATAAGAAAATATATGTCATGTACCTTATTCCATATCTTGCTTTGAGGAACGAAAATAACACGACCTTTACTAACCAAAACTTTTATGAGAAACAACAATAATTATATAATTTAATAAAAGAAGAATAAAAATATTATACATTTTCTTCTCAAAAAACCCAAAGCTTCAGGCTATAATGTAATTGTGTATCATAACTATATGTTCAATATGAGAGTAACTCAAAACTTCAGGTTTTGATAGAATTGAGAATGAAATTCGTTTCCAAATTACATCAATCATTGTAATTAGTATTAGAACTTCAGGTTCTAAGCAAATTACAATAATACCTTAATCTTATGATATATTTTAAAAGATCTCAAACAAAATTACTATCAGGAAACTCTAATAGTCGTTGCTACCTAATTTCCATATCTAATAGCTCATGCCACTATCAGACCCATATCATCACTGGAAAGGTAACAATTTAACCATAGTACAAATAGATTTAACTATGTATCATGAGACATGAGATCGTTATATATATCTGATCAAGTAATCCATATTAAATATATAAATATGAAAATACATATCTCGATGCGTTGAAAATCATAAACAGAAAGATATAATACTTTAATGTATTTACAAATTTAAATTTCACGATCTATATACCCTGAAATCATGAACAAAAATTAGTATAAAGATTTGCAAGTCTCTACTCATCTTCAATGAGGAGACATGTTTTCAAATTTATATGCTTGGTTTGAGATGAATTTTTTATCTCGTATCAAATTCAAATTTATTTAGTTTTTCTCAATTTGTAATTTTGAAACTTCTGGTTCCAAAATCTAAATAAATTATAATCTAGAATTGAAATAAGGATCTGAAACTTAAGGTTTTAAGATCCAAATAAAACTGAGAATAAATTTATTGAGAATCTGAAACTTCTGGTTCAGATTTAAAATACAAAAATTCGGATTCAAATCGTTCATCAAGAATCCAATCAATTAAAATGAATTTAATGGAACCATTATGTTATATGCAAAAAGCAAGAACATAACATCACAAGATCGAATCTGTTCGATCTTTATTTAATTTTTTTTGTAACCCGAAAGAGGCACATTTCTTTCTGTATATATGTATATGCATAACATTGACTTTATACACAAAACACAAACTTGAATATTTTGTTGTCTTTTGTGTTTAGATCTATGGTCTAAGACACACTCTTTCTATAAAATAGGCAAGGGACAATTATGTTGCTTCAGACAACTATAATTTATTTGACATATACAATTATCCGCATTAAGCGTGAAAGCTAACAAAATTTAATTAGAATTTAACTAGAATTTCTAGTTTAAGATAAATTAACACTATAGAACTTCTGGTTCTAATAGATGAATATATAAGAATTTATAATTCTAATTAAATTGAAAGTGTAGAACTTTTGGTTCTAAATAAATTTACAATATAGAATTTCGGGTTCTAATGAAATTAAAAATTTAGAACTTCGGTTCTAATTAAATTGAAATTATAGAACTTCTGGTTCTATTTGAAAACTAAAACTTTTAGTTTTAATTTTAGCTTGCAAACTTCAGGTTGCAGATTAAAAACTAAGAGGAATACCATATTAAATAAAGTATCGAAATATAAGTTCAATAATATTAAACTTACTTTTGAATGCAGAAGATCTAAAAAATAGCGATTCTTATATAACAATGTTTATAAAATCATTTAAACAAATAGCAAGAACATTGATATCTCACAAAGAGCAAATATATATATACACTTTATATATTTTCTGCATAGTATATAAATAAGGAAAAATATATATATTTTTCTCTCTATATTCAAAACACAGACAAACTTCATATAATTTTTTTTTTTTTTTTTGCATCTATCAAACAAATAAAACAAAATTTTCGATTTAATCTTTTCTCTTTATATAATCAATCAAATCATGCAAACAGTATATAGATTTGAAGCTCTTAACATATGTTTTCAAAACAAAATCCATATTACATATGTTTAAATAAACATACAAACCAGAATAGCAAAAGACAAAAACCAATTAAACTTGAAAAAAAAATTATTTTGGATCTAACATAACATTTGTTAGCATAAAATGATCTCTATACGAAACACATATACTAGTACAGAGTAGATCATATGAATGAAATTTCATATACCAGATTCGTGCTGATAACGTGTTATAAATCATGGCCTAAAAACGATGAATATAGAATAACAATCAAATAAAAGAGAATAAGTAACGAAGAGAGAAAGAGAGAAAGAGAGAAAGAGAGAAAATAATTCAATTGATGTGTCTTTTAATGGTTACAATATAGGCCTATTTATAGGCAAATTGGAGAATCATTTCCATAATGAAATAACAATAAATAAGGTAAGGAATATTATAAAAAAAAGAAGTGATGTTAAGACTATATATTTATAACAAATCATATATTGTATTTATAGAAAAGATTTATCTGATTGGTATAACTGGTTGACTTGCTTGATATGTTAACATCTCCCGACAAACTTAAGATTACGAGATGGATGCAAGCTTGAGTTTGGGTGATGTTTAAGTGGTGGGATTTGGGTGACGTTTAGAAAGTGAATAGTTTACAAAAGCCAAAGCTTTGATACTATGATAAATTAAATGATTATATGTATTTCACTGTAATTTATCATGTACAAAACAAAGTCTATTTATAGGCCAATGAGGAAAACAAGAAAGACAAGGGAATAATCTATACATAGAAACAAAATCATATATGTTAATAATGAAGCCATATTTGTTGACTATTTTTTAGTGGCAAATTTAATTAGTTTATGTGAGAGATAAGCAAATAGGAGGTAAATTAATCACCACCCTTATTAATTTCTTTAACCTCCATTGCCTTAACTACTTAGTGGTTAAACTAATTGATTTTCACCTCCACATTTTGCCTATAAATAGGCAATTGCAATTCATTTGTTCACCATCCCATATCCCATTTCCAAAATCTCAAGTGTATTTAAGAGTTCTCTTATTTCTAATTCTCTCCTAAAATTTTAAAGAGAAGTTGTATTGTTGTTAGATTAATAAAATTCTTATAGTCTTGATCTATGGATGTTTCCATCATATTGAAGGTTTTACCACGTAAATCTCGTGTATATTGTATTCTTATTTTAGTAGTTCCAATTTTTTTCAATATTATTCTTGATTTTAGGTTTACGTTAGATTAAGATAGAAAAAAATTGTTCCTGGTTATTAGAAATAAGTGTGATGGTGTGAAAGTACATGTCTAGAAAAAATTCTGGTTAGGAAAGACTTTGTATTTAAGTGTGTCCATTGTGAACCATCTCTTTGTTTGGGAAACTTACTTGAGATACTATTCACGAATACGTGTACTATTCCAAAATATGGGTATTATTGACGATACTGTTCATTAGATATCTTGTGAGTATTTCACAAAGATGACAGTGAAATTTGAAATTGAGAAGTTTAATGGAAATAATTTTTCATTGTAGAAGATGAAAATAAAGGTTATTTTAAGGAAAGATAATTACTTATAAGCAATAGAAGAAAGGTCAGTGGAGATCATTGATGACGCCAAGTGGAACGAGATGGATGACAACGCAATTGCTAATCTTCATATGGTCTTGGCAAATGATGTATTATTAAGTGTAGTGAAGAAGAAGACGACTAAGGAAGTATAAGACATTTTGACAAAATTGTACAAGTTCAAGTCACTACACATGAAGATTTTCTTAAAAAGGAAGTTTGTTAGTCTTCAAATGGAAGAATCTACAGCAGTAACCGACCACCTTAACACCTTAAATACTCTATTTTCTCAACTTTCAGTGTTGGTTCATATAATAGAGGCAAATGAATGTGCAAAAATTCTACTTCAAAGTCTACTTGATTCATATGATCAACTTATCATCAACCTGATAAATAATATTCATGCAGACTATCTAGTTTTTAATGAGCTTGCAGCTGCTATCTTAAAAGAAGAAAGCAGATGAAAAACAAGGAAGACAGATTAGCAAGTAGTACACAAGTGGAGGCTTTATCATAGACAAGAGGGTGATCAACAAAACATGGCCCTAGTGAGAGTCTCAAGCATGGTAAATCAAAATCAAAAAGTAAGAAAAATGTTAGATGTTGCAACTATGGCAAGAAAGCACATGTCAAAAGTGAGTGTTGGCATACTAAAAAGAATAAAACTCCCGAGTCATCAAACTCATGGAGATGTGTAGCAAGATGTGTAGTAAGTACCTTAGATGATGGTGACGTCTTATACAATGAAGTAACCACTATTGTGGAAAGCATATTACAATTTGCTAATATTTAGATTCTAGATTCAGTAACCACTTGGCACATGACCTTTCATAAAGAATGGTTCCTACATATGAACCTATCTCAAGAGAATCTGTATTTATGGGTGATGATCATGCTTTGAAAATTGCGAGTATCGGCATAATCAAAATAAAGATGCACGACAGTACAGTTCGCACAATTCAGAAGGTACAAGATGTGAAAGACTTGAAGAAGAATATATTATTTTTAGGACAATTGGATGATCTTGGATGTAAAATCCATATAGAAAATGGGCTCTTAAAAATTATCAGAAGAGCACTTGTTGTTATGAAAGGAGAAAAAATTGCTGCAAATATATACAAGGTTAAAGGAAAAACACTACTGAAGGTCGATTCATGTGTTGCAACCAACCATGGAGAAGAGGCAATGATAATGTGGCATCGCAAATTAGGCTATATATCTGAACGAGGTTTGAAGATTCTCTCCGAATGTAGATTGCTTCATAAACTCAAAATGGCAAATCTACCTTTTGTGAGCATTGTGTGACAAGTAAACAGTATAGATTGAAGTTCAGTAATTTACTGTTAGAAGCAAATGCATTTTAGAGTTGATTTATTTTGATGTTTAGGAATCAACGATATATCCCTAGGGGAAGAAAAACACTTTGTATTATGTATTGATGATTACTCCAAAAGAAGTTGGGTGTATCCTATCAAGAAGGAGTCAAATGTGCTTTTAGTGTTCAAGGCATTCAAAGTGTGGGTAGAACTTGAATCTAATAAAAAGATCAAGTGTTTGAAGATAGATAATGGAAGAGAATATATAGATAGAGAGTTTCTTGCTTTTTCCAATTAAAAAGGAATAAAAAACAGTTCACAGTCACATACATTCCTTAACAAAATGGGGTGGCAAAGAGGATGAATAGAACTCTTACGAAAAGAGTAAGAGCCATGTTGAAGACTGCAAGTCTACTCAAGTCATTTTGGGTAGAAGTAGTGAAACCTGTCTGTTATGTGATAAATCGATCTCCATCCATGACAACTGAGTTGAAAACACTAATAGAGATATGGATCGGTAAATCTACTAACTATTCTACTTTACATTTATTTGTATGTCCTATGTACATGATATATAATGTCCAAGAAAGAATAAAGCTTGATCTAAAATCAAGGAAATGTATATTCTTAGAGTATGCTAATGGAGTGAAGGGATATCACTTGTGGGATTCCACTATCCATAAGTTTATCGTCAACAGGGATGTTATCTTTATAAAAGAAGATCAATTTTAAAGAAATGGAGATGATGACACATCAATAGAAAATTAAGATATTGCAATTGTATGGATGAAAAATAATTCAGAATATGAAAATTGAGAATATTTTAAAGCAGAATCAGAGTACAAAGTACAAGAACTAGTAAAGACCAAGACTTCAAAAATTTGACGGTCAACTCGAGAAAGAAGACCACCAATATGACATTCAGAGTATATTATGGAGAATAATGTTGCATATTGTTTTCTAACAAAGGATGGAAAAGCCTTTAACTTTTCATGAAGATATAAGCAACTCGGATGCACTTATGTGAATAACAACAATGTAGGAGAAAATTAAAACTCTACACAGAAACAAGAAATGGGAACTTGTACCTTTACACAAGGTCAAAAAGTCATTAGAAATAGGTGAGTCTTTAAGATCAAATGAGATAACAATGGTCAAGTGTAACGGTATCATGCAAGATTGGTGATGAAAGGATAAGTTCAGAAAGAAGGTATCAATTTCAATGAGATATTTTTCTCAGTAATTTGAACTATAACAATAAACGTGGTCCTGACAATGTATGCTATATTTGATCTACATTTAGAGCAACTAGATGTGGAAAATGCATTTTTTCATGGAGTACTTGAATAATAAATTTATATGCTCCAACTAAAAGGTTTTGTTGAAAAAGAGAACTTAGTTTGTAGGTTAAAAAAATCTTTGTACGGTTTAAAATAAATATCGAGGTATTGGTACAAGAGATTTGATTTCTTCATTATAAGCCTTCGATGCAATAGATTTAATTCGGACCATTGTTCATACTATAAAAGGTTTAGAGATAGTGATAATTTCATTATCTTGTTGCTGTATACTGATGACATGTTGGTAGCAATCTCTAACAAAGATCGAGTCCAAGAATTAAAGGCACAGTTGACTAGGGAGTTTGATGTGAAGGATTTGAGACCAACAAATATGATTTTAGGGATGCAAATTCATTGAGACAAAAAAGAAAGAAAGATTTGGCTCCCTCTGAAAACTACATAAGAAAAATCTTATACCGCTTCAACATACAAGATTGTAAGTCAATTTCTACTTCTCTTCCTATGAAATACAAATTATCCTTAAGTATGAGCCTTTGCAATGAAGTAAGGAGGATGGAAATGTCTCGAGTACTATATGTATCAGTAGTGAAAAGTTTAATGTTCGCTATGATATGTATAAGATCGGACATTGTACAAGCAATGAGAATGGTTAGTCAATATATGGTGATTCTCGATAAAGAGCACTAGAATGCTGTGAAGAGGATTCTAAAAACATTAGTTAGATGATCCTCAAATACTGCATTATGTTATGAAATATCAGAGTTTGTAGTTAGAGGCTATGAGGATTCGGATTTTGTAGGGAATCTCAATAAAAGAAAATCCACTATAGACTATGTGTTTACAATTGTAGGAGGAGCTGTGAACTAAGTATCTAAGTTACAAACAATTGTGACTTTATCTACAATAAAAGAAGAATGCATGATAGCTACACAAGCTTGTAAGGAAGTAATTTACATTAAAATGTTATTGGATGAACTTAGGCACAAACAACAAAAAATCTCTTTGTTTTGTGATAGTTGAAGGGCCTTGTATATTGCAAGAAATCCAGCTTTTCATTCTCAAACAAAGCACATGGGAGTCCAACATCATTTCGTTCATGAAATAGTGGAAGATGATGGTGGGGACATACAAAAGATATACACCAAGGAGAACCTAGTAGATGCAATGACCAAGTCTATCAATAATGATAAATTCATTTGGTGTAGATCCTTATATGGTCTCGCGAAAATGTAAGCAACAAGAGCTTAATCAAATATTAGAAGGATAAACCAAATCATCAAAATAGCTTCAAGTGGGAGAATGTTAAGGATGAAGCCATATTTGTTGACTATTTTTTGGTGGCAAAGTTAATTAGTTTAGGCGAGAGATAAGTAGGTGGGAGGTAAATTAATCACCACCCTTATTAATTTCTTTAACCTTCATTGCCTTAACTACTTACTGGTTGAGCTAATTGATTTTTACCTCCATATTTTGCCTATAAATATGCAATTGTAATTCATTTGTTCACCATCTCATATCACAATTCCAAAATCTCAAGTGTATTTGAGATTTCTCTTTTCTTTATTTTACTCCTAAAATTTTAAAGAGATGCTGTATTGTTGTTGGATTAATAAAATTCTTCTAGTCTTAGTCCGTGAATGTTTCTCTCACATTGAGGGTTTTACTACATAAATCTTGTATCCACTATATTCTTATATTATTAATTCCAATTTATTTCAATATTATTCTCAATTTCAAATTTACGCTATATTAAAATAATATCGGGTCGTCATAATTATATATTATATTTATGGAAAAGATCGATCTAATTAGTATAAGTGGTTGACTTACTTGATATGTTAACATATAGATATGACTAATCCGATAATAAATACCTCATATTAATTTCAATAAGATTGTAAATTCGAATTATATTTTTTCTCTCAACTTTTTAAATTTATAATATTTCAAAGTACATATAAAGATATAGAGCAGTGTTTTTGTCAATTTTGGGAAGAGGAATTTTGTTAATTTCTCGTAAATGTTGATGTCAATATAGATGAATTAATGTAAAGCTCTTGTCGACGTAGATTTCTAGTCGACGAGAGCTCAAATCTCAATACATGCAATCAATCTCAAACAAAGAAAACAACAAAGAGAAAGATAAAAAAAAGGGCAAAGAACAAAAACAACATGAAGACAAAGTTTTTAATGTGGTTCGACAAGTGTGCATACGTCAACGATTGTCTCTCTATATTTCGGCAAAGTGATAGTATGATATTTCTTGTGTATATGTTTACAATGAATTCAGGCTCTATTTATAGAGGAGAGACGTTACAATTTATGTAAAAGTAAAAAAGGAAAAAATTTTCACATTGAATGCACTTCCTAATCGGTTGAAGTCAAATCAGGTAACTGCTCCGTATATCTCGAGATCACGTTGACTGAGTTCAAATTTGAATTAACTTCAAATTTTGATGAGAGAATCACGATTAAATCAGGTCATTGCCTTTTCTGGAAGATTTCCTTGTCTAACTGATCGTTGAGCGAGTTGTACGCTGTATTGAGCGATCTCGAGCTATACCTTGTTGAGTAGCGAGCTGTGTATAGAGCGAACTGCATAATAATCGACTGGCTGCGATGCGAGCTCTCTGATGCGAGTTGTAGAGCTCATTGGGCTTGGTATTGATAATTGGGTCTTGTCTGGTAGGCCATTTCATTGGGTCGACTTAATAGACTTTTATCAAACTTTTACCAGCCCATTTGGTGAGTTCAGAAAATGCACATAATATCAGCCCCCCCTAGCTCTCAGTTCGTTCTGCGAATTAGGAGTTCGAGCTCACTGGTAAAAGCTAACATCTTGAATTGTTTTGCGCTCTTTCAAATTCGATCATATCAGTTCTGACACGTGGCGATCATGCATGTGATAACCGAACCAGTATTGGCACGTCTTGTGCCACGTGTATTTAATGCGCACGTCTTTCAACTGACGGCTGCATGATTACAAAGCCGTTACTCATGCTGCACCATTGAATTCAGGACGGTTACACTCTCCAGATCGGACGGTTGGGGCTCGAGCTCGGCTATCTATATAAACTGGTGGAGCCCTTTCATTTTCTTTTTCATCTGTCATTTTCTTCCAGCCACCAAATTTTCTCTTGCAGCACTTTGACTGGTTCTTCTCAAGTTCTTCACTCTTAGTCGCCGTTTTTCACATTTACAATAAAGATTCACAGTAATTTCTGTCTTCTGACTTCAAGCTTGCATTTTTTGGCTTATTTTTGTTGTGTTGATGTTGCATTGCATTTTCATTCTGCTCTCTGTGTTTGAAATGGGTTAAACGCTTCGTGTTCTTGATGTTGAATTTTTGTTTTCTGCGTTTCTTGTTGATCATGACTCTTCATTTTCTGTTGATTTGATCCTGCTGCTTGTCTATTTGCGATCTGTTTTCTGTTTGTGGCTTGTGATGCATGCGAACTGTAGGATTAGGTACCTGTAGATTACTAGCTCGTAGGTCGTTTTATCATTAGTCGAGCCCCCTCATTGCTAGCAATCTGTAGAATAAAGAACTAAGTCATTTAGGTGTAGTTTGCTTGCTGCGACCTGATAATACCCCTTTTGTATAGATGTCTTCAAGCGGAGTCTATAATGTTAATAAGGCAACCCAAAGTAGGGAGGCTCCCGAGCAATTTGCAGCTCGAGCTGATCCTGAAATGATTCATCTTGAAACGGAGCGACGAGCTCGCGAGGAGAGGGAAGCTCGCCAAGTGTTCGCACATCATTCTTCTATAGTTGATTTTGTCGAGTTGGAAGGGGTCGCTCTTCAATACTACATTCCCAGAGACTGCCGTGCGATGTCACCTGACGATGACAACCACGCATGTTATCCTCCAAGTGGGTACATCGCTATCAATACCCAACATCTCGAGCACAGGCTCAGGTTCTCAATCCTCCTTATCTGGTCGAGTTCCTGAATAGAGTCAAGCTCGCGTCATTCTAGTTGACCCCGAACTCGTACTCGCAGTTGACCTCGTTGACTTTGACCTTTCTTAGAAACAGTCTTCCTCCCCCAACTCCAAAAATCATACAACATCTTTACAGCATCAAGGCCGGAAGTAGTTTGAAAGATGGAAAACGAGAAGAAATTTATTATCTCACAGCTCGTCAATCGGACTACAAGAACCTCCTTTCCCGATGAGATGCGAATGGCAAGTCTAATGTAGGGGCTTACAAGACGAACTGGTTTTTTGTCTCTTGCCATTCTTTCAAAGATCTTAAAAACTTCAGCTTTGTTCTAAGTCCAGGTACAGAGAGAAATACTTCATGAACTATGATTTTTTTTTTTTTTAACTCTTTGTTTAGCAAAACTGAAGGCGGGCAGGTCTTCTCTCATCAATGAGGAGAAGAGGGCTCTCTAGGTGCTCGCGAGTTCGGGTGAAGCGAGCATCAGTGATAAATTTGATACCAGCCTTCTCCAGACTTATGGCATTGCTCCTCTTACTAACTGTCCATTAATTGACAATAATAAGGATATAGGAAGCAGGGGAGAATTCGAGCTTCCTTCTGTTTTCGAAGTACCCGTCGAAGAGGAGGAAGACACTCCTGCTTCCACCTCGCAAGCAGACCAGATTCCAGCTCCTGCTTCAGCTCAGGCAGTTCCAACTATCCAAATAGATTCATCTCCATTCTCTTGTTCAAACAACTATTCCAGTAGCCCCATCTTCATCTACTCAAGTAAATCTAGCTTCCACTCAAGCAACAGTTCCAATTCCTATTGAAATGGCTCCGACTCCAGCTTGTGCCTTGCCAACTGGTGCATTTCAAACAGCTATTCCTCCAACTTCAGTTTCTGCCTTTGGGTGAGCTCCAACTAGGAGAAAGATTACTCTTCTGTAGTTCCATTTGAAGCGACCTGCTGAAGCTCTAGCCCCTTCAGTTGCTCCCTCCAAGCGACTTGCCAAGGCAAAGACTCATTCAGTCGCTGTTCCCAACGAGGTGCCACCTCCAGCAGCAGCAACAGACCCATCCCCGGTTATATCCCCCAGCTCATGGCCCGAAGCGAGGAAAGTTTGTTCAACTGAGGTCTCATCCCAGGGGACTCAAGCTGGTACTAGCAGGGGTGAAAGGAGAAAGAATATGGGTAAACGTACCTTACCACGCGACATCATGTATATAAGGGTAAAGAGCCTGAGGTCGCACCTGCTGAAGATGCTGCTTCGCCAACCATGACAGACCCTAAAGATGGACTAGGGGGAAGATATCTAAAATCTTTCCTTGATAACTAGTCGGATATCATGATGACCCACCAGAGGGCTTTGAAAAATAAGTCTCTGAAGGGCTTGGATCTGGACGAATACATAAGTCGGCATGCAACGCTGGTAACTCACTTCTCTTTTTGACTCCTTGCTTCCTTACTTTACTAAATACTAATTTGTAGGAGTTTCAGGCCGCTCTCAGGTCAATAAAACGGAGAAGAGAGACCAGGTTATCTGAAGATCGCATAATGAGACTGAAGGACGAGTTGGAGAAGGCTAAGGAGGAGATCAAGTCCCTGACTGAGGAGACTACGGATGCTAGGAGGCATAAGGCGGGCTATGAGGCAAAGCTAATGGACGCCGACATAGCCAGAAGAGAGGCTGAAGAAGCTCGGACTCATTTGGAAGGTTGCTTAGAAACTTCAAGGTCACACCTCACTGTATTGCTTCGTAATTGTGAAGATGAACTGAAAAAGGCAAATGATGAATTAAAGCAATTCGAGCAACGAGCTAATGCTGTCGAAAAGCGAACTGAGTGAGTGGAAGCTATAGGGCAGCGAACTAAGTTGGCCGAACAACGAGCTGAGATTGCAGAGAAGCAAGTTGAGGTGGTCAGGCAACAGGTAGAGGCTGCATTATAGCGAGCTGAGGTTGCTGAACAACAAGTGGAGACTGCACAACGAGAAGCTGAGGTTGTTAATCACCACACACATGACACTTGTGTAGAGTTCATGGTTTTCAGAGAGAGACTTGCTCAGGACACGGAAGTGTGGGTTGCTGAAGCCAAAGATGAGGCTGAGGAATGAATGGGTATTAACTTCCTTTACACGCTATGGACGTCCCATCTTGAATTGGATTTTTCTATCTTTGGTGATGAAGGACTCCGAGTTGTGGAGTGGTTCAAGGTAGAGACTACCTCATCTTTAGTTGTAATTGATGCGGTTCCTTTGGCAATGGAGATGTCTGGCACAACCTCTTAGGTTGAGCCCGCTGATGTCATCGAACTCTCTAGCTCGTCTTCCAGCAAAGACTCCCTTTTAGGATCATATTCTCCTCAAGATTTATAACTTGCCTTGTTTTCTGCCTTCAAATTTGATCTTTATGTTTAGCCTTGTACGCCTATCTCAATTTGTAATGAATTTTTTGAGCTTAATGAAAATTTTATTTTGACTCATATATTGAGCATACTTGAATATCTTCATTTGCTGTTATGTATTGCGTTTCTATTTTCCAAGTTGTGAGACTTCATGCAAGCTAACCATTTTAACGTATAACATTAATTGGCTTGAGTTCGTAAAGCTGACGTAACAACTTGAATAATTACTTTAGTTAATTTGTAGTAAAATCTTCTAATACGGGCAGCAGGTTGGAACCTTGACTGCTTTGTTGAAGTGTTGACGAGCTATGTAGGGGGTCGTGACCTCACCTGTCTTGGCTTTATTTTTGAGCTATGCAAGGGTACGTAATCTCGCCTGCTTTTTAGGCTATATTTTTCTAATTTTTAGCGAGCGATGCAAAGGTACGTAACCTCGCTTGCTTTTTAGGCTCTAATTTTTGGCAAGCTATGCAGGAGATCTTAACCGCGCCTGCCTTTTAGGCTTTAATTTTTGGCGAGCTATGTAGGGGGTCTTAACCGCGCTTGCCTTTTAGGCTTTAATTTTTGGCGAGCTATGTAGGGGGTCTTAACCGCGCTTGCCTTTTAGGCTTTAATTTTTGACGAGCTATGAGGGGGTCATAACCACGCCTGCTTTTATTGCTCTAATTTTAGCGAGCTATGCAGGGGTACGTAACCACACCTGCTTTTTAGCCTCTAATTTTTGGCGTGAAATCGAGCTAATCAGGATAGAGCTCGCTAGCTAGTGAACTTTGAATATAATGTTAAAAGAGCAATCACTCAATACATGCAAATAATATGAGGAAACTGGAGCTTTCATTAATCATGATGAGATTACAAATTAAATACATGTAACAAAAAGGTTACCGATAATATGGACGAAGATGCTCAGTGTTCCAAGCTCGAGGGACTTTAGCTCCATTCACATTGGCTAAACGGTAAGCTCTATTTCCCAAGTTCGCTTTGATGACATAGGGTTTTTCCCAATTTAGGCCTAAGAACTCATCACTGGCTTTACGAGCTCCAGGCAAGATAAGTCGCAGTACTAGATCTCCCACGTTGAAATTTCGAACTCGAGCCTTTCTGTTGTAGTACCTCGCAATCCTTTGCTGATAGATTGCTACTTTCAATCGTGCTGCTTCCCTTGCTTTTTTAAGCAGGTTTAAGTTTGTGGTTATCAGCTGGTCGTTGTCTTTTGATTGAAGGTTGCTCTACGCTGTGAGGTAACTTTTAGCTCTGCTGGAATCATGGCCTCAGATTTATACACCATTGAAAAAGGTGTCTCACTTGTGGTGCTGCGAGTTGTGGTCCTGTAAGCCCACAACACTTTCTGAAGCTCGTCTACCCATGCTCCATTCTTTGCTTCCAGCTTCATCTTTAAGGTCTGCTTTATAATCTTATTCACAGCTTCAACCTGGTCATTGACTTGTGGATGGTCTACTGTTGAGAAGCTCTTGACAATCTTTAGGTCGTTGTAGAACATGAGAAACTGGTCGCTACTAAACTGGGTCCCATTATCTGTCACGATCTGATGAGGAACCCCAAACTTGCAAATAATATTATTCCACACGAACTTTTCTATCTTCGTCGTGGAAATTTCTGCCAACTCCTTTGCTTCTGCCCACTTGGTGAAATAGTCAACTGCGACCAAAACGTGCTTGCATCTTTCACGAGCTGTTGGTAGAGACCCAATTAGATCCATCCCCCAGATCGTAAAGGGCCACGGACTCACTATTTGTTGAAGATAGGCTGGTGGAGCTCGTGGAACTTGAGCGAACCTCTGACACTTGTCACATTTCTTGACTAAGTCAATGACATCTTGCTTTATAGTGGGCCAGTAGAAGCCCCGTCGGAGTGCCTTTTGAGCTAGAGATAACCCCCCAGCATGATTTCCACAATGGCCCTCATGTATTTCTTTCATTACGATCTCACAGTCCTGGACATCAATGCATCTCAAAAGTGGAGCTGAAAACCTCTTTTTGTACAGCACGTCGTCGTGTATGTAATATCGGGCTGCTCTAGCTCGCAAGCGTCGTGCTTCAAATTTATCACTTGGTAGCTTTCCATCCTACAAATAGCTCAAAATCAAACTCATCTAGGAATTGGGCTGCACAGTTATGGTCATCACTGGATTCTTCTCTTCTGTGCTCGGAGCTGGCAGGAACTTTATTGGGATCGTTCCAAGGAAATCTGTGTTACGGGTGGTCGCCAGGTGAGCTAGTGCGTCTACATGCGAGTTTTAAGCTCGTGGGATCTGCTTCACAATATACTTTTGAAAAGTACTTAGCATTTCATGAACTTTCTGGAGGTACATAACCATTTTCGATCCTCTAGTCTGATACTCCCCCAGTATGTGGCAAACCACGAGCTGTGAGTCGCTGAAGACCCTTAATCGCTCAGCTCGTATCTCCTCAGCCAAACGCAGACCTGTGAGCGGTGCTTCATACTTCAGCTTTATTATTTGTAGCCTGGAAACCAAATCTTAAAGCACAAAGGATTTTATGGCCCTCAGGACTAATCAACAGAATTCCAGCTCCGGCTTTTTACTCACTAGATGACCCATTAACATAAAGCTCCCAGGTTGGACCTTCAGAAGATTCAGTTTTATCGTCTACTGGCCCAGCAAATTTTGCAATAAAATCTGCAAGAGCTTAGGCTTTGATGGTCGTTCTCGGCTTGAACTGTATGTCAAACTGTGCGAGCTCTACTGCCCATTTGAGCAAGTGACCTGAGGTATCTGCCTTTTGTAGAACCTGCTTCAGCGCATACTGTGTGGGGATTTCAATTGTATGGGCTTGAAAATAAGATCGCAACTTCCTCGATGCGACCGTCAGGCAATAGGCGAGCTTCTCCATTTGCGAATACCTGGTTTCAGCATCCTGCAATCTTTTACTTACATAATATATAGGAAGTTGTGTTTTCACCTCTTCTCTCACCAAAGCAGCACTTAAAGCTTGCTGAGACACCCTCAAGTATAAAATGAGTTTCTCCTTCTTTAGGCTTGGAAAGGAGTGAAGCTCGTCCCATGTACTCTTTCAATTGCTGAAAGGCTACCTCGCATTGTTTAGTCCACTCGAAGCTCTTTGCCTTCTTCAACACATCAAAGAAAGGAATACACTTGTCTGTGGCCTTCGAGATGAACCTGCTAAGAGCCGCGACTTAGCCATTAAGGCTTTGCACATCTTTTGCCCGAGTAGGCGACCTCATGTCAATCAATGCTCTAATCTTCTATGGATTGGTCTCAATGCATCTACCGTTCACCATAAAACTCAGAAACTTCCTAAAGGCTACCTCAAATGCGCACTTGTGTGGGTTCAGCTTCATCTGGTAGCTCCTCAAAATCTGAAACATCACCTCCAGGTCGTGCACATGATCACCCATCTGCTTGGACTTTACCAACATATCATCAACATAGACCTCCATGGTCTTCCCAATTTGTTCTTCAAACATTATGTTCACCAAGCGTTGATAGGTCGCTCATGCATTCTTCAGCCCGAAGGCCATCACCTTGTAGCAGTATAAGCCGCTATCTGCCACAAATGAGGTGTGCTCTTCGTCCTCGAGATTCATTGGGATTTGATTATAACCTGAGTATGCATCCATGAAGCTCAGGAGTTCATGTCCAGCTGTAGCATCCACGAGCTGGTCTATCCTCCGCAAAGGGAAGCTATCTTTTGGGCACGCCTTATTCAAATCAGTGAAGTCGATACAAGTTCTCCACTTCCCATTCTTTTTTTTCACTAACACAGGATTGGCGACCCAAATCGAGTAGTAAGCTTCTCGGATAAACTTGTTTGCCAGTAGCTTATCTACCTCTTCTTTCAACTCAAAGTAGCATTCCCCCATTATCGGTCTCCTCTTCTAGCGAACTAGCTTGTGGTGGGGGTCGATGTTCAGTCTGTGCGACATGACCTTAGGGTCAATCTCCACCATGTCTTCATGATTCCATGCGAACACATCCAAGTTCGCTCTTAGGAAGTCAGCGAGCTGGGCTCTTAATTCTGGAGCTAAACATCTTCCCAGCTTCAGGCATCTTTCATGATCTACCTCGCTGACTTGAACGTCTTCCAGTTCCTCAACTGGCCCAGTAGCTCGCTCTGCATCCACTTCGCGAGGGTTAAGATCATGACTAACCCCCTTTTTAGTCATAACTCGTGGTCCCCCCCCCCCCCCTCCTCCCGAAACCACGTTCACTTTCTTCCCTCTTATGCCCATCTTCATTGCATCTTCATAGCAGTGTATAGCTAAGTGCTGTTCTCCCCGAATACACCTGACGCCGTTGAGAGTTGGAAACTTGACTGTGAGGGTCATTGTTGAAGTAACCACGTCCAGGTTGTTCAACGTAAGTCTTCCCAAGACCACATTGTAAGCTGATGGGCAATCAATGATCAGAAAATCCGCCAACACAGTAGCTTGGCGACTTGCTTCCCTGAACGTAAGTGACAGCTTAATCTGGCCCACTGGTACAACGACATCTCCAGTAAAGCCATAAAGAGGCTTTGGGGACAGTCTCAATTGCTCTGCTTCTAGCCCCATCTGATCAAAACAGCTCATGTGCATTACATTCACCGAGCTCCCAATGTCAATCATGATGTGTCGCACTTCTATGTTGCTGATCTTAGCTCGAATGACCAGTGTATCATTGTGAGGCCAGACCACACATCTAGCATCTTCGTAAGTGAACACAATTTTGTCCGAGGTTGTCCTTACTTTCTTTGCAGGTCCTTCCGACCCACTGATCTGTAAGGTATGATTTGCCTCTCAAACATACCTCTCGTGCGACCTGTTTGAAGCACCTGTGATATGAGGGCCACCATGAATTGTAAAAATAGTCCTTATTGCAGGCTCATGTTTGGGCTCGGGAGCTTGTTGAGGCTATTGCTGTGTTGGCTGTTGTTGTTAAGGTCGTTGTTGCGAAGGTCGCGAGTTTGCAGGTCTCACCACGTAATCTCTCAAGCGACCTCTTTTAATTAATCTTTCAATGGCGTCCTTCAACTCTCAACAATCACAAGTATTGTGCCCGACCTCATTATGATAGACACAAAACTTACTCCTATCTTTGTGCTGAACAAGGGCTCTCAAAGGGTTGGGCTTTCCAAAGTCTTCCCTGTTCTTTCCGCTGCAAATATCCTGTCTTGTGAGTCTGACATGATGCTATAACTGTCATATCGACCTTGACGCTAAAGTCGCTCACTCTTAGGCTCTCTCCTAGCCTTCTTAGCAATCTGATTGTTTGAGCCACTATTTCTACCTTCTCCTTCATTCCTGCCATTATTTCTCTTTTTCGGCTAACTGGAACTGTCCGCTTCATTCTTCTGATTAGACTTCTTCTGACCGAAGATCTCTTCCCACCTGATCTCCTTCGCAGCTCGCTCGTAGAATTCTCCCAAGTCCGGAGACTTGTAAATGCTTTCATACAACTTTCCATCCTTGCGAAGCCCCGTTGAGATCGCAGTCAAAATGCTTTCATCTGACGGATTCTCCATACTGACGACCTTATGTCTGAACTTGGTGATATAATCTTTCAATGACTCACCTTGACTGGCTAACGAACTTCTGTCGGCACTCTTCCTAACTTTCTATACTGCGAGCTAGGAGATTCTTGAACCAAGTCTGCGGAATGTCCCCTAAAGTAGTTGGGAATACGCGACACTTCACAATTGGGTTGTCCGTCTACAGGTCCATCTGGACATTAAAGGCGTCGAGATGGTCATAAGGGTCGTTGTCCCCGTTGTACTGCTGAATGCTTGACACCTTGAATCTTGGAGGGAGAGGCTGCGTCTCGATCTCCCTTGTAAATGGAGTCCTCTCCCCGTAGTGCTCTCGCTGGTTTGAGGCATCAGGTTGCACTTCAAGCTGCTGGACCCTCTGAAGAAGTTTCCCCACCTGTGGGTCTCTGGGTCCATGTCCCCTTCTATGATCACGACCTGGAGAACGACGCTCTAGCTCATACCTCTGGCTCTCTCTAAACGAGCTGCCAGCCCGATACGACCTTACATGTCCCTCATCCACCTCATCCTCATGCCAAGATATAGCTCGGACTCTATCATGACCAGCTTCTACCCGTCTGCTTCCATCCTGACTTACCCTTATCACCAGGCTCACAGGGCGCACTTCTCTTTCTTCGTGAACGGGGCGACCTCCAGCTTTAGAACGCGAATTAGAGGAGCGAGCTGAGCCGGTAGGTCGCGACATCTCCCTTGCTAGCCTTTCGGGCACCTGCATTGCTTCATGCTACTGATACACTTGCCTCAGGACAGCAGCTTCGATCCTGGGCGCGTTCTGCGCCTAGGCTTGTACCAACAAGTTCACTACATCTGCAAGTTGTCTGACAGTAGCCTCCAACGTCTCTTGCCTTTGATACCACGCCTGTTGCCCATCAGTTGTTGGGGCGATTGGAACTGGTTGGCGATGGGGCAAGGGTGGCATGTCTGCTGCAACACCAACTGCCTGACCATATGACGTGTCTGCTGTATGTATGGGTGCATCTTCCATCTGTTGCGTATCGCGCTGATGCTGACTGGTCTGGCTCTTTGCTTGGTCAGCCTGTGAGCCCACGTACTTAGTTGTTTTAGTTCTTGCCATTGTTGAAAACTGAGAAATTATAGCGAAATTGATTACAGTCTAGGCCATCCTTCTAGCGCCAAAATGTCGACATAGATTTCTGATCGACGAGAGCTCAAATCTTAATACCTACAATCAATCTCAAACAAAGCGAACAACAAAGAGAAAGATAAAATGGGGGCAAAGAACAAAAACAGCATGAAGACAAAGTTTTTAACGTGGTTCGGCAAGTATGTCTACGTCCACGACTGTCTCTCTATATTTCGACAGAGTGACAGTATGATATTTCTTGTATATATGTTTACAATGAATTTAACCTCTATTTATAGAGGAGAGGCGTTACAATTTAGGTCAAAGTAAAAAAGGAAAAGAATTTCATATTGAATGCACTTCCTAATTGGTTGGAGTCAAATCAGGTAACTGCTCCGTATATCTCGAGATCACGTTGACTGAATTCAAATTTGAATTAACTTCCAATTTTGATAAGAGAATCACGATCAAATCAGGTCATTGTTTTTTCTGGAAGATTTTCTTGTCTAACTGATCGTTGAGCGAGTTGTACGCTGTATTGAGCGATCTCGAGTTATGCCTTGCTGAGTAGCGAGCTGCGTATAGAGCGAATTGCATAATGATCGATTGGCTGCAATGCGAGCTCTCTGGTGCGAGTTGTAGAGCTCGCTGGACTTGACATTGATAACTGGGCCTTGTCTGGTAGGCTACTTCATTGGGTTGATTTAATGGGCTTTTATCAGCTCGTTTGGTGAGTTCAGAAAATGCACATAATAGCTCTTGTACTTAATGAGGTCAAGTATATATGTGAGTCGGGCCTTGAAGTCGATCAAATTAAAAATGGAGAAGCTAGCTTTGATTAAAAAGCAAACTTGATAAGAAGAAGCTATGCCAAAGAAATTGTAAATGATTGGAGATGTACAACTATCAATCAATATTATTAGGAAAGGATGTGCTGAAGAAGAATTGTATTTGGTATACAATTAAAACAACATAAGGATAATAACAATATATTAGATAAATAAGGATACTTCAGAAGTATGCATTTCACATTCACATCAATAAAATTGTAAATTCGAATTATATATATTTTTTAACTCTCAAATTTATAATAGTTTAAACTTTAAAATACATACAATAATGGTCATAATTATTAATTAGTATCATCTTATGGTAATTACATAGTTCTCTAGGAAGTGGAGGTCGCTAATTTGAATCCCCCTCCCCAAAGTACTAAAAAACAGTTTAAATTATATATATATATATATATATATAAAAAAGATATAGAGTGATGTTTTTGCTAGTTTTGAGAGGAGGAATTTAGTTCATTTCTCTTAAATGTTGATGTAAATTTCGATGAATTGATGTAAAGCTCTTGTACGTGATGAGGGTCAAATACTTGAGCAGGTCCTTGAAGCTGATAAAATTGAAAATGGAAAAGCTAGCTTTGACCAAAAAGCACAAACGATAAGAAGAAGCTATGCCAATTTGCCAATAGACTTTCTTTTTTATTTTCTTTTTTGAAAAGGAAATGAAGAGACTTGCTAATTTCCAACGAAGAAAATTTTTTACACGATTTAGAAGTCTTCTAGCTCCGATTTTGCAACCAACCTTTTTTCTTGGGAGGGAGCGCCTTAATTTTTCAATTTACTAATGTTCAGTCAAAGTAAAATAACTTGTCAAAACATTTATTCGCAGTTGATAAAAATAATTTAGTGTTTTGATAGATGTTAATTATAAAATTATTATATTTTATTAAATAAATTTAATTTTAATTCATACTCAGTTAAAGTGGAATGAGGAGTTGCAAGGGGTTTTCGTGTTATGAAAAAATAAAATCTATTTTTTTGTTTGAATGAGGCAAACTTTTGTGAATTCTAGAGTCTAGACATATGACATGTGTTCAAGATATATGATTTTTGTTCAACAAATATTGTGGTCATGTATTAGGACGTGATCTTTGTTTAGTAAATATATATATATATATATATATATTTTTTTTTTCAGATGTGTGGCTTTTGTTGGGGATATGTTATCTATATTTAAGATATGTGGTTATGTGTTTGAGACATCTGGTCTTTGTTTTATAGTCTATTTTAGGGCATTCATCAAAGATAAATTACGAACTTTCCCTTAATTTTTAATTTTTATTTTTTTGACATAACAACTTTTTACTTTTTAAGTACTATTGAAACTCTAATAATTAGTTCTATGATTACGACAAAATAGGAAGGCAAATAGTTGCTGTTTCCTTTTATTCTCACTATGATAAAAATATAACCCATATATGTTGTATGAGAATTCATTAATTGCTGTTAGAGACAAATTTCCAACATTTATCTTCAAAGTAGAGTAGAAATTTAAAGGGCATACATAAATGCTCTTCCACATGCAAGTAAATATTATACCAGAGATTAAACATAAAAGATTCTTTTAAATAGAAAGGTAAATAATTGTTGTTTCCTCATTCTCACTATGATAAAAATCCAAACAACATTTATGTTTGTTAAGTGATGTTGGTATTGTTCTTGACGACATTAAGGCGTCAAGTGTTGAAATTGATGTTTGTAAGTATCAGGTCATTCCCAAAGATGGAAATCGCCTAGTGCATAATCTGGCTTCCATAACCTTAGCTTCTATTAGTGAAATGTATTGACATTATGTCGATGCCGTGCATGTGTCTTTCCTTGTTTCCTGGTTTATGAGGGGTTGCTATTTAATGAAATTTCCTTTACTTAAAATGTGAATTATATATATATATATATATCCTCTTCCTCATGCAAGTAAATATTATACCGAAGATCAAACGTAAAAGATTCGTTTAATTTCTTGACGGTCTTTTTTTTGTTTTTTTTTTTAAAAAAAAATTAATAACATAACTTCATGAAGAAGTAAAATTTTTAAAGCATCTCCAATACTTTTATGAATTAAAAAAATTGAGATGCCATGTAAAATTGTATTAAAATAGGTCTCTCCAATATAACTGTTAACATTGACTAAGGTGAGAAAAATAAATATAAACACTGTGAAGATGGCCGTCTACTTAAAGGGAGTTTCATTGATAGCCAACTCAGCAAATCTTCAAGCCATTCTCGATCATGACTTTTAACTTCTTCTTTTTCCTTCTCCTCTGGACTATCCTGAGGTTCTTCAATCTTCTTTTCGCCAACCATTACACGGATCCAAAACTCAACCTTTACAATACAAAAATGGACACACCTAATAAAACCAATCCAGAATTCAAAAAGTTAAAACCTTTACTACTTATCACGATACCTCAACGCCATCTAATCACCAAACAACTAAAGTAATCACAAATTAAACAACTCAAACCCAAAACACAGAATAAAAATAGAATTAAAGTGAGACTGTTGCTGGCAAGAGTTGTTCTCTGAGCTTGGTTGCTTGTTTTTGTATAGCCTCCATTCAATTTGAGGAGAAGTTTTAATTTCGATTTTGATTTTTTGTTTTTGGTTTCCAATTTTTGTATGGAGCTCGAAGACCAAAGATTTTTTTTTTTCCTTGAGATAGACTAGAGATGGTGTTGTTTTGGATCTGTGTAATGAACTGGGTCATGTGGTGTTGTTGAGCTTCCAAAGATTGGTGATGCCGAAATCGACGGTGATGCTAAGATTCGAAGGTGGCGTAGGATTGGTTATGTTGAGGTCAATGGTGACAGTGAGTTACGTAGTAGACATCATTCTCTTGTGGATTAGGTGGTGTTGAGGACTAGAGCCTCTGCTGGTATTACCATTAGCGGTGGCGATTGCACAGGCATCACCCCGCTGGCCCATGGTCGGAGCTCGATCCTCTGCATCTGCTGGCCCTGCCGCCATTGACGACATCATTCTGTAGGTTGGTTCAACAAAAAGAAGACTTTTTTTTTTTTTTTTTTGGTTAATAATTTTGTTTTTTCTAAAATGGTTTAAAAAGTTTTGTTTTTTTGTTTTTTTTCAAAAAATTTTAAATGGATGTATTAGTGACACTTTTTTGGTTTGATTGTCTGTCAATACCATTGTAGAAAACAATTCACTAGATAATGATAACATAATTATTTTTTTCAAAAAATAATCCGTAAAAATATTAGAGATGCTCTTATAAAACCAAAAACAGCATGCAAGTAACTAACTACTTATTTATTTATTTTAGTCAACACAAACTCCTTAAGAAATAAAATCTTCTTAGAGAAACCTAAAAAATTAAACAGATTAGTTTATGATTTAGACAGGAGTTTCACCAACTCATATGAGACAATATTTGTTTTTATTTATATAATTAAGAAATAATTAACGTTTGGAAGAGTGATTCTTTCACAAAATTTAAGAGTTTGATGTTATTTATCAAATTGTGATACTATCTCTCTTAATTTATAATTTTATAATTACAAAAATACGTAAAATATTTGAATATGATAAAAATATTTGAAATCATATCTCTTTGTTTTAAAATAAAAAGAAAGAAAAGGGATAAACATATTTGGTACAAATCCGCGTAGAGTGGGGAAGGAGATTTGATAACAAAATACAATAAAATATAAATATATATATATATATGCATATATACATCTATTTCTTAACTCGATTAAGTTAAGGTAAAAAAAAAAAAATTATGTTATGGTTTTATATATCCTTTTGGGATACACCCAATTCTTCCCAAAATCTAAGACGGTCGGGGAAGTGCTAGCCCTACACTAACCCAAAATATAAAGAATACAAATAAAATTCCATATTAATTTATGCATAATAATTGGAGGCATGCAGACATATATTATATTATATATGCAACAATGAAAAGGTAAGCTTGTTCTTCTTATAAGTAATATTGGTTTAGTTAGTGATGTTTTTGTTTTAATTACAGCGTTTAGTAATTGATTAATCATAGCTTATATACCATTTTGTAGACATGACTCAAACCTTTTTAGATAATAAAACTTCTTAATTTCCTTGTTATTTGTAGGAGATAACCTTAAGCATGAATTTCATATATATATATATATATATATTGTCAACGTCCGGAAATGGACGACTCAGAGATTCTAAGGCTCAGACTGCGATTTGGTATAATAAATGACAATAGATGTATTAAATGTGTAGTGAAAATTGTTTAAAGTTGGTGTATCGTGATTAAAGTGGGAGAATGTTGGTCGTGGTAGATGGATAATAATAATAGTACAGTTAATAAAAAGAGAAAGGGGAGAGAATAATGCAAAGACAGTAATTATTACGTGGTTCGGCGAGTGCAAAGACAACAATTTTTCTTTTTTCTTTTTGGTTAGTAATGGAAAATGATAAACACCCACTTACCAGAAAGAGAATGGAAAATGGATGAGAATGGTACACACTCAATAATTCATGCCTATTCAATTTCTTTTTCTTAACTTTTTTATTATTTTTTATTCAAAAAAAAATCTTATTGGTATTTAATGTGGCTAACGCATTGTAGACATTCCTTTGCCAGGTTGATTTCCCAGCACTTCAATAAAATTACCTTTGGTCAAATTAACATTGATTAACTCGCACTAACGATTGGGAGTAATTTGTTATAAAATCCAAATATTGACTCCGTCTATTTAAAGGTTTACCTTAGTGGAGGTTTTGTGCGTTTAGCTCATTTTATAATTAAAAAAAAAAAAAAAAAAGAAGAAGGTAAAAAATTTTGAATAGGATAAAAGTAAGGTTGATGTAGTGTTTGAAATCATATCTCTCCCTTTTAGAATGAAAAGAAAGAAAAAACAAAAAAGATATTTGGTACAAATCTTCTACAGCAGAGCAGGGAAGGATTGGATAATAAAACAAAAAACAATTAAAAATAAATCAATATATGTACTTCAATATATAGGATCATAGAGACGCACATATGTCTATTTCTTAAATTGATTAAAATTAAGGTAAAAAAATCTATATTATGGTTATAGGTATCCTTTTGGGCTACACCCAATTCTTCCCAAAATCTTAGACAGTCGGCGACAGTGCTCTACATAGCCAAATTATAAGGAAATACAAATCAAGTTCGACATTAATCTATGCATATATAATAACAGGGGACATGCAGACATGTATATGGAACGATAAAAGGCAAGCTTGTTCTTCTTAGTCGAATTTTTGGTCGCGGATTATAAGTAATATTGGTTAATTTAGTTATTATTGTTATTTTTTTATTGACAGCGTTTAGTTATTGTCTGATTGATCACTAATCATTGCTTGTATGCCAAAATGAGACATTAATCAAATCTTGTTAGATACTAAAACTTCTTAATTTTCCTGTTATCTGCTGGAGACAACCTTAAACATAAATTTGATAGATATTCATGCGTCTATTTGTTAAATTGTCATTCATTCACTAGATTTATAATTTTATTTTATTTTATCTATTGCACTGATTTAAAGCAATTAATGATATATCTGAATAATTGTATTTATTTATTGTAATTATATTTATGATGTACTAGCTCGAAGTTGATAGGGTTATTATCAGAATTAGATCCATTTATTATCAAGCTACATCGTACTGTATTAATATTTATTATTAATATAAAAACTTTTTAGTGTGAATTGTTCAAAACCAAATTGAACTAATGTGTTTGTATAAAATACATATTTTCTTTTTAAAATAATTACAATGTATCCAAAATTTATTGATTTTTATGGCCATAAGTCCGTTCAAATCTATCAAAATTAAATATTGTGTGTGATTAAAATTCTTCTTCTTTTTTTTCTTCTTCAAATAGTGTGCAATTAAAATTTTACACTCATTAAATGGGGTGAAATCTACTCTTCTAATAAGCAAAGAAAACTCTCAACACGTGGATAAATATGGATTATAATCTTAAAGTTTTATGTAAGTATAACCTAAAAGTATACTAATTACTTCAAATATGAAAAATTAGAAATGTTAGGATATAATTAAGTTTCAAAAGAAAAAAAGAAATGTTAGTGTATAAATCGTTCAAAGGATAAAAATTCACTGAAAACAAATTTGTTACCCTAAATTTATGAAGATATGAGGTAATGTGCAAGTGATATGCAAGAAATTTCCATTTGTAGACAGAAACTTCAACTAATTAAGTTTCCCATTACTCGGAAATTATCAGAGGAAGAAATCAAATAAACTAAAATAAAATATAGATTCCAAATTCCAAAACCAGTCTGTAGCAGTTCAGACACTCTCCTTTTTCCTCAGCTGCGCAGCAATCTCTCTTCTCTCTCTCTATCTCTCAATTTCAAACGCATATATAAATAGACACCGCCCCTCTCCACCATTAACAGAACTTAAACTTTGCACGCATACAGATCTCTCCCTCTCTCTTTCTCTCACTAATTGTTTTGAGTAGCAATCAATAACACCAATAAACGAGGAGTGACTTCTGGGTCTCCGTCTTAAAAAGCCACAAAAAACCTAAAATGGACGACTCAGCTGGCACAGGCACGTCCCACAACGCCACTAGCCGTCCTCCTCCTGTGACTATCACTGTCACCACCACCACCACAACCACTAATGACACGAAGAGCACTGACAGCGCCACCACCCTTACCAGTGACAACTGCACCAACACCAACACCAACAGTGACAATATCAACAACAATAACAACACCAACGACACCAACACCAACAACAACAACAGTGGCAAGAGGTGCAAAGGCAAAGGTGGACCTGATAATGGCAAGTTCAGGTACAGAGGAGTCAGGCAAAGGAGTTGGGGCAAATGGGTTGCCGAGATCCGAGAGCCAAGGAAACGGACCAGGAAATGGCTTGGAACTTTCGCTACGGCGGAGGAGGCGGCGCGTGCATATGACCGCGCCGCTCTAATCCTTTATGGGTCCAGAGCTCAGCTCAATCTCCAACCATCTAGTTCTTCTTCTTCGTCCTCTCAGTCTTCTGCGTCTCGTGGAGGCTCTTCTTCTTCTTCTTCTTCTTCTTTGTCCTCTCAAATCCTAAGGCCTTTGCTTCCTCGTCCATCTGGGTCGTTCGGCTTCAGCTTCTCCGGAGCGGCGGCTCCTTTTGGTCATCTTCCCATGGCGGCGGCTTCTTCAAATCCACTTGGTGGGGTTTATTCGAACCTCGTCACTGTTAATTCGAGCATCACGAATATATTACACAACCATCCACAACAACAAGACGTTCAAGTGATGCAAAATTTTGAGTATCATCATCACCAACATCATCAGTTGTTATCAACCGATGGATTGAATGCAGTCGACGGTGGAGTTTGTCCTACAAACACAACAACAACCTCGTACGCAACAAACCCTAACTACAACCACAACCATCAAGTGTATGCGTGTGATGATTTCAACACGCATGCCGGTTCTGTTGGCTCCACTTTTTCCATCACCACCCAAACCGTAGTTGCACCACCGTGTCCGGTTCCAAATATGACGGTCGGACCCGGTTCGCCGTCGGTTTGGCCATTGACAAATGACGAAGAGTACCCTCCCCATTGTCTATGGGACTATGGAGATCCATTCTTGTATGATCTCTAAGAAAGAATAATTGTGGAGGGTCATTCTTGGAATTTTCGTGGAAGGGCTTGCTTGCAAGATCTTGGAGATCGTGTGGATGCTTGTGAGAATTGAATCTTGAAGATTAATAATTAATTAACAAAGCGTTGTTGATGATCATGAACTCTTCAAGATGGTGATCATGAACAATAGATGAGAGATGGGTTCTACTTTTTACAAGTTATTACAAGGCTATTCAATCTTATAGTTGAGTGTGTCAAATTTATATACTGCAATTAAGTGAGATTAGAGATCTCAGGTATGGTTGATATATCATCTCAGGTAATGAATTATTGTATTTCTATATGTGTTGTGTTTGGTGGTGGAGTTTGAAGGTGAAATATATATATATATATATGTATATATATGTATATATATTTCCAGTAGCTAGGTTTATGATCGATAGTTGCATGTAGTTTGGATGAGAGAATTTTTCTAGTGAATTTTGTGTCGCTATTGCCTATTAATTTTAGTGTTGGAAGAAATTATATATGTTATTTATCTTCAAAACATGAATATGACATCCCACTTTTTTTTTTTTTTCTTGAATATGATATCCAACTTTTTTTTTTTCTCTCTTTCTTCAACTAGTAGTTATTATCATAATTATCAGGAAGCGAACAAGATTGTATGGGGTTGCTATGAATTAATTAGCATTTTGTTTGATTTTTATTATCATCCTGATTTTCAATTAATCATATTCGATTGCTCACAGTTCACAATTAGAAACTTTTTCATACAGGAGTTCTTGTATTGTAATTTCTGTTGATGGATTCGTTTTAGAGAGACAGATTATTGTTTGAGGTTCGATTTATAAGATCATGACGAAACCTCCAATTGAACACTTTATTAAATTTTCTGTGAGCAGGAGCATTCCAGATGTTGTGCGGTCTTGTTATTCTTTTTGTTTCTCCTTCTCTTTTCGCTGAAATTATATAAGTATTACAGGATTTGGGACTGAATTAAAACTTGATATAGTTAAAAGTTGGTGCTCTTAGTTGTATCTAGAAAACTCTGTTATTTCAGTGAAACGCCTCAAAAGAAAAACTTGAATGGATTATTTGAATTGCGCCATTCTTCATAGTTTTCAAGAGGATTAATTTCAAATTGCAGCCTTTAATTTATTTATTTGCAATCAGCTTGTCTGATATAATGATTTTCATGATTTAATTTGCATTGGTATATGGCGCTGATCTATGTATCATTTTTCTTTGCTTCCTATCATGCAAGCTAGAATTTCATTTTAGATCCATTTAATCAGATTATGTAAAATTTAAATGATACTGTTGACTTACATCTTGAGCATCACATATTCACATACATGTGTTCACAAATATTGACGTGTAAATAATGTATATTATTATTTAAATTTTGAAGTATACTATAATGTAGATATATTATATATGATGCTAAAATTACCATGCATTTCGAGTTGTTTGTGTTAATCAGTTAGCAATCGATTCAAAAACCTGTATGATCATGAACCTATATATGCAGAACTGCTTTGTAGAAATATAGCAACATATACTTCTGAGATGCATTCATCCTCACTCTTTCACAGCTTTTCTTTTTTTTTCTTTTAATTAAAGTGCAGCTTGGGTTACTGGATCACAAGTTAAATCCTTACTGATTCTTATGTATTTTCAGTGTTATTGTTAGTTCAATATTTCAGGAAATTCTGTTGATAATATCTATCATTTCATATATTGTGCTCCTGTCGTATTTCCTTTTGGCAATGTGCTTTTGCTAAGTGTTGTTGAACGAATGTTGCTAAAAGTAATTTTTCTTTGCACTTATTATTGAGCAAATGTTGCTGTAAGTAATTTTTCTTGAAGTGATTGGTATTATATATGTACTGAATATTCTTTTACGTTCAAGTTCAAAGGTAAACCCTAGCTATGATATCGGTTCTCAGATATAAAAGTAACAGATGAACTTCAAATCTAAGAGATGCGTTCGATCTTGAAGAAGAAGATATATGGAGATTGTGCAGTGTGTGTACTGGCAATAGCTTTTGGCACACAATTCTCTCTGCAGCGGGTCCTCCTATGTTTGTATGTCTGCAAGCTCTCATTGACTTTTTATTAAGATCTTACACGAATCACACATACATGAAGACACAAATGCTTATCTCAACAAAAGTGAACCCCACTTGCTTCCTATGATTCCCAGACCAATGATCATTACAAGACTAACAAAATTTATGGCCATATGCCTGGTCTGGTCCAAATGAGTACCTGTGATCAATTCAAGTTTCAAACAAGGAAAATTGATAGATCCGGATAGTATTTAACCTCATGATTATGTTTGATTGAGGAAAATTTGATGAAACCAAACCCTAACCAAAATGTGGGCTTATAGTGAATATTGAAAAGCTTAGTAGAGGAAAGTTTTGGATTATTATTATTATTATGAGTAAATTACAATTTAGCTACCCGATTTGAAACTAATTACTAGCGGAGTCAAGTTTTGACTATTATTACAATAAACCCCTCTACCGTTAGAGAATCTCCGTTAAAGTTAACCGTAAAAGTATAAATGTGTTAAAAAAACCTAAATGCCCTTATTATCTGTGTTAACACAGTTAACCTCATTAGAACATGAAAAAACCGAAAAAAAATAAAAATAATTAAAATTTTAATAAAAGATTTTCAACCAAAAATTTGCACAACCAGATCATCTTCATCAACCAAATCTTTGCACAACCCAAATAATTTTCATCAACAATAATAACCTAAAAGAAATCAACAAAACAAGAATTGAAAAATAAAAACTAGCAATTCTAGGCCACTGGAAACCCAAAAAACTAGTTTTCTAGTCGCTGGAAACCTGATTCCAAGCAACATCATCAACCATCAAAGCCAGCATTCATCACCCATTGTCCATCTTTATCACCATTGAAACCAGTATCAAACCATTATCACCATCACCTATTCATCAAGAAATTTGGCAGCATTGAAACCCACTCAAACTCAAACCCAAAAGTGTTAAAGATGTTGAATTCATTCAAACAAACTCATTCAACTCATCCAAATAAACTCAAAGATGTTAAAGATGAAGAAAGGGGTTTCGAAGATGAACAAAATCAAAATCAATCACTAGGTTTCGAAAATAAACAAAATCGAATCAAACACAAAACCTTTTCGTACCTGGGTTTCCAAACCCCAAGAGCTTGAAAACCAATTACTTCTTGATCGAGATCCACCGTTGTGACAGGAATGGTGTGAACAAAGGAGACTCGCCTCCATTTTTTTCGAAACCCGTTTGGGTCTCGAACCTTCAACCCAGTTGAACAGTTTCGAAACCCATTTTTAGGTCTTGAAATTACAGTTTACTTTCGAAACAAAGCACCAGCAGTGAAGAGAGCAGCAGATGAAGATCTGGGTGGTGATTATGGAAGTGAAAGAAGAAGAGGTTGGCGATCGCAATGAGGAAGAAGAAGAGGTGGTGGTCGCGGGGAAGAAGAACAAGTGGTGGAAGGAGAAGAGGAGGAGACTAGCAATAGGGAAGAAGAAGAAGTGAAGGTCGTAGGGAAGAAGAAGATCGATGATAGGGAAGGAATAGGTCAGTGATGGGGAAGAAGATCGATGATAGGGAAGGAATAGGTCAGTGATGGGGAAGAAGCAGAAGTGAAGGTCACAGAGAAAAGCAGAGGAAGTGGAGTCGTGAGGAAGAAGAAGAAGAGTGAAAAATTTTACTCTTTTTAATTTATTTTAATTTTCATTTCATTAAATTAAATTAATTTTTATTTATTTTTTAATTTTTTTCAAATTAATTGGAGATTTGATTAAATTTTTATTTATTAAAAGACAATCTTGTCCCTGAGTCTGTTAAATCTAATAAAGATAGTTAATAGCAGGAGTTTAATTATAGTAAAATCAAAAAGTTTAATCCACTTGTATATAGTTTCAAACTGGGTAGCTAAATTGTAATTTCCTCTTATTATTATTATAGGATTGTGTTATCCTGTGTGTCGAGGGTATGGGTTAAGACCTAGGAAATTGAAAAAAAAAAAAAACAAAAACAATTAATCAACGAATCAGGTTACTTATTTTCTTAGTATTTTTCTCTTATTTGTTCTTTCATTTATTCATTGGTTATTTATTATTTAAATTTGTGCTCTAAGGACATAAGTTAACACTATTCATTATTATAATAGTATTTTATATTATGCAACAAATGAATTGAGAATTTATGGGGACCTAGTGAAATTAAACATTATATGGTCGGTTTGAAATAAATTTCTCATGAATGTTTGTACGTTTGTAAAATATGATTGTTTGTATATTTGTGGAATATAAATGGTGTTGTAAAGTTTCAGATTAATTAACTATACTTATGTTCTTACCTTTAATGATAAGATATGGCAAGAAAAACAACAATGGAGATTACAATAGGAAGTCTAAACGTATAATAAATGTAATACTTTGTCAAATAAACTATAGAACAGCCATGCGATTTAATAAAATTCACATAAGAGGTAACTTCATATATATATAGTAGAAAACGATAAAATATGTATGATACAACTAGTGTGAAGTACTAGATAATAGATATTTTGAATTCAGTACCAAATATAATTTGATGGTAGAAAATATTTATTCATCTTGTTATATTTTAGGTTTAATTGACAATATCATAAGTGGTATTTTAAAGTGGTAAAGAGCATTCATTTAGTTGGTAAATATTTCAGATTCAAGTCCTAAAAATAAATAAATAAATAATATGTTGAATTCGAGTTTAGTAATGCTATTAAATTAGCAAAATGTTTTGTGATCTGTCCTGGGCCTGTTATATGTATGCATGCCGACCCTGATATGGGCACCATTTCGGGACCCTGAAATCGCAACACACGAGCCCAAAATGAGCTGGACAGTGAGTAGAAAAAGTCATGGTCTAAGGGGTCAGCTCATGCCGCTCTTGCATGTCTACCGAGTTCGTTAAATAAGAGGTAATCCTGAAAAAAATTATTATAATTTATAAAAATATTTATTTTATCATCTATAATTTCAGTTTTATCCAAATCTATCTTGATATTAATAAAAACACTCAAAATATCCCTAGAGATATGTGAAAGGATGATAATACTCCCAATGGTCACAAATTGACGATGGAATTATAAGGGATAAAATAGTTATTTTCTATTGATTTTTTTAATATCAAGGGGGGTTTTGAACAAAAATGAAACTGTACTGGTAAAATAAATATTTTTACAAACTATAATGTATTTTTTGGGATTATCCCTTAAAATAAATAAATGCAAATTCAAAAAAAAACTAATAATAAATAAATAAATGGATAATCTCAAAAAACTTATTGTAATTTATAAAAATATCTATTTTACCACTTATGATTTTATTTTTATCTAAAATTTTCTCTAACGTTAATAAAAACACTCAAAATACCTCCTGAAAGTATGTGAAATGACAATAATGTGTCTTATGGTTACAAATTGATGATGAAGTCATAGGGGATAAAACATATATTTTCTGTTAATTTTTTAATATCAAGAGAGATCTTGGATAAAAATGAAACATATATGGTAAAATGAATATTTTTATAAACTACAATGGATTTTCTAAGATTATCCCATCAATAAATAAATGCAACACTAGATCAATTGAACACCTACTATTAGCTGGTTATACACAATTGCTGATATGCATCTCTTTCAACATTAAATCTGGCATGCTTTCTTTTAAAAAGACTAATAAGATAGAAGATTTTTTACATTTTAGCGTATGATATTTGATTTAATAATATTATAAAATAAAAGATTTGTACGAAAAAACGTGTTATGCATGTGATAGTTGTTACTTTTATTTATACATGTGAATATGTGTCCCTTTTATACATATGTATTGTCCCTTCATTATTGGGATGGCCATGAGTAGACTCAAATTCATTTGTTTTCAGTATGTCACCATGCATGCCACTAACTTTATGGCCATGAAGTGGGCATTTCACTTCTCTTTTCCGGGCCAGAAATTTAAACTTCCTCCACTATCTAGCTTTTCGAAGAGAGTGATTGATCGAAGCTAGATTGATATTGATTATTTAATATTCAAGTTTGGATTTGATTATACCTTTAGTTAGATTTTTAAAGAAATGTTAGATATATCTACCATTCCCGTTATGGCTACATCAAAATCGATTGACTTTAGATCTTTCCAAATAATTAAGTATTCAATTACAATTAAAAGTTTGATACGGTGATACGTATATAATATAGATGGGGTTGGTATTTACGAGAACATAATGGCGTATTTTATTCGATTGTTTATCGTTGACATGTAACATTAGTTTTGTAAACTTATATATTAAGTCCGAAATATATTTTTCAAAGAAGATTGGTATATTTGTATATTTTTATGTAAATGGTACTGTATAAATTTTAAAGATTTCGTGAAATCTAAATAAGGAAATCCACGTTATTCATTGGTTATAACGATATTTTATGTAAAGTCAATTTAATGAAATATTTTACATTTATTTTTCCCTTAAAAATAAATAATTTTTATTTTTAAAAATGACTTAAGTTTCGCATATACATCCAATAAGTATTTAATGCAGTTATACTTTATATTTGTGATAAGAATTCCTTTGCCTAGCCACTAATATGAAAATAGATTTTTGGGTCCTAGCAGACCTTGACTATTGGTGTTATACTTGATCCAGCCAAGTATTCAGTGAGAATAGCACACATATAATTTAAGTAGTTTAAACACTTTTCCTTCAAGTATATGATAGGGTTCAAGTCGTATTGAACGTTTACGGTTCATAGTTGAAGTAAATGCATTTTTCTTTTAAATTCATTATAAAAATTCAAATCTCATTATACATTGATAATTGTGAATAAATTGTATATTTCACTGTATTTACAATCTATAATATGAAACCTATTTATAGACCAATAGACATATTATAAAGATAGAAAATAGAATAATATATTACAAAAATGGTAACACGAATATACTACAATAATGGTGTCATGATTATGGAAAAGATTAATATGTGATTAATATGAATGATAACATCCTCCCACAAACTCAAGATGGCGAGATGGATGTAAGCTTGAGTTTAGAAACTAATTTACGAAAACGGTCTGGATGATAAGCTTTGGTGAAGATATCAGTAGAATGATCAGTATAAGAAACTGAATAAAGTTTAATAGTACTCTAATGAACATGTTGTCGAATAAAATGACAATCAATATCAATGTGTTTGGTACGTTCATGAAAGACATCATTATGGGCAATTTGAATAGCACTATGATTGTCATAAGATAAATGAGTAGTTGTGACATGGTGAATTCTCATATCTAAAAATAACCAGTGTAGCTAAACAAGTTCTTGAGTGGTATCAACGAGGGCCCAGTATTCAGCTTCAGTACTGAATCGAGCTATAACAGTCTATACCTTACTACACCATAAGATAAGAGAATCATCAAGAAAGAAGCAAAAACTAGTAGTAGATCGTCAATTAATATGATCGCCGGTCCAATAAGCTTCTAAATAAGCATGTAAGTCTAAAGAAAAGTTAGTAGAAAAGTGAAGTCTATAAAACATTGTGCCCTTGAGATGTCGGAGAAGATGAAAGACAACAATGAAGTGAGTGGAATGAGGAGTAGACATAAATTCACTAACAACATGCATGACATATGTGATATCCAACCAAGTCACGATCAAATAAATAAGATTACCAACAAGTTGTAGATAAAAAGTGAGATCACTTAGTGGTGTAACTTCAAAAGACGTCAGTCTAACATTAAATTTTAAAGGACTAGTACCGATTTTATTATCGGTTAAGCAAGCACGAGCAAGAAGATCTGAAATTTATTTTGCTTGTGAGAGATAATAATCATCAGAATCAAAAAAGACCTCAAGACTAAGAAAATAACTAAGAGAGTCAAGATCTTTCATCTCAAATTGTTGTTAAAGATAAGTTTTAAAGTAAGAGATATCGATAATATTGTCATCTGTAATAATCATATTATCCACATAAAGTAACAAGAAAACAGAACCATAACTGGTCTTGCAAAGAAATAGTACAGAATTATAAGAGCTGGATTCAAAACCAAATTGCATAATGATGGAAGAGAATTTGGTAAACCAAGCTCTAGGAGCCCGTTTTAGGCTATATAGTGCCCGACAGAGATAACAAATCTTGTGTGAAGAGTGTGGATATCATGATAGTGGTGTCATATATACCTTTTCAGTAAGATCCTCATTAAGAAAGACATTTTTCACATCCATTTGAAACAAATTTCACCGTTTGATTGCAGCAACTATAAGTAAGTTGCGGACAGATGTAAGTCTAGCAACTTATGCAAATGTCTCCTCATAATCAATTTCATATTCTTGGGTAAAACCTTTGGCTATAAGATGAGTTTTATGTCATTCAACGGACCCATCTGACCTTGTTTTGATCTTATAAACTCATTTGCACATAATGACAGATTTATTAGGAAGAAGATCAACTATGTCCCAAGTGTGAGTCTTCTTAAGAGCTTATAATTCTTCAGCCATAACTTGCTGCTAAATAGGGTTAATGCTGGTTTCTTTAGAAGATTAAAGCTCATATAAAAAAATGATGGCAGAAAAATAATGAAAATCTCGAAGGGTGATAGGTAGTTTCCTTATCCGATTAGAACAACGAAGAAGAGGATTAGCAGGTGAGATTGAACAAGAAGACTCTGATGCAGGATCAATAGACGGGTGAGACTACTCAAGAATAGGTTGATCAGCATTAGAAGCATCTGTTGGAGGCTCAGGCAGACTGTCATTGGGAAACAAAAGAACAGTAGAATCTACAAAAAGTTTATTATAAGAAGTATGTGATGTGTGAAATAGGATATAGATGAAAACATTTTATGTTCCCCAAAGAACACATGATGAAAGATGCAAGGATGATTAGAGATGAGATCTTAACAATGATAACATTTATGTTCAATGTCATAACCAAGAAAATAACACAAACGAGCTCGAGTCTGTAATTTATTTTGATCATAAGGATGAAGAAGAACGAAGCAAGCACATCCAAAAACTTTCAAATTTTGATAGTTTGAAGGAGTGCAATACAATCGTTTATAAGGAGCTTGATTATCAATGACAGAGAAAGGAACACGATTAATGGTATATACTGCTATTAATGTAATTTCTCCTCAAAATTTTTTAGGACAAGAGATAGACATAAGAAGTGCACGAATAGTTTCAAGAATGTGCTTGTGTTTACATTCAATATGACCATTTTGTTGGGATGTACTGAGACATGAGCGATGACATATGGTACCCATTTGACGCAATAGATGAAGAAATGTAGTATCCTGATATTTCATGACATTATCAGTGCGTAAAACTTTGATAAATTTGGAGAACTGAGTTTGAATCATTTTAATAAAATCAAAATAAATTTTAAATAATTTAGACCTATTATGCATAAGATAAAGCCATGTATAACGAGAATAATCATCCACAAAATAACAAAGTACTTGGATCCTCACATAGTAGTTGTTGGTGAGGGTCCCTAAATATCTGAATAAGTTAAATCAAAAGGTGTCTGAAAAACCGAATCACTATTATTAAAAGGTAAGACATATTGTTTAAAGAACTGACAAGATAAACAATCAATATGATCATTAGTTATATAATCTAAATGTCTACTAGACAATAAAAAACGTAAATGACTAAATGAAACATGATTTAAACATGAGTGCCAAAGACTCAATGGTAAAGACGAAGAAGTGGTTGCAAACTGATAAGAAGATAAGACTCTTGACGGAAGTTGAAGATGAATGAACTCAAACAAACGTCCAACTTTATGGCTTATCTCATGAATCTTTCCCATTTGTGGATTCTGCACACGACAACCGGAAGAAGTAAAGTGGACATTAAAACCAAGTTTACACAATTGACCCATAGAGATAAAATTTAAAGTAAGTTTAGGAATGAAAAAATATATTTTGTAAGGATAAATTAGCTGTAAAGATATGACCTCATATTGAATAGTCATTGATGAGCCATTGGCTGTACAAATGACAAGGGAAATATGATGAATGGACAAAAAAATTTGTAAGATCAAAAGTCATATAATTAAAACAAGTTGAATCAAAATGCTAAGAGGAATTACCTGCTGACATAGAGGAAGCAGAGATGGAAGAGTTACCAGATTTAGAAAGGATTTGATGAAGCATGGATTCAAGGTCATGAACAGAAAATGAGGAAAAACCAACAATATCCTATGCATCATCAGCTAGAGCAGCAAAAAATTACTTATTATTTTTGAAATGCTTCAAAAGAAACATCCTTAGATTTGGTTGAAGACCTTCCATAAGAAGGATTCTGAGGACAATCATCATTATAGTGTTTGGATCTATATTTGTGGCAATGTTTACAACATCGAGTAAAACAATAAAAAATGTCATGTCATGGTAGATTGTAATAATGACAAGAAGGTTTCTTGATGTCAAACTGCTTAGAATGAGTTGCAAACATGGTGTCTGTACAAGAAGACTACAATGTGGCAAGATGAGTCTGTTCAAAATGAGTTTAGAGATAACCTGCTCAAAAGTTGGTAGAGGATGACGATGAAAGAGAGATGCACGAGTGGACTCAAAAGTATCAATGAGAGCCATGAGAAACTGTATCAAGCACTTATGATCTCTATAAGTATTGAATTTTTCAACATCTTCATTATCAGTCCAGATGGGCTCGGAAAGTGCTAGTTGATCCCAAAGAAATTGCATCTTTGAGTGAAAATCAGCAATTAGCCGGCCAGGTTTATGTTGTAATTGATGCATATTACGTAACAAATGATATTGATGAGAGAGATCGAAGGTAGTATACCCAAGGTTCGTAAATACATGGTACGGTACGGGCACCCTAAAATGGTACGGTACGGTACGGCCGGTACGTATTATACGGCAGATGGTTAAAAAAAAACAAAAACAAAAACAGTAGGAAATATCATGAATTAGTAGAACAACAATGTATTTAAATATCAAATCAAACCAAAAATAATACATAAGTCATAAAAACCAAAGGTGAACCATAATGTATTGCTCGTACATAGTAACAAGCTAATAATACTAAACCAAAAACAATACAAAAGTCATAAAAACAAAAGATGATCTAATCATCTGATTCTGGTAGAGTCTCTAGTTGAAAATTAGTATTGAAATGGAAACGATATGTGTCATGATTGTCATCTTCTCTATCATCATCATCATCACAATCATTCTCCTCCTCATTAGGGATGTCATCACACTCCAGTTCATCATCTACTGATTGAACAACCTTTCATTTCCCTACGCCAAAAGAATTTAAAGTAATATAATTAAAAATTTCTATGTATATTCAAGTTATTCCGTTCACTTAATGATAAACTTACGTGTATCTCTAATCCTCTTTCGTTGTTGTGACCTATTTCCACTCGGTTCCACAACATCTTCTCCTGTGAGCCACTCATTATCGGAAGGCAAGTCAGCAGAAACTAAGGGATCAACATCATCAGATAAACATTAGAGCTTCTCAAATTTCTGCCGCAATTTTCTATTGTACATTATATATACCAATGAGTTCAATTTCTCCGTAGCCAACCGATTTCTTCTTTTGGTATGAATCTACAATAATTAATAATGAAAAAATAAGTATTAATGAAAAAAAATAATTTTATGGTATATTCTAATTAAACTCGTACCATATTAAATTCACTCCAATTCCGCTCACAAGCGGAAGATGAGCAAGTAAGACTTAAAATCTCTATTGCAAAAGATCTTAACTCTGAGGTGCGATCTCCAAATTACATCCACCATTTAACTACAAGGTATAATCTCTTTAGTAAGAAAACACAAATGATTGAATTACACGTAAAAGAAAATTCCACATACCAGGAGTACGTTTCGTGATAGAATTTTTGGCTTGTGATATGCCAAACATCCCCCTTGCTTGCTTGAAATCTTCAAGCTGCAAATCAGCCTTCTCTCGTTCTCTATCATCTGCAATGAGGCTATCCATGCATTTATACAACCCCTACTTAATCTCATGATCGGCCATTTCTTGTGAATATTGATATTGAGGATTTAGAAAGTAGGCAGCTGCATGTAAATAACGGTGCATCCGAAATTCCCATTTCTCATCAATTATATTCCAAATCTCACTATAAGCTGCAACATCACCACCTAAGTTTTTGGCTATCTCCTCTTTAGCCGTATCTATTACTCCATAAATAAATCCCATTGCAGGCACTTTTTCTGAATCCGCTATCTTCAACACATGAACGAGAGGTCTAGTTGTTTTCAATGCATACGAGATACCTTCCCAGAAAGTCAAATCTATCAATATGATTTTCTTGACTTCCTTCCCCTCTGCCTTCTTTGCATATGAACATCCATCCCACTCCACTGAAGTAAACATATGTTGCAAAGGTTGCCGCAGTTCAGATATACCTTGTAATGTCAAATATGCAGTAGTAAACCTTATAGGAGCAGGTCGAACTAATTCTTTGTTTGTAAACTTTCTCATCAATGCCAACACCCATCCATGATTGTAAATGAAATTAGTCACTTATTATAGGACATAAATTTTTTAATTAAAATATGAGTTAAGTTAAAAAAGTATAGAAAAAAATAGTAATACTATAACTATTAGAGTACCTTCTTCGCTTTTCTTAATGCATTTCTGTGTTGGGGTAATTCTCCAAGTTTTTCAAGCATTAAATCTATGCAGTGAGCTGCACACGGCGTCCACCATAATCGTTTTCTCTTTTCCATCAACATTTCCCCAGTCTTTTTATAATTGGAGGCATTATCTGTCACCACCTGAATAACAATATCCTCTTCAATTTCTTCAACCACATCATCAAGTAAACGAAACAACAACGCCGCATCCTTCACTGCATCACTAACATCAATCGAACGTAGGAAAACTGTGCCATATGGATTGTTTATAAGAAAATTAATCAATTGTCTACCCCTCATATCTTTCCACCCATCTGACAATATTGACACTCCTGTTTTCACCCATGTCTTCTTCACTTCAGCTACAATAGCTTCAGTGTTTTGTTCCTCCCTACTCAATATAGAAGTCCTCAACTCATAGCTATTTGGTGGCTTCAAACCTGTCCCATAGCGCCTAATTGCCCGAGTCATTGCCACAAAAGATGGACTATCAGCAACATTAAATGCGATGCCATTTTCAAAAAAGAATCGTCCTATCTCATCGTATGTTCGATCACGTAACTCCTTATCAGTTCCTACTTTTCTAGTTCCCCCTAACTCTTCAATTTGATCATCTTCTACACTATTTAGAAACCTATCCATAGGTCCCCTAATCCTTCTTTGACTTTCAGTCACACTACCACTACCCGACCCATCCGTAGACTTCGACCGACTATTCAATATCACACATTTGTCAATTTTTTCTTCCCTAATTAACTGATTAAATCTCTTAACTTTCTCTGAATTCTCCATATAACTTTTAATGTCATCCCTAATGTCCAGCGGAACACTAATACATGGAGCAACATTTCCTTTAATACCCGCAAGGTGCTCTTTCATCTGATATATTCCTCCCCTCATTATTTTATCACATAAAGTGCACCTCATATATTTTTTTCCATCTATCTCAATCTCAACCCCATACTTCCATGCCGAATCCTTTTTACTACTTGCCATCACAATTTATAATCTACAAATCACAATCACAAATCACAACCAAAGTCACAACCATAAATCACAATCACAACCAGTTTACAAATCACAATAAAAAATCACAACCACATTCACAAATCACAACCATAAATCACACACAACTAGTTCATAAATCACAACCACAACTGAAAATGTTCAAAGAGAGTCTGAGAGTGAGAGAACAGTTCAAGAGACAAAAAAAAAAAAATACCACTAGAAAAGAGAAGGAGACAGTTGGGTGCATTGCCGGAAATGGACGATTTCGACACCGGAAATGGGAGCTTTTTTGGCGTCGGTGAAGACAGAGGTTGGGAGGGAGGGACTGTCGTCGAAAATGGTGGTGTTTGCGCCGGAAATGGTGGTGTTTGCGTCGAAACGGTGGTTGTTGTGTCGAAAACGGTGGTGTTTACGCCGGAAACGGTGGTGTTTGCGTCGGAAATGGTGGTGTTTGCGCCGAAACGGTGGTTGTTGCATCGAAAACGGTGGTTCTTTGGTGGTTCTTGCGTCGGAAAGGGTGGTTCTTGTGTCGGAAATGGTGGTTTCTCTTGCCGGTGAACTAGGTGTGGGTGGGAGGCGGTGGATCTAGCAGAAATGGAGGAAAATAGGGTAAACAACTTTATATACCCCCTCCGATCTGACGATTTTGCCCCTCTGCTACAGATACGGCCGTATATTGCAATATACGACCGTATCTGTACGGTACGGCCGTATACGGCCGTACCGGTGCGCAAAAAACGGGAAAAAACAGATACGGGCGAGATACGCCTGTATCTATTCGTTCGCGATCGGATACGGCCGTATCGCCGTATATACGACCTGATACGGCCGTATTTACAAACAATGAGTATACCTATGAGCTAAAAAGGCCCAAAGAAATTGAGTAGTGTCAAAACAATCAAATTGAAGATTGATTGACGAAATTGAGGTATTACGAATCTAAGTGATGATTTGATGATTTTTACTGTCCCAATCATCAAGTTGTTCATTGTATTTCTCATTAGTCTCATTTTCAAGTTTTGTGGGTTTTTTATGACCCTCAATAGCATATCGTCATAATTTTCTGCCTTCAAGAAAACTAGACATTACTTGGGCCCATAAAATATAGTATGAGCCATCTAGAATGATTTGAATAGGTTGGGACATATCTAATTTCCAGGTATTCCCCATAATTAAGCCCAAATAAATAATCCACACCAACAGAAAAATGAAGCCCAAAAAGTAGTTCACACCAAGCAAGCCCAAAAAAAACTTAACAAAAGCACAACATAAACCAAAAAACAAAGGCAAGCCAAGACAGAGTTAAATTTTTAATAAAACACAAACTAAAGACAGGCAACGGTGCAAGGAAGCAGTGACAGATTGTGATGCAACGACTGGTGCACTTTTGGAGAAGATCACAGACCAACGGCTGATGGCATTTGGTTGTAGCGGTGTGGCAAGAGAAGACAGCGACGCTGTCAGTAACAATGGTGCGGGTAGTGATGGGCAGCGACTGGTGTGGTGAACCACGACTGATATGGTGTGGTGTGACTGTGAACAGCGGCTGGTGTGATGTAGGACCGATGTGATGATGCGATGATGTCGCAGCAAATTATAATGTTGCGACGGTGATGTGCAGAGGAATCAGTGGTGATGCGGAACCAGAAACGGCTACGATGGTGCGATTGTGATGGTACGGCCAGGTGCAACGTGAATACGACGACAACAGTGGAAGGAGTAACACCGACAGATGCAGAGGCAGATGCGATGGTTGTTGCAGCAGCAATCCAGAGAGAAAAAGGAAGACGAACCAGAGATGAACAGCCGAACCAAAGATGAACAGAACAGAGATCTGTGACGGTGGTGGTGCAGTGGCAGTGACCAGTGCAACAGAACAGCGTAGGCAGCAGCGGTGGGTGGAATCAGATGGTAATTTTGGGTGGTTTGACGCTGGTATGGTGACAGTGAACAGAGACAGATGACTGCAGTTTTGGGTGATGTTGGGGTGATATTTTGGGTGATGTTTGACAGTGATTGGTTGACAATGGTAAACCCTAAGTCTTTGATACCATGATAATTGTGAATAAATTGTATATTTAACTGTATTTATAATCTACAATATGAAACCTATTTATAGATCAATAGATATATTACAAAGATGTAAAACAAAACAATATATCACAAAAATAGTAACATGAACATATTACATTAATGGTGTCACGATTATAGAAAAGATTGATATGTTATTAATATAAATGATAACACACATATTTACAATTCATTATTCAAGTAGTTAGAACACTTCCATTTCAAAAAATGTTATACCCTTGTATCACTAAATATTCATTAAAATTGCACATCTACCTATAATTCAAGTAGTTTGTACATTTTTATCTTGAAAGAAAAGTGCCTAAGCATGATGCATCACTAAATGTTGTGGATTCAACTCCTACCAAACTATTAAGTCTCATTTGTTGCGTAGGATAAGATTGGATTATTTATATGGAATTGGATTAGACTGAATAGGATTAAATTAATTTAAATGTAATTCTTTATTTGATGACACTAAGAAAGGGTAGGATTTAAATGAAATTTTTCAATACGTAAATGAAAATTTTCATATATATTTCCATTTCCTCCACCTCCACCGTTTCTAGCTCATTCACCACCACCTTCCTCCCTCTCTTATCACCCCTTAAACCTATCCAAAACCCATGTCATTTCCAACGGTGAGAGGATAGATGGTGGAGGAGAGATGGAGGCATCGATCCCTTAGAACAACGACGAAGATGATATAGATCTCAGCCTCATAAGTGAGTTCCTGGTTGGAGAATCGACGGCGATGGAAGGCAAACAATTCGATCGAAGAAGAGAGAGAAGAACGAAGATAAGAGAGAGAAGGACGGCCAATACTGACGCAAATTAATGTGAGAATGAGAAAGAAGTGAACGGCAATAGTGGCAATGACGGCGACAGAACTAGAGGAGAAAGAGCAGACAGTGGGATAAAATTAACCTTCCTTCTCAATGGGTTTCAATTAACCCATTCTAGTGGATAAAATCTATGATGGGATAACTTATTGAAGGCCGCTTGGTTGGACCAAATATGGGTTTGGACAAAAAATTTGTTCGAACCTAGTCCCATCCTGGCAAACAAACACGACCTTAAAGAGAGCTCAGCTTAAGTAGCTTATGTTAAACGATATGGTCAAACTATACAAGCTTATATGGCTCCAGGTCTTGGCAAGTATTGCAATATGCTTGCCTATCCAGTAAAGTGTGGTCCATCACAAGTTTATGATGAAAGTCAACTGAGGCCGACTGATCAAGCTGATGATGGAAACTGCATAAGTAGTTGGAGTTAAGTGACTTAGGCCGTCTCAAACGTAACACCAAATTGGTGTAAAAACACCAATTTGGTGCTATAAACCAATCTAATATAACACCAAAATAGTGTGGGTACACGACAATCAAGGGAAAATTTGATGTTTTTGCTACAGTTTAACACCAAATTTGGTGTCAAACTGTAGCCAACACCAAATTTGGTGTTGGACCTACGTGCACCTATTTTTCTTTTCAAAATTTCAACAATACCCCTCTTATAATAACTGTAATAAATTTTATTCCATTTATATCATTTACCACATTTAATGTATTTGTATAATTTGATTAATAATTATAAATGGAAATTAAATTATTATAAAAAAAGTTATACCATTGGAAATATTTCATTGAGATATTTAAAATTGGTATAATATTGAATATGTTTTAATATATTTTTAAGTTTTTAATATATATTATAGGTAATATATTAATATAAAATGAATTAAATTAATTAATGTATACACAAAATATTATTTTAATAATTACTTGATAGAATTAGTAGTATTTTTAATGTAAAAAATATTTTAAATAGCAATAACATTAACATTATCATTACCTTAAATTAAATATACATCATTTAAAAAAAAAAAAAAAAACAACAACGTAACTTAAAAATAAAATACTCAACATAAATATTTCTAAACAACTATTTAGAAATTTGGAAGGTCATCTCCACTTCCTCCATAACTACCAAAATATTTGTCAAATGCATTGGATGATCCGTTTCCTCTTTGAAATTGTTGCTCATGAGACATTTTTTCATAAATTATGTTATGTTCATTTCGAAAAACATCATGTAGAATTAGATCTTTTATGGAATCCATATTCTTTAGTAAAATTTTATTATCTTCGCATCGTTCTCATAACTTTAATTTTTTTGTCTCATTTTGAGCCCATAACAGTTGGAGTTCATAACTCTTTTGGAGTATAGACTAAGTTTCATTAAACTTACCCATTATTTGCTCACTATTTTTTTTAATGGATTTAAAATATTGTAGCATCTCCTCACCTTGTTTCTTTTTCATTTTTTCTTTGTTCCTTTCAATAGGCCGCTCAGTTGAATCATTATTGTCATTAATATGATTAACTTGCTCTTCAATTTCAAAGTCTACATTTAAATCAATACTAAACAATGACGCTCCTATAGACTTTGACGTGGTAGAGTCTGATTGTGATGCTTTGATGTAGTCATATTTCTTTCGACGGCCTGAAGTTTGTATGCTATTAATATCAAAATATTTCTCTGTATCTTTAAGGAGGGGCTAGACATGATCAAATTTGAATCATTTACTATAATTTGGATCTTGTGCCAATAAGGTTTTGACTTGATTTAACTGCATAATGCGACTAAAAATTAAAGCTATAAAAAATGTGATCGAAATTAGAATAAAAGGAATTTCATAAAATCTGAATAACTCAAATTTAGAAAATACTTACAATATCTTGTTCAGAAGTGCCACTTGGATTCAAATTTTCAATTTCTTGAACGCATCCTCTTAACTTGCTAATTGTTGCATTGATTACTTGCATTCGAGCTATCAGAGATCTTCTAGGTCGAACTTGAGTGATATACACTGGTAACGTCATATGATATTCAGTCTCTATGCGAGACCAAAATTGAAGACTAGATTGATTTGTGTCTATAATTGGATTTTGGGAAACATTAAGATATATATGGCAAAGGCGTTGGTCCTTTTCATTCAAATAAATATGAAGCACCTCGTGGAGTATTTTTAGACTTCTCACCTAAATTCTTGATTGATGACATTTTTGTAAAGATATATGTTTACTGGTTGGAACTAAAAGAGATAGATGTTTTAATTTTGAGAAAGAGCTATTATTTATAGATCAATTGTGGAAGAGATAAGAATATCGTTTAACGGTTAAGATCAAACCACTTTTTATCCAACGGTGGAGATCATATAATGTTAGATTTTTGTGTCAGACCTAGGATAGAGTGTGGAAGAGATAAGAATATGGTTTAACGGTTAGGATCAAACCACTTTTCATCTAACAGTGGAGATCATATAATATTATATTTTTGTGTCTGACCTAGGATAGAGTATGGAAGAGATAAGAATACCGTTTAATGGTTAGGATCAAACCACTTTTCATCTAACAATGGAGATCATATAATGTTAGATTTTTGTGTCAGACCTAGGATAGAGTGTGGAAAAGATAAGAATACCGTTTAATTGTTAGGATCAAACCATTTTTCATCCAATGATGGAGATCATATAATGTTGGATTTTTGTGAGAAATTAATATATATTTTTTTATATACTATGTGTAATTATTTGAGAATAAGATTTTATAATGGGGTGAATAATTAAATAGTTAGATAAAAAATTAGTTGAAAAAATGAAATGGATAAAAAATTAGGTGGATAAACAATTAGTTGGATAAAAATGAGTTGAAAAATATTAAATGACTAAAAAATTAGGTGGAAATTTAATGAAAATAATTTATTGTAAAAAAATTAAAAAAAATATAGAGTATTTAATAAATTTTTAATATATTGTGAATAATTATTTAAGAATAAAATTTTATATGAAATAAATAAATTAATATTGATTAAAGAATCATATATAAAATATTCTTTGAAGATATCCTTTACACCAATTTGATATCACACATATTGGAGTAAAAAAAAATTGATGTAAAAAAATTTAATATTAACATCAAAATAGTGTTAAATTTGATGTTGTACATTGAAGATAATCTTAATTATAATTTGTTATTATCATGACAAATGCGCAGGCTGAGAGAGTTAGTACAAATAGAAATCTTGATTCTTGATTGTAATTGAGTGTACGAAAATAACGTACAACAATTCTTCTGTTATTAATTAATGTAGAGCCCAAGTTTATTAATGGTGGTTTTGCTTTTCATTTAGGCTTTTCATCAAACAGCTGTAAAACTTCATTAAACACTTCTCTTCTTCTTCTTTTTCAACAAATGCATATTTAAGCTTACATGGGTAATTTTATTTTCTTTATTATGAAAGAAATTATCTGTAGATTAGAGCAAACTTCCAACACCAATGGAAGGCCACCTTGACGTGCTTGCACACCTAGACTTGACTCATCAAAATCCACTTTAATAATAGTAATTTTCCTCTCCTACGTGCAAGGTCTTCTCTCTCATTTTTTTAGGAATCATTCTTCCAATTCAATGAGTATTCGTTTTAAATCGCATCTCAGTAGACCTTATTTAAAGTGTTCAATAGCATTATTTATTCTGATAATAGTATGTGTATGAAATAAAAAAGAAAAAAAATAATTATCTCTAGTTTAGATACGAAGTTCTATTGAGTTTATATCTGTTGGTAATATAAAAATAAATTTATTAAGACTTTCCTAACCTAAACATAAAGTTCAATCTCATTAAAAGATCAATAAGTACTCTCAATAGACTCTACCTATGTTTATTAAATTACCTAACAACTACAAAAACCTACTGAATTAAAATTCTTTCGAGTCAACAAATTGGCATTATCTAAATTTAAAACCTTTTTATCCTTTTCAATGACATGTATTAGAAAACTCCAGAGGATAAAGATGAAGGGACAAAAGTAGATATTTTGCTCTTTCACTTTCTTTAACCAGTTTAACACCCAAATTCGATGATAATAATAATAATAAACCAAATTCCTGTACCATATTTTGATTGAACTACAATTGTCGACGCGCTCCACCTGCGAGTGACCACCACAAATCTCAATTTTACTACCAAAAAAAAAAAAACTGCATATATGCAAACCAGCTTCACATACTTAAATCTCCTTTTACCAATACAACTACACAAATTACTTAACTAAATACAACCACCATGCATCCGCCGCCGCCACAGTAACCGCCACTCCACTGCTGCCTAATGTCATCCTCATCATCACAAGACTCCCAGCCATTACACTGGCACTACACGGAGCTCGACGACCGCAATTTCCAAATCCGAGGCCGCACGCTCTTCTTCACAGTCGTCCTCTTCGCCGTCGTCCTCCTCGTCACCTTCCTCTTCCTCTACGCCCGCTGGGTCTGCCGTTTGAGCAACCAGCACCACCCCACCTCCTCCTGGCCGCCGCACGCGCCGCCGTCGCAACAGTCTCTTGAAGGCGGCCTCGACCCGATGACTATCAACACGCTGCCTGTGACACTGCACCGGTCAATGCTGCCTCCGGCTGCGGGGGCGGCGGGGGGGAACGACTGCAGCATATGTCTCGGCGAGTTCGAGGACGGCGATGTGGTCAAGGTTTTGCCGATATGTCAACACAGTTACCACTGTGAGTGTGTTGATAGGTGGCTCAGGACTCGGTCCAGTTGTCCACTGTGTAGGAACTCACTCCGAGTTGACTCAGTTGTTGTTGGTCCTTCAATTATTGTTACGCAATAGTAATAATCACAGGAAAGAACCGAAACCCACTTTTGTTTTTTTGGGTTTCAAAAGTCAAGGTTAATGATTTAGTAATTTGTGTACGTAGATTATATTTTTGTAGAGTACCTGAATTGTTGTGTAGCACATTTGATCTGGTTTTGTTTTGTCTATCTATTTTTCGGGAGTATATTTTGTGGTGTTAGAAATGTGTTATTTTTTGATCTCTTGTATATATTGTGTTATTTGAGATATCAAAACTTTAATTATGGTGTGTATTGCTTTGTTTGGATTACATGTTGAGTATAAAACTCACAAAATATGAGAACTGTTTGACACATATAATCTGTCTCTCTTGCCTTGTCTTGGAGGTCCGTAGATGAGAAAAAAAAAAAAAAAAAAACCAGCAGCAGAATGCCTATTGTATATGAGTATCTTGGTTGGTTTGGATTGCATATTAAGAAAGTCTCCTACGAAAAATTACGAGAAATTACTAAGTTGAGATTGGTCAAGAGGAAAGCTCCTCAAACAGTCGCATGGATGATATTATTGGTTTGAATCATAGTTTCTCTGGATTTACCTCTATTAAAAGTTATATAATGCGTAGTAGAGCAGCAACTAGAGTGGCTATTTTGACAATATCTATTGCAATTTATGGTAAATGAGATCTGGAGTGGATTGGTTTGGTCACTATTATGAGATGCTGGCGAAAATTTAGTTGGTCAGTGGAGCCACAGAGATAGTGGACTGCTCTAGTAAGCAATGACGTGATGAGCTCATTGTTGGGCATTAATTCTCGTATGTATAAATGTTCGTGATATGGTCTGGCTTGAATCTATCGTCAATTTGAATTCTGTCAAGTTTTATTTCCAAAACAATGATAATAGATACGTTGATATATATCCTATAACTTATATTATAAAACTTATATGCTTCCACAAATCACAAAGTCCAGATTTTCTTTTTAAAATAAATGATGTATTTACTTATATATAATCGGAATGAATTGGAATAAGAATTATCTAGAATTGGATTCCAAGCCCTAAAAGTTCCAAAAGAAATGGGCGTGAAAGAACATAGATGGCAATAGAACTAAACTCTATCAAATTAAGAAATAAAGGAGTGGGTTGCAATCACACACTTTAAAGGGTTCAAATAGTACAACCCAACAAAATGGGCCAAAGGACAAAATTACAATCGGCCCAAATCAGTATCCCCTAAACCATCGCGACCTCATCAACCGCCATAGACTCTCCTCTAGGGTTTTAACACTATAAAAACACAATCAAGGCGTGGAACTTCTTTATGCTGCCTCCTACGCCGCAGCCTCTGCAGAGCAGTTAGGGTTCTTGAATCAAAAGCAGCGAATTCCGGCGCCTTGTCACCATGAGAGCTAAGGTACGTCCCCTTCCATGTCTCTCTCTCTAAATCGTCGATTGATTCTGTTTTGAACTCTTTTTTGAATCTTTTTTGTGATATATATTTTTTTAAATTTTATTCTTTCTTCAGTGGAAGAAGAAGCGTATGAGAAGGTTGAAGAGGAAGCGCCGAAAGATGAGACAAAGATCCAAGTAGTCTTCTTTCTTTACAAATCCGGCGTCGCTTTTAGTTTTTAATGTTTTGATGTTGTTTCAAGTAGTGACATTTGGGGTTTGAAATATTTAATGTTACATTTTGATAAATTTTGTTGAATTCAGTGAACCGCTTTATTTAACTAGTAATACTTTCGTGTTTTGCTTATTCATATTTGTCGCCATTAGTTTTACTGCGTTTTCTAGGTTTTTTGTATGATTTTATGGTTCTGGTTTTTGTGATTTACTTGGATGGTGGAATTTTCGATTTTAGGGTCGTATCGATGATATTGTTATTAATGGGATTGATTTACAAGCTCCCTTGTGTGTGTGTCAGTTGATTTACTGTCACTGAAGTGCATTTTAATTTAGTATGTGTGTGATGTTTGTATTGTAGTATGATTTAGTGTGATCCTTTATTATTATTTAAGTTTTGGATTTGTAATGGGATGGGTCATTTGATTCGGAAGATACTTACACTTGTCTAGATATAAGCGTAGCGGTTAATTTAGATATGTACATAGCATTGTCCATGGTCCATAATTAGGGAGCTTATTAGTTAGCCTTTATGTATATTTCTAGTCAAAGAGTAGAGATAACACCTCATATTTAGTCGATTGTCGATCTATCCATTATGATATTGTTATTAATGGGATTGATTTACAAGCTCCCTTGTGTGTGTGTCAGTTGATTTACTGTCACTGAAGTGCATTTTAATTTAGTATGTGTGTGATGTTTGTATTGTAGTATGATTTAGTGTGATCCTTTATTATTATTTAAGTTTTGGATTTGTAATGGGATGGGTCATTTGATTCGGAAGATACTTACACTTGTCTAGATATAAGCGTAGCGGTTAATTTAGATATGTACATAGCATTGTCCATGGTCCATAATTAGGGAGCTTATTAGTTAGCCTTTATGTATATTTCTAGTCAAAGAGTAGAGATAACACCTCATATTTAGTCGATTGTCGATCTATCCATTATGAGTCTACAAGAATAGAATACCAAAGGGTTACCCAAAACAATAAATAAATAAAGGGTTACACTTACAACAATCATGCTGACAGCATTAGTCATCCTTGGATATTTTGGAAAGAGGACATGCATAATACTTGCACATTCCTTTTCCTAAATTTAGATTAACAAAATGGTTACAGTAAGAAAATGTAGAATGTGAGCAAATATGTAAACGAGTCTAATTTAATGTGTTTGCAAGCGTCGACATGAACATAAATATCTATACACTTCACAAAAGAGTAGTATACTTTGTGTTGAAAGGGAAATGATGTACGAAATGTGATCAAATGTCCATTTCTATGTGTTTGATGCATCTGTTTGTAATGTTTCATTGCTTCAGAAGAAGCACATAAGACTAACACAACACATAATGCTACGTATTACAAAATGTCAATAATCATCAAAATGAGCACAAGAAAACAATACAAAATGTCAATAATCATCAAAATGTGCACTAGAAAACAATAGATGGTAAATAGAAATTATTAACATAGTTGCATTTGATTACATTACTAGGCTAGGTGGTGAATGGAATCCATTAGCATAGTTGCAATCGATTACATTACTAGGCTCTACCTAGCCCATATGAGCAACATGCTGTCCAAACACTCTAGTGACAACTTTGGTTAGGATCAGCACGCGTAAGCCCAGTAGATACGTGCTCTACACAAAGCTTGTATTCTATCTAAATAACGGATCCGAGAACTTTCTCAATAACAAGCAGATAATTTATGTTGATATGTTTGGAGCGTGAGGAACTCCTAGTGCTACAAGAGTATGCAACTGCTGCAATATTATGACAGTGGCTTCAGAGTGGAAATAATGAGAACCAATATCGTGATGAAATTCTGCAACCAAATGACTTGACATGTAGCTTTATAACACTCTGCATACTTTGCCTCCATAGTTGAGGAAGTTGTAAGTGATTATTATTTCAGTTTTTTTTTTTTTTTGAAGAAATTACTAAAGACCTTAGTGCCTTGAAGATATCTTAGCATTTTCTTTACAGCCTTTCAATGTTTCACCTTCAAACAGTAATAATGTGTTAGTCCATATGATACGAAATAAATATGATAGTGTATATTTTTCGAGGGTTTGATTACTTTACTGATTTGATGAAGTTATCAATCAATAACAACTTTTGAATTGATTGTAAAAGTGATTATTGAAGAATTTTCAAATGTTATTGATGAGTAGTCAAATCCATTTTTGTCCCAAATATCATAAGAGATTTGTATTTTTTTCTTTTTCCCTTCCATAAGGTTTTGTAGTTGATTTTTTAACGTTTTGAGGGATGGCTTGCCTCTATATTTTTGTGTTGCATCATCAGTGTTATGCGTCTGGTTGCTGTAATTATTTGTGTGAAAAAGATGGATGCCTTTTCAAATACAACCATCAGCACAATTACACGAGCAATGTGTTTCAAAACACATTATGTATTGTATGTTACATTTGACGGCACACGGTTGCGCTCGGTGTTGAATTGGTAATTTAATATGCAGTAGATGTTAGAGACTATTAAATTATATTTATTTATTACTATTACGGATTGATACCGTGACATAATTAATTTTAACTATCTATCTTATTTTGTATCCTGTATTTATAATTTTTTTAATGAAACAAGATTTGTCACAAAAGAGAATTAATTTATATTCTCAAGTCACCACTAATTCAAACCCCAAAACTAAAAAAACTTCAAATTCAAACTATTAGATCATCTATAATGATCTGTAACTTCAGATTAAAGTAAACAAAAGAAAACATTACCCATAGTGAAATTTAAAAGAACAAATAAATAAAAATAGAAAAAAATAGAAATTGTTTATTTTCATGACTCCTTTTGGGCCCGTAACATATCAATGTATCTTTGGACTTCCTCTGCTATCATACGCTGTATAATCGTCAACAAGTACGATGAGTCCATTCCTACTGTACACCTGTCCTCTTTCTCTACCTCTCGATGATCACCACCGTCCATCATCTTCAACGCCGTTACGTTCTGTGTCCTCTCTACACCGCCGCCCATTACTACGCTATCCCCGGGCAGCGATAACGTCAGCAAAGTCTCAGGTCCATTATACTTCGCGTCCCCACCGTAACTATCACGCTCCTGCGAAGCACCCAAGCACTGCCTCTTCACTCCCGAGTCCGACTCCCACTCGCCCGAGTTATCATCACCATCCAAACTCGGTGGCCGTTCCCGCTCCCGTTTCCTTACCGAGTTCGACTCGGACGACGCGGACGAGAACTCGGTCGCCCGTTTCCTCCTCAACGTCGAGTTCCAGTGATTCTTAATAGCATTGTCCGTACGACCCGGCAACAGCCTCGCGATGGTGGCCCACTTGTTGCCGTGTACGGCGTGGGCTTGAACAATGATCGAGTCCTCCGCCGGCGAAAAGGGGCGGTGCTGCACCGTCGGACTCAGCTGGTTGCACCACCGCAGACGGCATGACTTGCCGGACCGACCGGGGATCCCGGAGCTTATCATGGACCAGTTCCTGGGTCCGTGTTGCTCGACTAGCTTGATCAAATCGGCGTCCTCTTGTGGGCTCCAAGACCCCTTGATACGATCACTGTTGTTCCTGTTGTTGTTAACAGAAGAAGAAGCCGAGCTCATCATCATCGTCGAAAACATGTAAATCTAATCTGTTAAATTTGTGTGTAACTTGAAAGAGATTGATTGTGTTAATATAAATTTATATATGTTTGGTTACAAATTTAATTAACCGTTTTGTGGGGGTTGTTGATGGAGTACGTGAACTGTGAAACCGTTCCGTTGAAATAACGACTTTGCATGTTATAAGCGCGTTTGTTTCTCTTCCGAATTTATTATTATTGTTTTTGGTTTTTGTTTTTTAAGTTCTTTCTGTGTTTGTTCTTGTTGATGTAGTGGTGCATGGGCCAGTTATTGCAGTGGAGGGAGTTTTGTAACGGATTTTTTATTTTGTTGGTTCATCCAACGGCTCTGCTTTTACGGTTCCAAAACTGTTGCCGTTAGGTTTCTATCTATGTTGTTTGGGTTATGTGGTTGTATGGGGAAAAAGCCTGAGTGCGTGTACGATGAATGGTGGATCTTGTGCTTTGATTTCAGTCTAGTGATGTATATGAGCTTGTATCATGCTCTTCAAGATCTATGTGACCATCATGATTTTAATTACTAAATTCTAATTTACTGATACCAATAATTAGGAGTTGGTATTTGTTAAGATTGAATATTATAAAAGGTTTATAAATCATTGAGAAAAAATCCAACTTACTCTAACAATAAAAGAAAAAAAAAAAAAACTTTCTGCACAAATTAACAAATACATACAGTTGGATTTAAACTCCTACACATACTTGTAAGTATGATGGTGAAGTTCAAATCTCAATTAACAATATAAACGAAAAATATGTTAATTGTTTAAGTGATAAATGGATTTATATAAACTATTTTTTTTTTTTACATATATATAGACTATTAATTATTTTAGAAAATACCATATATTAATTATATGATTTATTGATAATATAATAGATAAACTCTTGGTTTTGTACATTATAGATGAATATTTGTGATCAATAATTGTAACATTTTACTTTTCATTCCTTTTATATTACGACTACTGATATGATATTTGTGAATTGATTTACATTAATGATGGTTTCTTTTCACTTATATGTATTCATTAATTAGTAATAGCCACTGGCTACAAATTGGATATATTTTAGGACGTGTAGTATTGCTGGCATTGTTTTGAAAGTATCGAACTATTATCCATAAAATTAAAGGTTTTTCTTTTTTCTTTTTTTTTTTAAAAAAGACAAATATAAAATAACTGAAACTGATATTAAAATTTAAAAAATAAAATAAAAAGGAAGTGTAACGGGTGTGGGTTAGGCAGGTGGGCGAAGTGTCACTGCCTGCGGAGATTGAGGGAGTTAGGTGAGTTTGACGGAAACTGAGAGTCTATCTCAACGGAAATTTTTGGCAGTTATTTTAACTGCCGTACATTTCCGTAACTATATCTCGCTACACTCATCATTTTCCATTTTTATTTGCATTCGTAACTAACATAATCATAAACTTCTATTTTGTAATTTTCATTTTGAAAAAGGAATATTTTGCAATTTCAAAAAACTGAAGTAGTACTTTGTAAATTGCTATAGTATATAAAATTATTTTCTTAGCCAACAGCCCTATGCCTTCGGGTATGTATGACATAGACTCTATATCCACCCGCCAAATCCAAATAATTCATATATAATAATAATAATAATTCTTTCATAATTATGTGTGTTGACCCCACCTTTATATGAGTTTTCTTCTCGCTTCCGTATAGATAAATCCCTCTTAATTAGGAGTAATATCTCAAACCGTCGGTATTTCTATCTCGATTGATCTCAATAGTTTTCTAAATCCGTTCCAATCATTTTATAAAAAATATATTTTTTCTTTGTATTTTTTTCTTCCAAAAAATCATCAATCATGGTGATGATTGATATATACCTATAAAGTAAATTTTAATATTAATTTATATGTGATACATGGTTTTCAATTGATTGATACAGCGATTATGTGACTTGCCTTTTATGATCAGGATTTTTCCCGTGCAACAACTTAGGCTTTTGATGAGTCTGGATTACGGTACTGCAATAAAGCATTAAAAAGAAAATATAGACAGTATCTTGCACTCTAATATGAAGTGTGAACTGTGAAGTGATCTATAGTCAATTAAATATATATCTTATGACAAATTAAATATAACTTAGTTGTCACCTCGTCAATGACTCTGGTATATTTCCTGGTATGTTTGTTTAATGAATGTATTTAGTTTCAAAATAAATAAATAAATATATATAATGACATTTTAAAAAATATTTAATATGTATCTTTTTGACACAAGTGATTATGTATCTTCCTATTATCTAAGAGATTGAGAATGGAACTCTTAATGAGCGTGCGTGAGTAATTTTCTATCTATAATGGTATAGTTATCTTCCATTTATGAGAGTAGATATTTTGATTGTAAGTAGTGTTTAATTTTAATGAGTTTTAAAACATTTTACGCTTGTTCAATGTTTGCTTTGAAAAAAATTCAAAGATGTCTTTCATTCGTTGGATTAGATATTGTAGACTGTATTATAAATAGTGCTAAATCTTAGTAGGTCCTGATAGGTCTTTGACTCGTTTAATGTTTGCTTTAATAATAAATTTCAAAGATGTCTCTCGTTTGAGAGTAAATATATGGACTATATAAGTAGTGTTTGATATTGCCAAGTCTTGACAGTTTTTTGATCGGATGCCAATTTATGAAAAAAGCATTTTAAATAACTTTTTATTTAAAATTTTGTATCTTTGAAGTTTTTTATGATTGACATTGAAGGAGTTAAAAAATTATTGAAATTTGCTAAAATAAATAGTTGCTTGCATAATTCAAATATCTATTATAATCAGGTGAGTTCTACTCCTATAATAATAGAGAACTCTCATAACTATCATACTTATTCTTTAGTTGTCACATATCAAGTTTTTAAAATAGGGATTGGTTACATTACCAACCACTAATCTTATTAATAAATTATAATCATTAGATTGACTTCAGTAACTACCCTTACAATTAATTCGGGGACTATAATTTATGGTAAGCTAGTTAGTGGTTGCATAAGGGCTACACCTTTAAAATATTTCAATAAGTTTTTGTGTTCTTTTAAAATTTACAATGATATTATAGTATTATTATCTTATCAAAGTAATATTAATATACTTCCGAAATATTGAAACAAAATTTTTATTGGACGATGGAGTAATTGGCAACTAATTTGTGATTACCACATTAATCACCTGATTATCGAATAAATAGACTTTTGTGAAAAGAAATAACTATTGGGAAATGGATGTTAGTGGAAGATTACAAAACCAGTAATATAATCACCATAATCATGCACTTTTAGGAAGCAAAAGTAGAAGTGGTCATACTATGTAACCTACTTCCTGTTAAGGTAGGGTTTCTGATTTCATTTTTGTACTACTCTTGCCTATCCTGTGGCTACCATGTTTTCATCCCACTCAAAAATAGTATAATGATAAAGATAGATCCAATTTGCTTTCCTTTGTAGATCATTAAAAACATGTTCATAATTCTGAAGGGTTATTGAATCTATTCGAAAACAACCCATTTGACAAATTTAATAAATTCTCTCAAAAATCGAAGTGCAAATTTAATTTGTTTATAAATTGATGTCAACAGAAACTAAGTATAGATATCATAACTTAATTATCATATGCATTTCATGAAATAATGAAGAAGTAAAATAGGTTTCATTCATCATATGCATCTAACTATTAAAATCGGCATCTGAATATTAAAATAAAGCTTTTCTGAATTGCAAATTTGTATATAACTAATAGGCTACACAATAGTGTAGAAATCTTATGATTTTACCCTGATAAATGATGAGAAGGCATGAGTAATCTCTGCCTCTTACTTCTAATGCGACAATAAGTTGCCATAGATGATGAAGAAGAAGAAATTCTATTCAAAACCAAATGGAGAGACTGCTTCAAAGTGTTCAAAGGAACACTCTCCTGATCATTCTCCTGGTTGCAGAGAATCAAAATGCTTTTGATTCTTCCTCCAACAGAAGCAATATCAGCTCTAACTGTGGTCAGTTTCAGGCCCTTTAGAGCTCTGATGAGCTCCCTGAACAGTTCTGGCTGATCTTCACAGCAAACAGAAGCCTTGATTAGTAGACTTTTGCTCTTGCTTTTGTTGCCATTTGTTGGGGTTGATGAGGCCTGACCATGATCGGCATCATCACAATCAATAGTAATTTCATCCACTTCTGTTGGGATTGTGACAGTTTTGCTGATTTCCATTGCTCTTAGTTTTAGATCCTTTACATGTTCTATCACACTTCCCAGCAAAGCTGCTTTGTCCATCTGCACATATAAATATAAAGATTTGTAACAAAATATATAAGAATTTTAGTGTAATTCTTAGTTACAAATACATACTCAAACACATAAAAATTCAAATATGCGCGCGGAAACAGGAACTTAAATCTATACACTCCTGGTAAAACTGACTCTGATACTACCTTTTCGGACTTGGGGATCAGCTTTCGAAGAGTAGTTAGATGGGAATTAATCCTATCTCTACGCCGCTTCTCAGCTTGGCTGTGGCTCCTGGAAAAAGAAGCAGCTTTTTCTTGTGCAACTTCTTCAACTGGAATGGACCATGAAGAAGGAAATTCATGAAGCTGAATTGAACTAGAGGCTGGTGAAACATGAGGTGGTGGAAGCTGCCATGGGAGAGGATTAATAGAGGACTCAATAGGCCAATTTGTGGTGGTGGCATCAGGCCAGCAGGAATTGTAATAATTCTCCATGGAAAAAAAAAAAAAAAAAAAAAAAAAAAAAAAACCAGTTTTGGGAAATCTGAGTGGATCAATTTGAGCAGCTTTTTATCAGGCATCTTGGGGTTGGGTTGAGGTACTGTTTTATGCACTAACAATAATAATGTGTGATATTCATCTCTTGATGGCGATTGGTGTGATATTTTGTAGCTTTTAATTGGTCAAAAAGAAAATTGTTTTTGGCGGTATTAGGCAGCCAGTCAAGTTCCATATCATGAATTGATTGAATTCTTGTGCTGTGATTACTTTAAAGAAGGCTTTTGCCAGGCCCCCTGCAGGAGTTAGAACACCAATGACACGATACTCGTGTGAGACCTGTGTTGTTAAAAAGTAAAATTTGTGATACTGATACGTAGAACAGTTATATGCCTAGTTGATGAGAGATTTAACATTTGGATTTTTGTAATTTAAAGCTTATAGTATAATGGTTTCCATAGTAGAAGCAAGTACACGATTTTTTTTTTTTAAATCAATAAATCCACTTAACCACGGAACCCCATACATGATTTTAACCGTGTAAGTGCGCACATGGAGTTGAGCTCTAGATCTCATGGGAGCAAATCACGAGTCTAACTATTTTTACTAATTACTGTTTATGGATAACAAGTTCATGAGGTATTGAAAGAGGGTTTTATGTAATGGATTATTTTAAGGTCTCAGAGTAAATTATCATGTAGATGATCATCCATGCTTTTATGTGCAAGATATTGATTATCAAACATAAGAGAACTAGTTTGCGTTCATTGAGTCTATGTATTCTAGTGGTTTTCTAATGATAGAGCTAGGATCCTAAAAGAATATATATATATATATATATATATATATATATAGAATCTCAATCTTGAAAAACTATAATGAATTTGGCATTGTCAAGTAATAGAAAGATGAAATATAAGATGACCATTATATTCATAAATTTTGTATTTGATTGGCACATAATCTAAAAGTAGAATTGAAAGTGATGCATATTAAATGATAGGAATTTTAACCTGGTATTAGCCGAAATGATTTATTTATTGTGATGAACTTATCTCCAGTTAATATTCATAGATGCTCAATGAGTTTTGGTGGCTTTTTCTTGTCCACTTTTTCTTTTGTATTCTGAGATTAGGATAAGTCAATAAGTGTCCTGCACAAAAGAACAAGAGAACTTCAATTACAATATGCAGTTGTGTTTCTTTGTAGGGCCTGAAAATGCAATCACACTCAGAGAAAATTAAAACTCACCATAGGAAACTTTAAAGATTGACAAGACCTCTGATCCACCCCTCACTTTGTGACATCCACCTTTTGATTTTGTGGTCTCAATGGACCCCTGTCACATAGATTTATAAAAGTTGATCATAACAAAATTGAACTTATAAAAGATAACTTAAGACTTTAAATGGGACGTTTAACGTTTTAATAAGTGTGATGTTTACATTATTACAAAAAATGTGATGTTTACATATTGGACAAAGTGTTTGCTAATTAATTACATAATTAATTTTTCAAACCAGTCCTTCACACCTATGATAATGAAATGATCGATTCTAGTTACATCTCCCTTCTCAACTATTAATTTTATTAAAGTACTATGAAATTTTATTTTACTTTTTCTTTTAATACAATACAGGTGTATATCCATTTATCGGGATCATTTGACTAAGTCATTTTAGAGCAGTCGGATATTTACCCACATTAAGTGGGAATTTTACCTCCAGTTAGAGGGAATTAAGCTAAAAATCAGTTAACATAAGGAACCAAGAGAAATCGGTCTTTATTAAGGTCGTGAATGCTCGAATTTGTGCATTGCTTTTTTTTTTTCTTTTTTTGGAAAAGCATATGGTGGGAATTGCCACTGAGACAACCCACATAGGCGCTATTTTAACTATTATTTTGAAGAAGTTAGAGAAGAGTTTTGCACCATGGATCATGTTCTTCAAATAAATTTTATTATTTTGAAGTTTGAATTTTGAGGTCATTTAAATTCTGTTCACCCAATAGTTTTTTTTTTTTGGGAGCCGTGGAAGAAAAAAATTTATAATTATCCCCCAAATCTCTAACAATTCTTTTGTCTGATAGGTTTATATTAACTTAAATTTAAATTTTCAATATCCAAGCATTCATTTATTACTAATTCAATTTAAAACTTCAATAGTCAATCATTCATTTACCAATAATTCAACAATAGTGTGACTTACAATTACTCCATTTTACTCTTCCAATCTTTGCATTAGAAACAACTGAATAATGAAATGTTAAAATAAAAAATTTAATTTTAACATAACACAAAACTTTTTTCACCATACTCTATCCTTTATGCTTCCAAGAATGGCAAAATTTCTATCAGCCTTCAGTCAGCATGTACAATGAGAACATGTTACATGTGCCAGATCTAGCATTCTAGTTTGCAACCTTACAAAATATGCAATTAGACGCATTGTGTTTCGTTGCACAATTTAATGGCCCAACTGGCTGATGTACTGGGCATATTTATTAAAGATTACAAGGCTTCCAAAAAAGGTGTGCATTGTGATAAGCATTAGGGAACATGAATTGTCACATGATAAACAAGCTGCCAACATGAGTTAGTCCACTTGTGTTCAAATAAACCTACCAAACAGCTCATACAAGTATCAAATCTTTGTACTCACAAGATGCTTGCCTCAGTGGAGGAAAAAGCATGGCCGACGCTTCTCTAGGAGCAATGTCGCAATTTCGAATACCTAGGTCCACTATATAGATAATTACAAATTAACCCTAAAATATAAATAATCTACTATAAATCCCACTAATTTGTGAATAGTTTTCATATTATATATAGATGTTACTAGTAGCTGTTGTTGTTCGGGTCATTCCTTAGAGAGCTAATCCTTGAGGTTTCAGGAGTTGTAAATGACTATATATATAGTAAAAAATATATATAAATATATATCAAATCTTGGTGTGTACCATCTAAAACCATTTCGAGTTAATATCATTGACCTCTCCTGTATTTTTGATTGAGTGTACAAAAGATATGGATAATAACCAAATTCATTCAAGCTTTTATTGCACAGAATTGCTAACAAAATTTAAGATCATCTAAAAGAAGAGGCAGAGATGATATTAACCCTAAAACATTTCTGATTTGCTGCCTTTTGGCCTCTCCTGAAAAATTGAGTCACTGTAGATAGATCCGGCACAAACTTAACTAAAGTGGTGCGAATTATTTAACATTCAAAGATCAAAAGTGATAGAAAACACGAAAATTTAACATTGGAAAAATGGTAACTTCGTTAAGTGCTTTAAGCAACATGTCACTGGAGACATTTCCATCTATTTGGACTACAGAAATGCCGGCGAGAAGGATTTGAAAGCGAAAAGACTAGAAAAGGTATAGCAATCAGAAGCTGAGTAGTGATATACAAAGATTGGCCAAAGAACTCTTTGTACATGGATATTTCTTTGTCTAGAAGCGACTCAAACGCCTAGCCATGTGAGAGGAGAGTATTTTAGGTACATGACACCAGAATCTGATCTTACAAACATGCAGAGTCCAGCAACCCTCCACCTTATAACTCATTGAAATGGATAGCACCAACTTTCCAAACGATGTAAGTAGTTGCAAACATCACAGTACTGATAAAAACAAATGAAAAGGCGATAATGAAGAGATCAACGCCCCCGGGAATTTGGAAAGTCAGTCCCTGCTTTGGCAACCCTCTCTTGCTGTCATCAAACATGTTCGTTGGGGCTTCAGGAAGACTGGATCTTTTCTTCTGTCCATCACTTTCCCTCAAAGCATCCAATACTCTGCTGCCCATATCTGATTTAGAAGCCTTTGGCTCATTATAACGGCTTAGAACTCGGGCTGCCCTTAGTCTCTCCCTTGCTGTTAGAGGTGATCTTTTAGGTGTAGAATGAGGGCTAGAGGATGGATTTGTATTTGGTTTTGGATCTGAAGAAACTGAACCATTAGTAGCCTCAGGGGTTTGAAGGTTCGAATCATCAATACTGGTTTGTGCAAGGCTATTTCCGGAATCCACAGGTGATGCATGGACAACTGAAGCTTGATTATTAGTAAGCGATCTCACGGAATCTTCAGAACCCTCATTACTTGTGTTAGTGGCAATGCGATCACTATCAGCAACTGAAAGACACAAGCCTGATCTCCTTTTCTTTATGAGCCTCCTTGAACTCAATAGCCTCAACGGGAATGTAAAAGGGATGGCCTTTGGTGCTGCAACTCTGACAGAAGATCTTGACACCTGCAGGCATTTGACAAGCAACTTCTGATTGAGCAACGGTTTGGTAAATAGTCAAGGAACTTAACGCCCATTAATACATGTCTATAACAAGACATTAAATAACATAAATAAGATTTATTCCCAAAAGGAAAAGAAACAGAAAATGGAATTACTTTTCAGACCATTCATGTGCTTGTCATGGTTGACGACATATTCTCGAATCAAATAAAATTGACAAGAAACACATAACATATTCCTTGATGCTACTATCAAATTATTTGTTTCATTTTGATGCATCCTTTCCACTACCTAGCAACGATCTTATATGTTTAATAAAATGAAGTATAGCAGTCACTCATTTCCTGTGCTTATCAATCAAGCCTCAGAAGACCAATTTCGAACCAACAAAAACCAATCTTTTCTGTTCTTCTTTCCCATTCTGTTATAAACACAAACATATCAAAACTTCCATAGATCCACAATTAACGAGGGACATTTCCCACAAGAACTATAAATTCCTTAAACACAACTCTTTACGAGGCTAAAGTCGAAACATTTACATATAAATAACTACATTACCTTTATACTCTTCTCTCATGATCTTCTCATGTCAAAATTTGCCTCGAAAACATTTAACCGTTCCAACTAAACCAATTGCATTACAACAAGATTGACCTTCATCTACTACCAAGACATGGGATCTTCCAAAATTAACAGGAAACTATTCTGTGTCTGTCAAGTTAACAAGTCTTACAAATTCAATATTTTGTACAAACAGAACCACCCCACCTAGATTAAACACTGTATGTTAGGATGATTGGGTTTGGTTCGTAACCAAAGTAACCAAAGTGAACAAAACAGACAGCGAATCCAACATAAGACTTGTATAAAGCCGTAAAATTGAACAGACATAAATTTTTCAAAATCACAAAAATAACAACTACTTGCAGATGGGAACATGTTCAAAACTTAAAAAAAAAATAAAAAGAAGAGAAGATAGAAGTTTACCGATGAATTGAAGCCGACGACTGAGTTTAGAGATACCGCGGCCATTTTCGGGTTGGTTTTCAGTTCCAACCACATCAACTGACAAGGCACCAAATCAGGGATGAGCTTGTGTTTAGAGGATTGTTTTGTGCCACGTGGCACTTACCCAATTGTTGGCAATATCACCTTTTTATTTCATAATTTCTTTTTTTTTTAAGAGAAATATTTCTTAATTTGTATATATTTTTAAATTATTGATACAAGGTTGATCAACAGCGCTTCGATCATAATCTAAGAGTATGTGAAAAATAAGAATTTTAAATTTAAAGAAAATTAAAAGTTAAAAAATTATTATTTCCTCTCATAATTAAGAAAATGACAGCTTCCTCTCATAACCTTTTATTTATTTATTTATTTATTTATTTTTAGAACTTAGACTGATTTAAGAGACTGTCCAGATCTACCAAAATAGGAGTAGTGGTGGTGTGATCCAGGATGTTGCTCTCATATGGGAGGAATCAATCTACACGAAGATAAGAAAAATGCTCATATGAGGAGGGAGGAGGGAGGAGGGAGGAGAGGGGAGGAGGGGGGGGGGGGGGGGGGGGGGGGGGGGGGGGGGGGGGGGGGGGGGGGGTGGGCGGCGAGTGGTTTAGGGTGGTTTTATTTATTTGGTATAACCGGTGTTGAACCTTGCCATTTAAAGGTAAGGGGTAGTTGGCACCTATACCAATGGCGCCAATTGCCAAGCAACTCCTCTCATAACTTTTGTACTTTGAAGTTTGTATAATTATATTGTATAGTAGTTGAACCCCATTTTTTAAAGTAATTATATATATATTTTTTGAACACTACATCTATTAAGACCTTGCTGAAATAGAATTCTGAAGTGTGGCTTAAAATTCTACTTCTAAAAGATGAGAGAGATCTATTCATATGGTATTGAAAAATTGCTCACATAAAATGGGAGGATTTTTGCTCGAACACCTTGACATTGACATTGAAAGTAAAAGTGGGAGTAGCTACCACTCAGCCACCCTACTTATAGAAACTTGTTCATTTACGAACCATTGGAATATAAGATAGATATAGGATTAAGGAGACAATATCAATATTATATGTTGAAACAGTAGTGAGACAATAGCAAAACAATACTAAAAAATCAATTCGATATCGAGATGGTCATCACAACGGTGATTGGAGGGCTAGTAATAGACTAGTAGTTACGTAGTTCATATTAACTATAGTTAAAAGAGGTTAATATGGAGAGTTTTAACTTTATAAAACTATTGATGACTACATAAAATTATTCTTAAAATATAAGTATGTTTGAAACTATTTTTGATATCAATGACTATAAAGTATAAAAAATATATTGGTTGTGGTTTCATATATATATATATATATATATTCGAAGTAGTTATGGTTTCATATTTACTTCCTTTCCAACACAGTTTCTGTATGTCAACTTTCGAGGGAAAATTTGAGGAGAAGCATAAGCTGGCATGGTGGCGTACTCAGCACGAGATATATTCTGTCATGACGGCGTCAACTCCAAACACCACTGTATTTTGGTTAATTAACAGATTCTAGGCCGTTGGGTTGGCCCAAAATAAACATTAGTGGTCCCTCTTGTTAAAGCCCAATGTAACATTATATATGTCTGATTGTATTTAAGGAAACGTTATGCATTGAATACTTCAATATATATATATATATATATATATATTGAGATCACAACTTGCTTTTGTTTGATACAAGAATTTGTTCCTTATGCAAATTATGTGTATTCAATTCGTTTTTCTTTAAAATATTATTTTTTTATAACTGTTTTTCTGTAAATTATTATTCACAAGGAAAATGAAAACAAGCTGAAGTGCAAAGATGGGAAACCTCGATAATAAGTTCACAAACGTTCGACTATCAATATCAAGTGTCAACCACGAAAAATTTGCACAATTTTAAAATATGCACTTCCTATAATGTAATTATGTAAAGAATTAGTCATAAAGTGAAATAAGAGCTGTAAATATCACTGTGAGAGGGGAAAACAAAGAATTTTAATTTTCTTTTTACAAAAGCTAACAAGACTATCAAGAAATTTCATTATTGTTTTTTTTTTTTTCTTCAGATAAAAGTTTTCTGTTTTGTATCATTTTAGTGATAAAATAATATACCTCCAATTAAAAATTTTATTAATACATTTTAAAGAGTATTACATGCTACATGAAAGATTTCAATAAAGTTTATACTTTGTGAAATAAAATATCATGCTTACATTCAGTCTGTAGGCTATAATAGCATTAGGCCTTTTGAATTGCGTGTTTTGAGTATAAATACTATTTGATGACTGTTTTTTAAAAGGATGTCCACTTCAGGTTCAACAATTTTTTTTTTTTTTTTGTTTTAATTAAAATATTATTTATGATGCAGTGACTCAAATATGAATTATCTTTAAATAAAGTGAACATTCTCTTTTATTAAATTACATTGGACGGAATTCAATAAATTATGAAGTAATTCCTTTTAGTAAAAAAGACATTGCAATATGAAGCAATTTTATCATCTATGCAACTTAATGCGACTAAGAAATCACTTAAAATGCTAATCAATAAGGAGGCACCAGCATGTGTCCTGCTATTCAACAACTTAGTTAGTGGTAGATGAAGTGGATGGCACCAAACTTTTCAAACCATGCAAGGTGTCGGCCGGGAAAAATCACTTTGCTGATAAAACCAAACGGGAAGCCAATAACAGAGAGATCAGCATCCCACGAACTCATAATTTAGGGTGTCCAAAGGTTGGATCTTTTCTGCTCAAGACAATTTCTCTCATAAGATTTGATGTTTTACTGCTCACTTGATTTAGAAGCCTTTGACAGCATCGAAATGGCTAAGAGCAGGGCTGCATTGATCAACCATTCTATAATGAATGAAAATAATTTCATTTGGTCTTCCACCAGCGACTTCATTGTCACTGTCATGGTACAACCACTATGGAAGTGGATGAACTGTTGAAAATAATGAGAGAGAGCACAATTTCATTATTTTCTTGTGAGACTAGCATCAAGTTAATAATTTAAGGTTTATTAGTATGAAAATATGTACACGAATAAATATGCAAGTACTTATTGAGATAAAACTTTCTCTAGTCTCTTCTCCAATTTCTTTTTTCATCTTTTCTTTTTTATTGTTTGCTTTCTCCACATTGATTCTCATATTTCTCTTCACAATGCCATTTTCATGGAGCAAAACACAACTTTAATTGATATTCACAATTGTGATATAGTTTATTGTTTATTGCATCCATTATATAAGAAATTATTGTTAGTGTATAGGTCTTGACATCATATGACTTTGATACAACAAACTCATGCATGGTTTAAATTTTGTTTTCAATAGGTCATCAATAGTTGTTACAATAACTTATTGATAGTTGTTACAATAACTCACTATCAGTTGTTTGTATCAAATATATGTATATATATATATATACATCATTTATTACAACAACTCATTCATGGTTGTTACGACAACTCACAAAGAGTCGTCACAACAACTGGTAGCAGCATGTCTGATAGCAGAAAAACAGAGCTGATTTCTTTCTTGATTTCACTTTTGTGTTTTATGGGATTTGATCCGTGTTAAGATTATTTTTATGATTATTTGCTAAGAAAATATATTTGTTTTAGTTATTTTAGGATTTTTTCTTTTATTAAGATATGTTTTTATAAGGGATAAAATCAATTGATTTATCTTCGTTTGGAAATATCGCTATTTTTCCACAAGTTAATATCTTTTTAGTTTGTAGATTTTCATTGGTCAAAACTTGAACAAGGTTCCAGCGTGAATCCGGATGGTCTTTGGACTAGATTCATCAAGCTAAAAACTAGGGTTTAAATAGATTTGGTCAAGGCTAAAAACTAGAAATTAAATCTCTATTTTTTAACAGTTTTTTTCCTATATTTTATCTTTAATAAAACTGATTTTTCTACAAATCTTTTTCCAAGAAAAGTGCTACACGTTTCTTCAATAAAGACAAACCGAATTCCTCTTGTTATGTTAGGCAAGTGGTGAGTGAAATAGTGTATGAGATTTAACTTTTGTTAAACTTAGAATATTGATCTCTAAATTGATTTTTAGGCTTAGGACTTGAGTAGCTTTCTAGGTTGTGTTTTGTAACATAAGCTTAATTATGGGGAGGATAAGCTATAAGGTCTTCAAGAGATTGTAGTTCTCAAGTTATTGAAGAGAGTTCAAGAAGTAAGAGATCATTAAGGTCGAGGGGAGCTCACTAAATTGAGTTGGTGAAGTAGTATAAGGCACATTGCGTCAATTGCAAAGAGAGTCTTTAATTAAATTAGTCAATTGGTGTTTATACTTTTATTATTTTATTAATCGGTTTAAATTCTTTGGGCATTACCTTATAAATGTAGGTGGAAATTGAAATGTTACTATCTTCTTTATTTTTTTGTTACAACATATGGGTGTTATTTGTTATAACAGTTGCTTGTTAGTTGTTACAACATATTAATGCATTATGTTACAGTAACTCTCCTTCAATGGTTACAACAACTATTAATCATTTGTTATAACAACTAGCAATAAGTTGTTATAACAACTCAATTAATTTCTCAGTAAAAATTGGGTACTGCTAAGGAAATAGGCGATTTCAATTATAAATATAAGTTTGTTAGAAATAAAATGGAATAATGCAAACCACACTACAAGAGGAGCCATCAATATCAAGACTCTAGTAGTCAAGATCAACCATTCTATAATAAATCAAAGTAATTTCATTTGGTCTTCCACCAATAACTTCAACCATTCTATAATAAATCAAAACAATTTCATTTGTTTTTCCACTAGCAACTTCATTGCCATTGTTATGGATCAACCAATATGGACGTGGATGGATGATTGAAAATAATGGGAAAAAAGCATAATTTCATTATGTTTCTCCATTTTTTTCTTGTTAGACTAGCATCGAATCAATAATTCAAGGTTTATTACTATGAAAATTTATGCACAAATAAATATGTAAGTAGTTAATGAGATAAAATTTCTCTCATCTTTTCTCCATTTTTTAAACCTTTTCTTTTATGTATTTTGCTTAACATTTCTCCACACCAGTTCTTATATTTCTCTTCACAATGCCATTTTCATGGAACGAAACTAGTGTTTAAAAAATCAATCAATTTGGTTGATTTTTGCTGGTTAATTGGTGACCAACACCGTATCGATCCAATAACCTCTAGATCGGGTGCTAAAATCGAGCAAGCCGTATACTCGATTGAGTTGGTCAAGTACTCGACCAAATCAACCCAAATCGACCAACTCAGCCTACTCAGTTACAACCCAAATATGGAAAACTCAATCTCCATCAACTTAAAAAAATGACAAATAAAATCATTCAACCTTTAGAGATTAAAAAAAAAGAAAAAAGAAAAGTCAACATGCCAAAATCATCATCAGTTGTCAAAACCAACATCATCAATTATCAAAACCCATATAGATTAAAAAAAAAAAAGAAAAAGAAAAATCAACATAGTTCATCTATGTTTGTCTATTCAAACCTAGATTTGGGTTTGAATTGACGAACACATATGGGCCTTTATCTAGGATTTTACGAGCGACAAGATGGTGACATTAGATAGTAAGTAGAGGGGGAGAATGAATGGTGATAGCGTTCGTGGTCAAGTTATGACTAATGTTGATAGAGATGAAGTTAGAAGAGGCCGACTTATGGTTTGGAAGAGAGTGGTGATAAGAAGGTTGAAGAGGGGTATGTGGTGAAGGTTAGAGGGAAGAAATAGTGGAGGAGGAGGTGATAGCGAAGGATGTCGGCGAGGGAGGGAGAGAGGAGAGAGAGAGAGTGGAGAAGGGTGTTGACTAAGAAAATGATGGAAGCTTGTTAGGGTTAATTTGTTTATGTATATATGTATCAGATAAAATTACATAAACTCCCTAAGGTTTGATGAAATTATACTAATATATAAATTTTGGCCATAATGATATTAACATATCTTTCTTTTTTTTTTTAACAAGTTTGACCCCCTTTGACCGTCGGTCAATAATATTTACCGATTACTTGTTAAGTAACTGATAAATCATTAATCACTACGTCGTCGATCGATTAGCAAATAATGATTTTTGGAACCATATTACAAAACACATTTTTAATTGATATTCATAATTGTGATATAGTTTATTGTTTATTGCATTACATAAGAAATTATAAATATAAGTTTGATAGCTAGGAATAAAATGGAATAATACAAACCACGCACAATTTATAAGAGTAGCCATCAATATCAAGACTTCAGTAGTCAAGATCAGCCACTCTATAATGAATCAAAATAATTTCATTTGGTCTTCCACCAAAGACTTCATTACCATGGTTATGGATCAACCATTATGAAAGTGGATGAACTGTTAAAAATAATGTGAAAAAGCACAATTTCATTATTTTCTTATGAGACTATCATCAAGTTAGTAATTTAAGGTTTATTAGTATGAAATATGTGCACGACTAAAAATGTAAATAGTTAATGAGATAAAACTTTCTCTCATTTTTTCTCCAACTTTTTTTTCCTCGTGTTTTCTTTTTATGTTTTGCTTAACATATTTTCACATCGAATCTCATATTTCTCTTCACAATGTCATTGTCATGGAACAAAACACATCTTTAATTGATATTTGTAATTGTGATATAGTTTATTGTTTATTGCACCCATTATATAAGAAATTATAAATATAAGTTAGGAATAAAATGGAATAATGCAAACCACACACAAATAGAAAAGTTAGGGGTTGTTTATTTTTTTAACTTATCACTTAATGCATTTGAATTGAATTGATTAAGTCATTTTTGTTTGTTTTTTAAATGGTCAGATAACTTGAAATTGTTAAAATACAACTTCAAATAAAAAGTTAGAAATTCTAACTTATCACTTAACATTTAATCACTTAATCAAAATTAAAATATTTTTTTTTTCATAACTATCCTTCTAAAATATACATATTTCCAATTTTATCTTCATAAATGTCATACAAATTATCATTTTTCATATATATATATATTGTTATTAGTAACTTGAATGTTTATATTTGTATTGCAATTTTAACAATATATATTTTATAACTTAAAAAGAATGCATAAGCTATGTGAACTTAATATTTTCTTAAATTATTATTGTTTAAAACAATATATATTTATTATTATTCAAAACTATTCAGTCTTTAGATAAAAAAATAAACAACCCCTTAATGTTTATGAGCAGAAGCTCTTTTTCACCTTTTGATTCTCCATCCATTTCACTCATCACATAAAATCTCAGACATACAAAAGAGTATATATATTAATTCATGGGTACAATTAATGTTCCTAATAAAATTTGAAAACCTTCTTCTAAAAGACTTTTCCAATTTGGTCAAAATTACCTCTCGTGTAAGCATCCAATTTGATTAGGCTTATCTTCCCCATAGCTCCATCCTCAATGCACCTGCATAGTACAACTCCACCCTCAATGCATCTGTATGGTACCATAATTGTAAATTTGGGTTTCACACTCTTGAAACAAAGTTTACAATAGTTTCCTTTCAATCCTATTTTCTTATTTGTATTACTATGACCCATTTTGTACCTTTTGCCTCTATAATCACAAGTACATTATTAGCTAAAAATGAGACTTGTGATCCATTTTATAACTTTTGCCTTCAAGTAAAAAATTATATCCACGATAGATAATGGGTCTTCAACTCTTGAAATGATTCTCACCATTTTTATAAATGAAAAACAATTACATGCCATTGTAGTGTTAGAAATGAGGGTACCAATCCCACATTGAAAAAAAAAAAAAAACAAAGAAAAGTGTTTCTTTGGAGGCTATAAATAGAGCCCAATACGTTGGTTTCAAATCGCCCCAGCCAAATACACTTTGAATATTGTATTTGACTCCAGTTAAAAATTCTTTTGTGTTCTTCTTATTTTAAGTGTAGAAAAGTATGAGTCAATGTATGCTTTGGAGAGTGCGGGTGTATTGGAGTTATGAGTTGTGAGAGAATAGTTTATATAATTGTAATAATTTTTTACATAGTGAGCTTTTGTTTGAGGGTCATGGTTTTTCCTCATGTTTTGGAGTTTTTCACGTAAATTCTTATGTTGTAATGTTTATAATTATTTTTTATTTTATATTCTCTATTATTTTTAATATTCTCATAGGAGGCAAGTTGTAGGGGAAGTCTTGGGAGGTGAATTCTTCCCAACAACTAGTATTAGAGTCGGGTTGCCTGATTGGTAAAGTGTTAGATATTTTAGAAAATTCTTAGTATACTCTATAGTTGCAACATTGTCTGGTTTTCCACATTGGAAAAGAATTATTTTTGGTGAGGTTATTATTCATGTGAATTGTAAATTTTTTCAACCGTGTTCTAGGAGCTTGATGGTAGCCTAAGGAAGTTTTGTTTAAGAAGGTTGGATTTTAAGTAAGGCTACTGTGACTCCTCTAGTCTTTCTTGAGAATTTTCCTAAAGTTTTGTCTAAGGAGATTGGAGTTTAAGTGGGATCATCATGACCAATCCAATCTTTCTTAGGAGGTTTTTTTTTTTTTTTTGGTTTAAAGCTCTAGGTGGAATTTTACAATATTTTGCAGAAACATTATGGAACCAGATTTGAGCGAGAGCAATGATGGTAGACAAAAGAAAAAGTATCAAAATTGAGAAATTCAATGTGAATATTTTAACTTCTAGAAGACGAAGATAGAAAATTATCTATATCAAAAAGACATATATTTGCCTCTTTTAGAGAAAAAGCTAGAAGATATGAATGCTGTAGACTGGACTCTACTAGATAGGTAAGTGCTTGGTATTATTCGATTGACATTGTCTCGCAATGTTACTTTCAATATAGTGAAAGAAAAGACCATGAAAGGTCTTACAACAAGTTTTTCTGACATGTATGAGAAGCTATCCACTTCAAATAAAGTACACTTAATGAGATGGTTGTTTAATTTGCAAATGACAGAAGGTGCGTTAATAGCAATTCACATAAAAGAATTTAGTACAATTACAACACAACTAAGTTCGATAGAAATTGATTTCGACAATAAAGTTTGAGTGTTAATCCTTTTATCATTTCTACCGAAAAGTTGACACGCAATGGTGACGACTGTAAGTAATTCTTCTGAGAGTAAGAAATTGGTATTTAAAGATGTTCAAGATCTAATTTTAAGCAAAGAGATACGTAGAAGAGAATTAGGAGAAATGTCAAGTTCTGCTTACAACATTGAATCTAGAGGTAGATCTAATGACAAAAACTCAAATTGAAGCAGATCAAAATCAAGATGGAGTAAGTATAAATCTGGAAAGAAAGATACAACTGTTAGAACTATGGTGAGAGCGATCACTTGAAGAAGGATTGTAAAACATTGAAGAAGAATAATAGCAATGCAAAAGAATTTGTAAATGTGGCCGAAAATCATGAAAATACTCTAACCTTGAGTGTCAATAGTCAAATCGAATCCTGACTTTTGGATTCAGGGGCATCATTTCATTGTACCTTGCATTGAGAAATCATAGAGAATTATGTCGGCAGTGATTTCGAGAAGATTCATGTAACTGATGATGAGATCTTGAATATTATAGGAAAAGACGATATTCAAGTGAAGTTGTCAAATTAGATTATGTGGAAATTGAAATATGTGAGATTTATTCCTAGTCTAAAAACAAATTTAATCTTAATAGGTCAACTTGATCAAGAAGGTTATCGTACAACCTTTGCAGATACTGAATGGAAGATCACTATGGGAGTTATGGTCTAGCTCATCGAAAGAAGAATAATAATCTTTGTGTTACTTCTAACATGGAGAATATTATATTAGTTGTAGAATCAGATGACAATTTTAAAATCTGGCATTAGAGATTCAGTCATATTAGCGAGAAAGGTTTGAAGGTTTTTGTTTCAAAGGGAAAGTTATCAAATCTGAAGTCTATAGAGTTCATCTATGTAAGGACTGTATTTTCGGTAAACAGGAAAATGTTAGTTTCTCAAAGATCGGCAAACCACCTCAAAGTAAAGAAATTAAAGCTGGTTCATACAAATGTGTAGGGACCATCACTAGTTCCATCCATTAGAGACTCATTGTATATGTCACCTTCATTGATGACTTTATAAGGAAAGTATGGATTTATTTTCTGAAAAGAAAATCTGAGGTGTATGATGCTTTTAGAAAATGGAAAGTTATGGTAGAGAACGAGACAGACTTGAAAGTAAAGCAGTTAAGGTCGTACAATAGAGGAGAGTATAGGGACAAGAAGCTAAAAGAGTTTTGTGTGGCCAGTGGAGTTAAGTTGGAAAACATTACTCCCAAGACACCTTAACAGAACGATGTAGTTGAATGTATGAATAGAACTCTAAATTAGCATGCTAGAAGTATGAGAATATATGTAGGCTTACCAAAGATGTTCTAGGCTGAAGCCGTCAACACAATGGCCGATCTTATCAACTGTAAGCCCCTTAGTATGGAGATAAAGAGATAAACTTTTCACATTTGAAGTGTTTGGTTATATATCGTGTGTTCATATTGACTCATCTGAAAGGAGCAAACTCGACTTGAAATCCAAGAAATGTGCTTTTGTTGGTTACGTCATTGATGAGTTTGACTACGAATTTTAGGATTTCAAAAATTGAAAAATCATAAGAAACAGGGATGTTATTTTCAATGAGAAAGCAATGTACAAGGATAGATTATCTATAGAATCTACTAGCACAAAAGTTAAAGTTGAAAAGAAAAAGTTTGTTGAGTTTGAAGAGAACTCTAAGAAGAAAGTGCAATCAGGGGACTAGTAGAGTCCTAAAAATAAAGTATTTCAAGGATAACCACACACTCCTATAGTAAAAGTAAGACTTTCCTCTAGAACTCTTAAACTGGTATAATGTTATTCATCTTCTTTGTATTATTTATTGTTGACTGACAATGGAGAACCAGAGTATTATGATGAAGTAGCTCAGGTTGACAATCCAATCAAATAAGAGTTGCCATAAAAGATGAGATGGACTTACTAATGTCAAATCAGACATGGCAACTGACTGAACTACCAAAAGGGAAGAAAGCTTCACATAACAAATAGGTTTTTAGGATCAAAGAAGAGTATGATGGAAGTAAGGGTTACAAAGCTAGGTTGGTGGTCAAAGGTTTTCAACAGAGAGCAAACATAAACTAAATCTAGATTTTCTCTCTAATAGTGAAACTGACGATAATGAAGTTGGTGCTAAAGATGGTAGTTGTAGAGAATTTACATATTAAGTAATTACATGTAAAGACAACATTTCTTCATGATAATTTGGAGGAAGAGATTTATATGAAACGACCACAAGACTTTATGGTAGCACGCAAAGAAAACATGGTGTGCAAGTTGGAAAAGAGTCTGAATGGTTTGAACAAGCTTCAAGACAATGGTATAAGAAGTTCGATAGCTTCATAGGTAGCAACGGTTTCTCAAGATGTCAAGCAGATCATTGCTGTTATATTAAGTGGTTTGACATAATTTTATCATCTTACTTTGTATGTAGATAATATGCTTATTGTAGGTTCTATTATGCAAGAGATAAATAATTTAAAGCGAGAATTGTCAAAGCAGTTTGCAATGAAAGATCTTGGTGCTGCGAAGCAGATTCTTAGAATGGGAATTATAAGAGACAGAGAAGTAGAAACTTTGATGTTGTCATAGGTAGAGTATGTCAAGAAAGTACTCTCTAGATTCAGCATGCATAATGCTAATGCAATGAGCACTTCTTTAGGTGCCCAATTCAAACTTTCCAAGGATAATTAACCGAAGATTGAGGAAGAATGTGATCACATGAAAAGGATACTTTACACTTTAGCCATTGGAAGTTTGATGTATGTTATAGTTTTTACTATATCAGATATTGCATAAGTAGTAGGAGTGGTGAGCAAGTATATGAACAATCCTGGTAAGATGCATTGGGAAGTAATCAAATGGATCCTTAGATATTTACTAAGTACCACAAAAATGACACTATATTTTAAAAGTGGAGATATGAAACTAGAAGGTTTTGTTGATGTTGACCTAGTTAGAGATGTCAACAATAGAAAGAGCACTACAAGGTATATGTATACTCTTGAAGGAACTACTATGGTGAATGAGGTTTTTGAACTATAGAAAGTTGTAGCTCTCTTCATAACCAGGGTAGAATATATTGTAGTTACAAAAGCTAGTAAAAAGATGACTTAACTTTAAGGTTTCTTGAAAGAACTGAGAAAGAAATATGAGGATAATATTCTTTATTCTAACAATTAGAGTGCAATCCACTTAGTAAAGAATCTATCTTTCCATATTAGAACGGAACATATTGAAACGAAGTATCATTTCATTTGATCTCTTTTAGAGGTCAAATCTCTAAGGCTCAAGAAGATTCGTGAAAATCAAAGCCCTACAGATATGCCAATAAAGACAGTGACGATTGACAAACTAAAGCTATGTTCAACTTTAGTTCGTCTGCAAGCTTAGAAAAAGAAAGATGAGCTATTGGATTGATCTTGTGAAGACATAACTAAAGTAAGTCTTCAAGTGGGAGATTAATAGAAATGTGGGTGTCAATCCCACATTGAAAAAAAAAAAAAAAAACAAAGGACAGTGTTTCTTTAGAGGCCATAAATAGAGCCTAATACCTTGGTCTCAAATCACCTCAGTCAAATACACTTTAAACATTGTATTTGATTTTGGTTAAAAATCTCTTTCTTATTTATTTTTTTTTTATATTAAGTGTAGAAAAGTATGAGTCAGTGTATACTTTGGAGAGTGAGTGTATTTGACTCTAGTTAAAGGTTCTTTTTTTTGTTTTTCTTATTTTAAGTGTAAAAAAGTATGAATCAGTGTATACTTTGGAGAGTATGAGTATATTGGGGTTGTATATTATGAGAGAATAGTTTGTGTGATTGTAATAATTTTTTATATAATGAACTTTTATTTGAGGGTCATGGTTTTTCTCTTATTTTGAAAATTTTCATATAAATTCTTGTGTTATGATGTTAGTTATTATTTTCTATTTTATCTCTATTATTTATGATATTCTTACAGAAAGCAGGTTTTAGGGGAGGTTTTGGGAGGCAAATTCTTCCCAACATGCAGGCATAAAAATCTTCCATCAATCTTCAGTTTATTATTATTCTCTATATAAGTTAGCTTAATCCTCACAAACAAAATTATCAGATCGTTTTCTCAGTACTTAGGCTTGCCGGCGCTTTAAATTGAATCGGACAATTTAGAAGTCAGTTTATCAAAACTATATTTGATAAATATAATATTGAAGATTGATAAAATAAAAAAAAAAATCGAAACAGAATATATTACAAAGGGGACTATATAGAAGCCAAAAACACACGAACAATTTTTCGTAGAAGCACAATTATACATACATACACGCACACAGAAATATATATATATCTGTGTGTATGTATATGTACATATAATTGTGTATATAGTTGTTCTATTCAGTTTAATATTGATTATAGAAGTTAATAGTTGGAATAAAGTCAGAGAATTGGAATTTTCAAGTTTCTAGTGAAGTCGCGCTTGCTTGTGTTTTCCATCAAGAGATCACACATTTTTTATTTTTATTTTATTTTTTTCGTCGAATATATATGCAACAAAGTAAAATAGAATATTATGCTCATCACTTTGAAGACTATAGACAATTAATTTGTCAAACACCATCACAAGAGAAATTTCATATTAAGAGGATCAGGTCAATCATGATATCACAGACTTCATGGTGTCAAGGACAACCCAATAGAATGACCAAAATAATTTAATATTGTCTGTTATGGGTCAACCATCAATACCTTCATTTTCTCTCTCATGGATAAACCACGATAATTGCTCACAATGATTTTATATTTGAAAATGGAGCAGTGGTAGTAAGATTTACGAATGTAGGTAGTTGAATATTTGTCATAATGGGCAGTTTGATTTCCGTACCATATTTTGATTTAGACACGGCAATGGAAGTTTCCTATTGACAACTTGAGTGCAATATGTGTTTAGATTACTATATATAGGACAGGTGAAGCTAGATGATACTTACAGATAGTAAAGGGAGAGACAAATTTGCTTATTTTCAAAAATGAATACAAGCTTTTCCTACTCAGTTTACTTTCGATCCCCTCTTGTTGTTTGCATCACAATGATCCTTGTAGTATCTTTTGCTTCCTCCACCACCTTCATAACTAGAAATTTTGCTCAAAATGAGAGAGATGAAGTGGCCTTGAGGGCTTTCAAGTCAAAGATCACCCATGACCCTCAAGGAGTCCTCAACTCTTGGAACGAATCAAGGCACTTCTGCGAATGGGAGGGAATCACGTGCGGTAGCAGGCATAGAAGAGTTATTGTCCTCGACCTGAGTTCAAGAGGTATGTCTGGCTCTCTATCTCCTTATATTGGCAACCTCAGTTTTCTAAGGGAGCTCAGACTTTACAACAATAGTATTCAAGGTGAAATCCCTCATGAATTTGGTCGTTTTTTCAAATTGAGATACTTGCTCCTGTTCAATAACTCCCTGGTTGGAGAACTTCCAGCCAACTTGTCCTATTGTTCCAAGCTCATAAAATTATCTTTGGGAAACAACAAACTAGTAGGAAAAATTCCACCCGAGTTTGTCTCCTTGTACAACCTCAAACTTTTGTCTCTACACATGAACAATTTGACGGGGAGAATCCCTCCTTTTCTTGGGAATCTTACATCCTTGGAAACTATATCTTTTGCATTCAATGCTTTCAAGGGAAATATTCCAGATTCATTGGATCGACTAAAAATGTTGTCATTTCTTGGACTTGGTAGTAACAGCCTCTCCGGTACAGTTCCTCCTTCCCTCTACAATCTTTCTTCCCTTCAATGTTTCTCTTTGTCTCATAATCAACTTCATGGAAGTCTTCCATCAAATTTAGGTTTTACTCTTCCTAATCTCGAACAGTTACAAATTCGAAACAACTTCTTTACTGGACACCTTCCAGTTTCTTTATCCAATGCTTCGAAAATCAAAACAATTGAGACACGGAACAATTATTTTGTTGGAAAATTGTCAATTGATTTTGGAGGCATGCAGAATCTTCTAGAATTATTTTTCAATTATAATAATTTAGGAAGCAGAGAAGTTGATGAGATGAATTTTATTAATTCGTTGGCAAATTGTAGCAATTTGTTGTATCTAGGTTTAGGGGCAAATCATTTAAGAGGAGTATTGCCTCATTCAATTGGTAATCTCTCTACTAAACTCCAGGTTTTAGATTTAGATTGGAATCAATTGTACGGAAGCATTTCTCCTGGGATAGCTAACCTTGTCGGTTTAAATTGGTTGAATTTGGAGCATAACCAATTTACAGGACCCATTCCTAAAGAATTTGGTAAACTTCATAACTTACGGATGATAATTCTTAATAACAACGAGTTCTCAGGTGAAATTCCTTCCTCTTTAGGAAACTTGTCTTGGCTAGGAGAACTTTACTTGTATTTTAACAAATTGTCAGGAGTTATCCCTTCTAGTATAGCAAACTTGAAACAACTCTTATTATTAGACCTTTCCGAAAATGACCTTAGTGGAACTATACCTGAACATATCTTCACTTTAACTTCTTTTTCAGTTCAACTAAATTTAGCTCAAAACCATTTAGTTGGATTAATACCTCGAAATATTGGTAAATTGAAATCTATATCAATGATTGATGTATCTAACAATAATTTGTTTGGTGAAATTCCAAATGAAATTAGTCTTTGTTCAAGCCTTGAATACCTTTATATGGAAGGCAATTTTTTCCATGGATCTATTCCTTCATCATTGAGTTCTTTGAAAGGCATTCGAGAGTTGGATCTCTCACATAACAACTTGTCAGGTCAAATTCCAAAATTCATGGAAAATCTTCCCTCGGAGAAATTGAACTTATCTTTCAATGATTTTGAGGGTGAAGTGCCAATAGAAGGAATTTTTAAAAATGCAAGTGCAATATCAATTACTGGAAGAAATAGTAGACTTTGTGGGGGCATAATTAAATTGCAACTACGCAAATGCCCCAAAAATGACTCAAAGAAAGAGAAGACCTCAGTGGTATTCAAAATATTAATCTCAACTGCAAGTGGCATTATGGGGTTAACCATGATATTGACTTTCATTTTTTGTTGGTTCAAAAATAGAAGAGAAAAGCAAGCTTTTGGGCTTAGCTTGGAAAAAACACTTTTGCGATTGTCATATGAAAATATCATTAAAGCGACTGATGGGTTTGCTCCAACAAACTTGATTGGTAGGGGCAGTTTTGGCTCTGTGTATAAGGGAATTCTTGATCAGGATGGAACCACGATTGCAATCAAAGTACTTAACCTTCAACATCAAGGAGCTTCCAAGAGTTTTATAGCTGAGTGTAAAACATTAAGAAATATTCGCCATAGAAATCTTGTCAAAGTCATAACTTCATGCTCAAGTATTGATCATCAAGGTAATGACTTCAAAGCTATAATTTATGATTTCATGACAAATGGGAGCCTAGAGAAGTGGTTACATCCTCCCCTAGAAGTAGGAGAAGAACATTTCAAAATTCAAAGTCTTACCCTTCTTCAGAGAGTAAGCATTGCAATTGATGTAGCATCCGCATTGGATTATCTTCATCATCATTGCCAGGAGCTTATCCTCCACTGTGACTTAAAACCAAACAATGTTCTTCTTGACAAAGACATGACTGCTCATGTTGGGGATTTTGGTCTAGCTAGGTTTCTTCCTAAAGCTCCAAATCCTAGCCAAAGTAGTTCAGTTGGAGTAAAAGGGACAATTGGTTATGCAGTTCCAGGTAACTTCAAGACTTGACACCTTATAAGTAAGCAGTTATTCAATAACTTTTTCCTTTTTCATTTATTGTGAATTTTGTGTATTTCAGAGTATGGTTTAGGGAGTGAAATTTCAGCAAATGGAGATATCTACAGTTTCGGAATTTTGCTGTTAGAAATGGTGACAGGGAAAACACCCACGGACTGTATGTTTGAGGGGGACCTCAATCTTCATAATTATTCTAGAATGGCATTGCCTGAACGCGCGCTGCACATCGTGGATCCAGTAATTATAAATGAAGAGGTCCCTACCCCTAACCACAGGATGACACAAGCAATAAGGAAGAACATCAATGAATGTCTGGTATCTTTGGTAAGGATTGGTGTGGCATGTTCTATGGAGTCACCACAAGATCGAATGAACATAACAAACGCCATCAGTGAATTGCAGTTGGTCAAAAACATCCTTCTTCAACCTTCAATAACTGGTCTCCACGTGCAAAGAGGTAAGATTGCAAACATTCAACTTGTCCTTGTTTTAATAATGGAATATAATCCACAATTGTAACTATTAAGAACCTATTTTTCTATTTTTATAAGTTGATTAGGGAATTTTTAATTTCATAGTTTTTTAATCTTTTCATTTTCTTGTTATTAATCACAGGTCAATGAAAGTTAGGAGCTTCTTCAAGTAGTAGATTGTAAAAAAGGCTCATATAACAAGGAATATTGATAGGGTCAGGGTCTTTACTCAGCATCCATTTCCTATCGACTTCATATTCCATTTTGTATGTGTTTTACCGTGATAAGTGTATTTAATATATAAAGTTTTGGGTGCTATTCAATAAATTTTGTGATCAGGTTTCATCAGAACAGAATTTTTTTAATCAGTCTCACCTACGTTCATTACTATAATCTAGCTAGCTTTATTACCGACTTAGCAATGAAGTAAAAAAAAAAGAGAAGAAAAAGAATTTAAATGAACTAAAACAATTCGGTGAAGAAAAAGAAGCAATCATGATCTAATGTGCCAAAATTTGATCAAATATATATATATATATACTGTACTCTTTCTTGTTTGTAGAAACACAAATCTTTGTTAATAAAAGAAGAGAAAATTTGATACAACAAAATCAAAAGCCTCGTTCTCCAATTGTGTTGCTTGCTTTCCTATAGTAACTGCAGTGCGTACCGCCTCCATTTCTTGTTTTTTATAATCGTGTTAATCCAAATGTAAATACAAATTAATGCGGAAACAGTAACAGTTTCACCATGCCCAGTGTTTTTATTAGATGCAGCTAGCTTTTTGTGAGTTTTATGTGTCAATTATAAATAAAATTTCAGAAACATATATACAAAATTAAAAAAGAGGACGACAGAGGTGATGCCTGGAATCAAAGAAGATAAAGAGCAATTTAATTGCTTAAATAAGTAGTGTACAAGATAGGTGTAAATGTTGGATTCAATCGCCTTTCGAAGAAGTGGTCAGCCTGGTGGCACCAATGGTTTCTTTATTGATTCAGGAGCTCCAGCCACCGTGATCGATGAACACACCAATAGAGTGAATGCTTATGAAGTGGTGATGAAGGCATTTCAATGACACTACAAGTCCGTTGGACCAAAGAGAAAGTTGCAGACTCGAGAAGGATATGAGTTCCGTTATATTAATAAACCAAACTTTGATTCGCATCCAACGATGACCTGCCACTTTGAAAGCACTGACTATGTAGTAGACTCCGAATACATGAACTCATGTTATAACAACCCGATACTATTCTACTCAGCGTAAATTTGAAATTAAAAGTAATATTGAAAGAAAATGAAAGTAATAAAATAAAAATAGAAGATACGAGATTATGTAGTAAAACTCTTAATATGAGGGAAACTTTCACAGACTAAGATTAAAAGAATTTTACTAAACCAACAACATTATAATCTCTCCCTAAAATTTTAGAAGAGAATTAGAAATAAGAGAACTCTCGAATGCAATTGAGATTTGGAGACATGGAACATCATAAAATGACTAGCACACTTGCCTATTTATAGGCAACATATGGCTGTGATCACACAAACGCTTTGAAGCAATTGTTTTTATATATGAATGGCGGTTCCTTCAACATGAAGAATTCATGTTCTTCATCATTAAGTTAAGCCCAATTTAATATACATAGCAACGGTGGTGCCAATTGCTTCACTGTTAACCATTGTGCATCGACATTAAATAATTCAAATTCTTCATGCATATAGACAAGTTAAAACCACCTTTATTTAAGCCAATCACATGTGCCTCCATTTTAGCCAATTAAATGGCTTCACCTTTCTAACAACTCATAATCTGGACAACCTCGAGAGAATTTCTCTCTAGGTTATCCAGATTATGAGTTCATATATATATTTGGAGTCTACTACATAGTCAGCTCCTTCAAAATGGTAGGTTATTGTTGGATGTGAATCAAAGTTTGGTTTATCATAGCATAGCGGTAACATCTTGTAACGTCTCCAGATGCATAGCGGTAATTATCATAGACGCATTTTCCCTTGACACATTTGAAACGTTTATCAACACCACTACATAGGGGTTCAGAGCAAGGAAGTACCTTATATTAAGTGGAAGCTATTGAATCATGCGAGGGATGGTTTTGGTGGAAACAAGTTTTTAATGGCTCCAACTGTGTCCGAATCAGGCCACTGCCGGTGTCTATCAGTAACCACTACCATGTCGTGGGGTTTCCAATCCCTACTTGCCCAACATAGTACAGAATATCATCACGACTCAAAGGAACAAACATAACATCAAGCTCTAATGTCGCATTTTGGGTGGTACTAGTAGAAAGGAAATTGGTTTTAGCCTGGGTGAATTTAACCAATCTTTCAAGTTTTTCAGTGTGGGTGAGGTGTCCAGGATATAAACATTATATCCTGGAAACCTCACCCACACTCAAAAACTTAAACCAAAAGTTGTTGTGAGGAAAGTTCTCATTGGGTTCATTTTGTAAGTGAGGTGTGAGCTTCTCTATCAAGCACTACCTTTCTCTCAAGCACTACCTATGGCTACATTTAGAACATAGGATTTGAGATGAGTTTGATATTCAAAATATCCTAAACACTCAAGTCTCATATTTAGAGAAACCAATTTGGAAATGAAAACTCAATTCGATCTTCATTTTAATTTCATTGTCATGGGAATGCCTATTCCCAAACTCAAGTCTCATATTTAGAGAAACCAATTTGGAAATGAAAACTCAATTCGATCTTCATTTTAATTTCATTGTCATGGGAATGCCTATTCCCAAACTTCATTATGGGATTTAATGGGATGAGATTCAATCTAATTAATTGTTTTTTTTTCTTCTGATTAATTGTACTACACTTTTTTTCTTTCTTTTACAAATCCCATTATTTTTATCCATTTCTTCTACTAACCCAATTAATTTTCAAATTGGGTTGGCTACATTTAGTATGCATGATTGGAATGGAATGAAAAAGATTGAATTAGAATAAAATGGAATGAAAAAATGTTGTCTCATGTTTCGTAAAACTTGAGATTGAATTAAAAATATCTTATATTGTATTTGGTATAAGTTGAGATTGGATTGAAATAAAATTAATTTAAATACTTTATTATATACTTAAAATTAGTTTTATAAAAAATATGAAAAAAAGAGAAAAAAGATATTTTATTAATTTAAATACAAAAATTAATTTTAAATACTAAAATGTAGGTTGAAATTGGATGAAAATAAAATTAATTTAAATATTTTATTATATAATCTAACTTATATTATACATAAAGTTAACAATGTATTAAATAAAATAAATCCTATAAATCATTTTTTTAAGAAGTTATATTGACTTTTTTTTTTTTTTTGTAGAATTATATTATTTTATAGTATGAGTAAATAAAAATGAAAACTAATATGGTTGTGAGAAGAAAGAGAATGAAAAGTATAGTGCAATCAGTGAGAAGAAAGAGAAATAATTAAAGAACTTGAATGTCATCCTATTGAATCTCATGATAGAGCTTGAGAATAGGTATTCCCATGATAGTGGGTTTGAAATGAAGATTAGATTGAATTTTCATTCTCAAGTTGACCTCTTCAAATATGAGATTTGAGAATTTGAAATATTTTTAATTTTAAACCAACCCCAAATCCTATATTCCAAACATATCAAATGAATTATAAGTAGATGAATCCTTCATTTGGCAAAATCCTAAAAGGGAATAAATTAAATAATTTACAAAAATAAAAACATAAAACAATTCTTACTTTCCTAGGAAGCAAGTTTTTCTTAGGAAATAGAAACCTAAAAGCAAAATAAATCAAATAACTTTAGGAAATAAAAATCTAAAAGGAATTAATATAAAATAAATAATAAATAAATGCTATTAAAGTCTAAAATAAAAACTAATATTTAAAATAGGATACGAAATCTAGAAAAATCTAAAACTTAATTGAAATATCCTTCAATGCTATCATCCTTATGGTAGTTAGCATCTTTCACGAATATTCTTAGCATTTTAATATTAATCATAGGATCAAATGTGATAGGTATAGATCTTAACCATTCATTTGTATTGAATGTAATTATAAACAGATGGGTCCTTCATTTGGCCAAATCAATTGAAAAAAACCTAAATCCGAAGTAGAAATACATGTGCTTTTCTTCTCAACTTATGCTACTCTTTAGGCTTACTCCGGTGAAACTTAGCTGTTAAGGCCGCACGACTCAGGCTTCAACGATTAGTCACGTGGAATCCATGAGGTAGGCTTTATCTTGTTAAGAACATTTTAACTGTATTTTAGTTAATTATTTAATTTTAATTAAATATATGCAAAAATTAATCCTTCATTTGAAATTAGTTCGCAGAAAATGCTGAGTGGTGGTGGTGATGGCAGTGACGATGACATCAACAAAGACGGTGATAGACTAAGCAGTTTGCCAGAACCCATTATCCATCACATATTCTCCTTCCTTGAAACCATTGATATTGTCCGAGCGAGCATGGTTTCAAGAAAATGGAGATATTTCTGGCTATCAATGCCTTACTTGAGTTTCGAACGACAGCCAGGTTGCTCAGCTGAAAAATTCAGAGATTTCATCAATTGGGTTTTGATGTCTCGAAATCGGTCAGGTGATATTCAAAGATTTAGTGTTTCATACTTGGATTTGGATGATGATTACACATTTTGTAGATGGATGGATGTTATAACCGGGAAAAACTTACAAGAACTTGATTTGATAATTCGTACTAGCGTAGAAATTGAGTTGCCTCAATGCATTTTGAATTGTGGATCATCAGTTTCATTGAATTTACTTACATGCGGACCATGTGTTTTGAAGCACCACATATTACCGGGTTTTAGGAGACTCAAGTCATTAAAGCTAAGCTCTGTTGAGTTTCTGGATACTGGGTTGCTTGGAAACTTAATTTCAAGATGTCCAGTTTTGGAGGATTGCACTATTGATGCATGCTCTTTTCGTGATGGTCTCAAGATTCTCGACATTACTGCTCCTACGTTGAAGAACCTGAGGTTACATTTTAGTAGTTTAATGAACTATCAGCTCAAGCTTGCTTGCCCTAATCTTGTGTCGTTGACTCTTTCGTATTTATCGTCAATGCACTTGTTGTTTGAAGAAATGAACTCTTTACAAAATTTGTTCATGAACTTGCTTCATCTCGATAAGAATGTAGCTGCTGCACAATCTTATCATGTGATGATGAGCAATATCCTCAAAGCAATTTGCAGTGTGAAAGTTTTGAAAGTGTCGGAGACTTTTATGAAGGTATGTTTTCATATTTTATCATAATTGAATTATAGTCATTCAAAGTATTGTTTGGTTATAATATGAAGTATAATTCTAAGTAGTGATGTCTGATTCTGATAATTTTGTTTGTAATTATAATGATACTTGCATTATGGTTTTTCTCTTTGTACTACTTTTAGTATCTCCAACTGGCAGTTGATAGCTCAGTGTTCTTCTCCGCTTCATTCAATAATTTGAAGTCTTTGACCTTTATCCTCGACTTTACTGACTTTTTTGGGCAACCGATCGTCAACTTGCTCAACTGGTCCCCGAATCTAGAAGCACTTACAATTACTTTGCAAAAGTCAATATGGAAATCCGTAAGTTTATTGCTCTTGTTGGACATAATGTATCATGTGCAGGGTTAATTGAGGTTGTCATCATTATGTAATTTTTTTAATGAATTAGGCAGAGTTTGATGGTGATTTCAGCACATCATGCCTTTACTAAAACATATTGTATAACAACTATTAATTGTTGTGTCATTGCCCATCATTCTGGAATTTTGAAGTTACAGAAACTTGAAAAAAGAACTTTGAATAATATTGAGCACGATACACTTGCAGCATCCGGCTTACCATGATCAAAGGTAGTGCTTTTAAATTGTACCTCAGTAGTGATAGTGAAGAATTTTATGGGAAGAATGTATTAACTTAAAAAGAGAATTGATACCTTATGAAATTTATTGCTTGCAGTAGACGGTCATTTTAGGGTATAAGCATATAATTTGTAGTGGTTTATGGATAACTAAGTTCGTTTTCTTTGTGACGCATTGGTAGTCCCATTTAACGTAAAGGAGCAAGCCTAATCATTATTTTGCTTGAAGGTGGTTGTCTTTAGTAATGACCTATTATCTTTTATTTGTTTATTAATCATTTTTCTTTAATATGTAATTCTTTGAGTTTATTATCAACAATATTAGTAGTTTTATTGGTTTCACTCGATAGTATGACGATTGTGATGACCTTTTTTTTTTTTTGGATTGGTATCAGTCTAGGATTCCAGGACCAGCAGCAATAAATGTTGTGGTACAATCTGAAGATCGCATCTTAGAAGCGGGAGGAAGCAACCTGCACTATGCTGCTGCCCCGTCGACAAATTTTGATGATCATTGGAATATGCTCAATAAGAATATTTCATGTTTGAAATCTCATCTCAAGATAGTTGAGCTAATTGGTGTTGGAGATGATAAGTATGAACTTGACTTGATAAGATTTTTCCTAAAGAATGGACATGTCTTGGAGAAAATGAGAATTTGTTGGGGAAGACGTTATTTTTGGCGTCCCGGTCGAAATGTGGACAAAATTATCTCAAAGTTGATGAAATTTCCTAGATTGTCTCCAAATGTTACATTGACATTCATCAAGCCTGAGAAGCCTCTATCTCCTTTTTACTAAAAATTCTACTAGATTGTCCCCAAAGTGGCTGATATGCTAAGTTTTATAGTTCCTTCTTATTTTGTGTTGGCTGTGATTGCTTGTCCTGTAAATGAACAAATGTTCTCATCCTGTCTTGGGATGCAATTAGTATGGCAATGGTAAAAGAGTTTCATGACTTGTTTTTAATTCACTGATTAAATTCTCAAAAATCATTATATTAATGAGTTTTGAATACACAAAATTTGAAGTTGTTAATTAGTTTAACATGACGTTCATTTCAATTTCTGTTGCCGTTTAAATTTGGTCGATCTAAGTTCTTGACCCAATACCTGTAATTAAAAAGAAACAAAGCAAAGAACAAGAGAAAAAGAAGAGAAAGAATAGTATGTGCACAGATGTTTTTACGTGATTTGGCCAAAACAATGTCTACGTCCACGACTGTATTCTCTGGTTATTTTGGCAAAATCACAGTATCCTATTAATTATCGTTTCATGTCTTTACAATGAATTTTCAACCTCTATTTATAGCGTGGGTATTACAATTTGAGTATAAATAAAATAGGAAAGAATCATACATTAATTATACTTTCAAAATCGGTTTCCACCATATTAGGGATAGATTTCACCATATCAGGAATCGATTCCACCGACATAAGAATTTGAATTTATTTCCAACTCTAATAGTTGACTCTTTCCCAATTTAGGTTGTTGTCTTTCTGAAAAATTCCCTTAACGAGTGCTTCAATCTGCAAGCTAGAGCTTGTCTTAGACAACCTCGAGCTGAGTATAGGACGAACTGGATCATGATTGATCAGCGACCTAAGAATAGTAATGGCAAACTGAAAGTTCATTCCTGCAAGTTGGGTGTTGGTGAACTGGATCTTCATCTACTGGGTCAATCCATTGAATCAGTTCATTGGGTTTTTACCAGCCCATTTATATGGTTCCAAATATACCCACAACAATTTCTAAAAAGATGACTTGCTTTTTTGGATTATAAATGATATGTTAACTACATATACATGTTGATGATATGATTAAAGGTTTACCTTGGACCTTCTTATAATAATAGATTATCGATCATGGACATATGCTTAAAGGTTCACCTTGGGCTTTATTATGGATAAGGCTTGGCCCCTTAAGCCCTGGCTCTTCTAATTTAAATGTTGCTGTTTAATTAACAGTCCGTCAACAAATTGTATGTACATCTCCAATTATAATTTGTAAATTTTTTTTAATATTACCATCTAATGAATTTAACAAAAAGATTAAAAGTAGTTACAAATACACCTCATTGTTATTAATTATATCATATTTGTTACTTTTAAACATGTATTATATCTTTTGATCAAAATATTAACATGTTTAAGATAAAACATTGATATATTAATTAAAAAAACTAATTATTTTTTATTTGGATTAAAAACGATAAGAAACTAGTTTAACTTTTTAGTAAAAATGAAATCATTAAATTTAGTTAAAATAAATTACAATAAAAAATAAATTAAATTTAAAAAGTAAGGAGGTGCATTAGGCGGAGGTGCACTTCCCACGCTTTCCATTTTATTTTTATATTTTATTTTAATTAATTTATTATTTAATAGTTTATAATATTAGTAAAAACTAAAAGAAATCACATTTTTGGTAATATAATAGGGGGAAGATTTCAAAACTACCCAAAGAAAAAAAAATAGTTTTTAGCCAATTCAAAAGGAAAATTTGTTTTTAATGCCCTAAACAAACTATTTTCATTCATATTCAAGTTTATCAAAGCACCCTTAAATAAAAATGACCCTAAAAGACCCCCTTACCCTCAGTCGAAATTACCAAAATAACCTTCTTTTTCCTTCTACATTTCTTCTTCTCCATTCAAGTTTCTAATTCATTCAAGTTTTGATTCAAACTTCTTCAACCATTCTAGCTAGAGAGTCGTCATTCAAGCTTCTTTATTCATTCAAGTTTCTTTATCTCGAATAAACACACATTTTCTTTAATCAAAATCTTCAAGGGTTTTAACTTTGAGTTTTATAGGTATGCATGTGTTGTTGGCTATTTTCCAATTTTTTATTTACATTGCTTAGTTAGAGTTCTGCAGACTGATTGTGATTGTGATTTAAAATATAATAAGGTGAATATCACATTACATAAGCTAGATCTCTTATATATGCAGTTTCTACATTTGCAGGCAGGATTTAATGGTCTCATTAAACCCGGTTGCTTCACTGAATCGGGTTTAATAAGGCCATTAAATTTAGTTTCTCTGGTAGAAGAAGCTACCATAGAAATCGGGTTTAATGGCCCTATTAAACTCGATTACTTCACTGAACTGGGGATTAATGAGGCCATTAATCTTAGTTCCTTCAAGCAACCGAGTTTGATTGGGCTATTAAACTCGATTGCTTTAGTACTTTTTTTGTGTGCATTAAATATTGATGTAAGAGCAAGTTGTAGTACATCTATGACTCACATGCCCCCTACCTTGCAAACTGCAAACCAATTGAAGAAGCAACCAACAATTCCCATCAATCTCAAGCCCAGTTTCAAACTAATTTTAGAAGTAACCAACCACTCTCATTATCACTTTCAAATCCAATTTCAAAAACAATTAACTACTGCATCTATGGGTTTCTTTTATGTAGTGATTTCTCGAATCATTGTATAATTTCTAGACTCTATAAATGGACTTGTAAATTGTAGTTTAAAACAGTCTAGTTATCAATTAAAATTTTAATATTTATAAACTTCAATTTGAAGTTTGTTTATCTTTCTAAGATTCCTTGGAACTATATCTAGCACTATTATAGAATTTTAAGAACAAGTTTACCTTACCTAAAAACTATCCTGCATCATTTTGTTATTAGAGTAGCTTCATTTTGGGCCAGTTCACCCTTAACCGACACTCCACTCTAGAGTCTTCACTTTATTATATTATCCAAACCCAAACACAACTCTTCTATCCACCAAATTCAACCCATAAATACTGCCCAAAAAAAAAAAAAAAAAAAAAAAAAAAAAAAAAAAAAATTCCAGCTCCAAAAAAACCCGAAACCCGTAAACCTCAAATAATAATAATAATAATACACTAACCAAACACCAACTAGTAACCTAGCAATTGGGAAACAAAAATACACCTCTCTATCAAAACACAAACCCATCTACCAAAAAAAAAATCTCACTTTAACCAAACATAATTATACAGAAACAAAAATACATACATACATACATACATACATATATATATATATATATATATATATAAAGGAAGGAAGAAGATACAGAGTTGTAGCCTCTTTCTGCAGCATTGCGACCAGTTGAAGCTGGAGTCACATTTTTTCACACCATCATAACTAACATCCAAAAAAAAAAATAATAATAATGATAAAGAAAACCACCAAGATCTGCCACCCATCATTGAGCTCCACCCAAAACTAATATCATCCATTCAAAGCCAAGCCTCTGTAACTATCGAACTTGCTTTCTCCTCTCTCTCTCTCTCTCTCTCTCCTCCAAGTCGACCTCTATCACTTTATCTCTTCAGTTTCTTTCCACTTTGCTTTGATTTGGAAAGGTCAATGAGAAAAGAAGGTTTTTATGTCATCAATTTGTGACTAAACTATCCCTCAAATTCTCTACCTTTGAGCAAATATACCCTTCACTGTTTCCCTTTATTTCAAAATAACTAGTGGCTTTTTACAATTTAATCCCCCCCAAAAAAATTACGATTTAGTTAAGTTAAATTTCTTTGGGATACTATTATTTTACTGCTGGAATTGAAAACAATATCAAACCATCCCTGATATTGAAAATAATATAAAATGATCTAAATGTTAAATGGCAAAGTAATTCTATCACTGAATTAACGGATCCATCAATTTGAAGTGTAAAAAGATCATTAAAGTTCTGAAAGTATTTGCAGTGTTTCTACATGTATATCTTTTGCATTTCTCATTGCAATAAGAATTAAACCCTAAGGTCGTGTCATATGAAATGTCACAAAAGTTTTTATAGTAGAAGAATCTATCATGTGCAAGTAGAAGGTAGGTTAATTTATTTGGTTAGCTTTACTGTCCAATTAATAATTTATTAATTCCTTTTTGCTTGTTTTCGTATTTTGATTAATTGGCATTGAGATGAAATATTATTTAGAAACTGTAATCCAAATGCCAGACATGATGTAATTATAATTTAAAATCAGAAATATAAAAAGCATATAGTAACATTATTTCTTCATTTAAAGATTTAAAACATGCCATCATCACACAGAAGTGAGTCCAAAGGATACAGGAATTAAGATTTAATATGTTTTGGCATATGATCCTCGGCGCAATTTTCAGGATAGAATTGTAGTGCTTTGAGGTTGTTATCATAAATGATGTGCATATTTTGCTGATAATGTCCTCCTAGTACTGACGCTGTATCCCCTTTAAATATTGTTACACAGAAATAATTTAGCTCTCTGAAATTAACAGTCACAAATTTGGAGTCGACTACATAGTCAGCTCCTTCAAAATGGTACGTCATTGTTGGGTGGGAATCAAAGTCTGGTTTATTAATATAACATAACTCACCGTCATCTTCTGAAGTCGGCAACTTTCTCTCTAGTTTAAAAGGCTTGTAGTGTTTTTCAAACGCCTCCATCACCTTTTCATGAGCATCCTTTCCATTGGTCTGTTTACCAATCACGGTAAGAGGAGTTCCTGAATCAATAAAGAAACCCTCACTGCCACCAGGCCTTCTTTGGAAGGCATCTGTAGGCAAATCCACGCGCTTCGATCCAACACTTATGCCTATCAGGTTCAACATATATGAATCGACACCAGGCACAATAACGAAGGGTGTTGTTCTGACGCCTGCGCTGTGTTGGGGAACATCTTCACCAAACCTGAGGTAAAGATTATTCTGTATTCCTTCTGCAAAAGGAGCCATACAATATGTGAAACGGTTTTGGATTCGTGTGGACAATTGGCTCACCAATGAGAGTGGATGTAAGTCTAATCCCATGATTCCTGAAATCACACCACTTTCTTCAAATATTTGGAAACCTTTGTTATTATTAGAGCAGCCAAATATTATTTCAGATATGGTCACGTCAGGCCCAGCATTGAAATCTTGGAACACAAACGATTCCCTGGATGCAACCCCTTTTGTAACACTTCCAGTTACATAGCCGTAATCATAGACGCATTTTCCATCGACACATTTGAAACGTTCATCAGCACCACTACAAATGGGGTCAGAGCAAGGAAGTTCCTCATATGAAGTGGAAGCTGTTGAATCATATAAGGCATCGTTTTGGCTGAAACAGGTTTCGCATGGCTCACACTGTGTCCAAATCAGGCCACTGCCGGTGTCTATCAGTAACCACTGCAAGGATTTGGGGTTTCCAATCCCTACTTGCCCAACATAGTACAGATTATCATAAGGACTCAGAGGAACAAAAATATCAGGATCTAATGTTGCATTTTGGGCAGTACTAGTAGAAAGGAAATTGGCTTTAGCCTTGCTGAATTTAACCAATCTTTGAAGTTTTTCAGTGTGCGTCAGGTTTCCAGGATATAAAGGCGACTCTGGAGAGTCCCTAGGAATGAGCTTAAACTGAAAACCTGATGGTTTTGAACCTGAAAAAAGGAGATTGGAAATGGTAAGGACGAAAACAAAAAGAGCTGTTTCAGGGAAAGTTTTCATTGGGTTCATTTTGTAAGTGAGGTGTGAGCCTGTCTCTCAAGCACTACCTATACTTATAGAGTCTTCGGTCAGGGCTCATGTACAAATTTTTCTGCTAGATTAATAAATGAAGCAGGAAAATTAGAAGAATTTTTCTTTTTATGATATGAGAAATCCGCGTGCCATCCTGATTTACAAATTTTTCTACTAAATTAATAAATGAAGCAGGAAAATTAGAAGAATTTTTCTTTTTATGATAAGTTGTCTAATGGAAAAAATCTGTGTGCCATCCCGATTTACAAATTTTTCTGCTAAATTAATAAATGAAGCAGTAAAATTAGAAAAATTTTTCTTTTTATGATAAATTGTTGAATGGGAAATCCGTGTGCCATCCTATGAATTTGATTTCTTGTGAGCAAGTATTTATTTTTCTTTTCGTTATTGAATGCTGAGCTGAAATTTTGAATGTCAATCCAAACGGAGAAGTTTCTACTAGCATTGGGATTGGTCACAAGACTCACAACTAATCTCAACAGTATCTTTTGAGTTATGCTATTTTTTTCAATACTATTTATTTTCGAGAAAGTGAAAATAATTTAAATCATAATGTTTTGTTTCATTTTATTTATAAGTATACTTTTTTAAAATTTGTATTAAATTTAATAGCTAATTTAATCAAATTTTATTAAATTTATTTTTAATCCAATATGATGATGCACCAAACATATGATAATATTATATTTAATTTAATTCATTCAATCTAATTCCATCCAATATGATCCCATTTACTTCTTTTAATTTATTGCATTTCATGTGTAATGGAATCTCATAATTTAAATTAGTACATTTTATTGATAGATTCAAGATAGACAACATAATAAAACTACTAAATTTGAAAATCATGACGTTGAAACGGTCATTTTAATTCAAAAGAATTGGTGGCAGACGAAGTAAAACAAAGCTCATATTGGGATATCAATTTCAAATTTCTCATGAACTCGATCCCACTTAATGGATTGTGCTTTCTATCTAGAGGTTACAGATTTTACTAGCCAAAATAATTACAACAAAGTAAACATAGAATATTTATGCTCATTAATTTGTGAAGACTATAGAGACATTGTGTTAATCATGAGTCAAGGTATCAAGAATTCTGAGGGTAAAGGTAAACCGCTATAGATTAACTTAAATAATTTAACTTTGACTTCAGCACTTGATTTTCGTACTGAGATTTCTAAATTCGTAAATTATCATAATCAATTTTTGTCACAATTAGGATGTTTGAATTATGCAAATGCTTTATTGTAGATGTTTGCATTGAAGATATAATGCTTAGATGGTAACAATTCATGATAATGGATAATAAATATAAAGATAGCATTTGAGGTCTCTATTAAACTCACATCTAGAGGATACACATCATTAGCTTATGCTGATGTTAGAAATATTTTCAAAAAACTAAAAGCGTTGTTGAGATAGATTTATCGATTATGTCATTATTCTATTTGAATTGTTTTACTTAGAGGTTATTACAAAATTACTTTAGTATTTCAAAAAAAAAAAAGAAAAAAGAAAAAGAAAAAGAAATTACTTGAGGAAGATGAGTAGTGTGTTTTGCAAGGCTGAAATTATGTTTTTTCTTGGTTTTCTATTGCTTACTGATTTACAATCTTGTCCGCTACTCTAATAATAAGACTAGCTGACTTTATTAATCTAATCTATTTTACCTGAATTACAAGAAATTTAAAAGAAGAAAAGACAAAAGGAATCCGGTTGATAATTAGAGCATCAAATGGTTTCACCTAGAAGAAAACCAGTGTGCTAAATTTTACAAAGTGGAATTTGTTTTAGAAGTTGAAAAGACATGTTCATTGTGCAGTACCAAATTTTTGTGGAAGTGTTGTAACATAGAAAAATCAATATGTTATAAAATTTTTAGAAACAGAATGTTGCGACACATTTGATACCATATGTTATAACACAATGAAATAAAAACAGTAAAGTAAAGAAAAGCACATAAGCACGTTTTAATGTGATTTGGTTTTACCCTCTATCCACGAGACCACGCCCAAAGATATCAACTCAATAATGATCAAATAAGAATATAATCTATACTTGATTCATACAAACCAAGACTTTCTCTTAGCGTTGATGAAAGTCCAAGTTCAGCAATAAGGTTGCAGTAAGCTCCCCTTGCCTTTAATGGTTGTTAGCTCCTTGAACTCCTTTCAATAGCTACAAGCCTACATTCTCCCGAAAGCTAATCGGATCTTCCTTTTGAAGAACACTTGTTGCTTGAACTCCCTTCAAGACTTTGTAAGTCGTCTTCTCTCAAGAATGAAAACATTCTTCCTCACGAAGAACTTATGCTCCTTGAAATCCCTTCAAGGTTTGTGAATCAATTTTATCTGGAAGATCTAATGACTTTTCATCCCAATAAGCATATAAACTTAGACCTAGTCGGCTCACTTTTTAAGTCTAAAAATAAAAACAACTTCGAGAACAAATTCTCTAAGGTTTAGAAACAAACTATGTATCTCTCACCAAATTCAATGTTGCTTGCTTGCTTTTCTTCTGCACTAATGTGTTTTATATTTATAGTAGAAATATGCAGGAATTATCTATAGAAGAAACATAGATAAATCATCTATAAATCAGATAATTATCAGTTGAAAAAAATAAGATATTTATCAAAAGATAAATATCTCAAAAAAAGAAAAAAAAATAATATCTACTAAAAAATAGATACATCCTATTCTTTAGCAGTGACCACATCTTTTTATTTTGTTTGTCCAACATCTTTTTATTTTGTTTGTCCAAACTTGGTGAAAAACTTGTCTAGGTACATTTTGTTTTTGCACATCAGCTGATAAATTTCAAACCCTACAAAAAATACTCAGAGATATATATTCACATAAAAAATTTTCCAAAATAAATTCCAAAAAATATAAAGAGAAAATTATCTTTTATCTTTAGAAACTTAATTACACATTTATCTTGGCACAAGATCACATGAAAACTAATAAAATAAAACCTAAGAAAACTAAATAACGAGAATCAAGTCAATTAAGTCACCACTTGATAAATACCCTAAAATCTGCACTGAACACTGTTAAAAATAAGTGTTGTAACACAAACTGTGCTCTAATGTTACAACACTTTTTCAAGTCAGGTGTTACAACATCCCAGCATATCATAAATTATGTTGCTCACATTATACTGCCTTAAATAAAATGTTAATACTTTATGCATATCAAGCTATGCGCCAGCAGAAGTGTTGCACAACAAATCACATGGTAGAATGAAGTAAAAAGTGCAAATTTGAAAGTTAATCTGTGGGTTTTTATCTATTAAAATCATTAAAAAATCAATTCATAAACACTAACACCTTAATTTTTAGCTTAAATTATTGATAGCACTATTTTTTTTCTTATTATTTTTTCAATTATTATAAACTTATAAGGTATGAATTTGAATCTACAATTTCAATAATGAATTAATTAGACACTACCATAATTCTTATTGCTAAAATCAAATGACAAGTATAAATATGCAACGGAGACACTATGACAATGAGATGATGCCCTCTGCTTTTTCTTTTTCTTTTTCTTTTTTGTTGTAAAAAAAAAAATACCAATTATAAATTTATCTTTTTATATAATTGCGGGTTAGGTATGTATTCTCCTTGAATCAAAGAAAAAAAAATACCAATTACTAAATTTATCTCTCTACATAATTGCCTTTAATAAATGTGTTAGGCAGACATTCTGCTTGAATGTGAAAGGAAAACTAAACAGCATGATAGATATTCCTTGCGCGAAAGCGAATGGCAAAATTTGATTTGAAGTATCACAAATTTACTGCAAAAGGTTAACATAGATTCAAAAGAGAAACATATAATTATCTATTAATAGGTACATACAAGTGCGGTCCAAAAGTTGTATTCACACAAAGCAAACTAAATTGAGTTAAAAGGGTAAGAATACTCGTAAAAATTTATGGAATAGAGGCATTCAATACATTAATTCAAGCATCTACTAAAATTTCTATTTAGTAAATAAAAAGCTACATTTAGTAATGAAACTTTACGTATCAACGATTACGTTCTATAAGAAACATAGAAGTCTTTTTAAGTAAAGATATGATCTTGTGGTCCATATTATATATTAATAGTCTGTGTCATTACCTTTAAAGCTTAGAAAGTCAACAACGTTGATGAGATAATTAACATGAAGATCTCTGTCTTTCCTTTTTGGTGAGGAAATTATAATCAATCACATAATATTTTCTCTACTTTCAGACTGATGTAGAAGAGTACAACTGTGCATGGTTTTTTTAGTAATGACTCTTGTAAACACGTTAGACAAAAGTACAGATATTAATTTATTAGACCACGTTACCAGTTGTCATCGATTATGCATGACTCATGCATGCATAAATTGACACATCAAATCGTAGCACCCCATCTCAGTTTCAAGTTTTTCTTCAAAAATCTGGTACTTGTACAATTGTTTGGACATGCTTGGGTTATATGGCCTCCTGTGTTTACATGCAATAGTTGAGTTAAGTGGTTCGGATTTGAAATATTTCGATAATTTGTAAACTACTCGGCCGGTCCTTTTTTGTTTTGTTTTGACATCCAATGTAAAATCCCATTTGAGTACATTACAAGTAAAACATCTCGTCCAACTAAGTGCCCATAGCTTATGTCCTCACCATGGATGGATTGATCTCATATATATGAACCACTACCAACTATTATATGTTCTTATACTTTCCAGCCAAAATCTAAATATATCAAGTCATTTAAAAAACTTCAAATAATGTCTTCAGAAAAGGAAAATAATGCCGCAAAAGATAGAAAGTTAGAAACATGTTGTATTTAATCATTAAAAAATGTATATTTTTTGTTCTGTATTTACCGCTTGAGTGTTTTGTCTTAAGTATATATGCTTATCTATGTTATTTTTGATCAAATATGTTTTTATGCATTTTAAACGTTAATTAGAAGTTTAGATGAAAAATTATAAAGTAAATTTTAATCAAAACGTGAGAATTACCATGACACCTATGTGCTGAAGCAGACAAGAATCAAGAAAGCATGACAGATAAATTAAAAACCCTGAAATGGGAGAAATGGAGATATATTAATCATGGGATAGTAAATTGTGTGCTTGGAGGTTGCCATCATAAATGATGCACATATTTTGCTGATGATATGCTTCTACCTCCGATACCCTTGGCCATGGAATTATTGTTACACAGAAACAATGTAACAATCAGATATTTCAAATCTATTACGTAGATGTCACTGTGTAAATAGTGAATACCCCTGGCCTTGGAATTATTGTTACACAGAAAATAATCTAACTCTGAAATGAACAATCAAGTATTTCGATTCTACCATATTGTCGTCACCAAGAAATGGTAGGACATTGTTGGATGTTTATCAAATTTTCTTTTATTAATATAACAAAACTCATAATCAGTGGCAGACCCAGTGTAAAAATTCTCATACTGGGATATCAATTTCAAATTTCTCGTGAACTCGATCGCACTTAATGGATTGTGTTTTCCATCTAGAGGTTACACATTTTACTATCCAAAATAATTACAACAAATTAAAGTCAACATATAAGATTTATGCTCATTAATTTCTGAAGACTATAGAGACATTGTGTTAATCATGAGTCATGACATTGTGTAAACCACTATAGAATAACCTAAATGATTTCCAAATTTGTAAATTATCATAGTCGAACTTTTGTCACAATTAGAATGTTTCAAAATATGCAAATGCTTTATTGTAGATGTTTGCATTGAAGATAGATGGTAACAATTCATGATAATGGATAATAAATATAAAGATAGCATTGAGGTTTCTATTAACCTCACATATAGAGGATACACATTATTTTCCTGCTTTAATTATGATTAGCTTATGCTGATGTTAGAAATATTTTCAAATAACTAAAAGCATTATTGAGATAGATTTATTTATTATATCAATATTCCATTATAATTGTTTTTATTTGAGTGTACGGTTATTACAAGATTACTTGAGGAAGACCGTAACGTAGGTGTTGTGTATTTATAAAAATATATTTATCATTCTTGTGATTTGTACTATAAGGTTATGTTAATTATGTACATATGTTTTGATATTCAAATACTCGAGAATCTAATATAGCTATTGTTTTTCTTGCATTAAAAACTATAAAATCGTTGTGGCGGCAAGTATACCCTAGTTAGTAAATCACACATCTTAGAGAAATTGAGGTCCCAAATTCGAAATCCTTTCTCCTCCAAGTCAAAAATATAAATGGAAAAAATTGTGAAATTGTTTTGTAGGTTTATATACTGTCAATATTTTTTTTTCTTATTTAATTGAAATTTCTGAGATTAGTTTTATTAGTTTTCTTGTGTTAATTTTTTTGGTTATTTATAATTTTTTTGTATTTTTTGGTCAGAGAGAGACTAATTCACTTTTGTAAATAGGATTATAAATTTAAAAAAAAAAATGTAAGACACAAAAGTATATGAGAGAAGAGTAAAACAAAAAGGAAAAAGAGAGGATATATTAATTTTGGAAAGACAGACAGGAAAATGTAGAATAAAGGAGAGAGCAGTTTATATAATTATATAATCAATGCGCTAAAAGGAGTGGAAAAGAGAAAAAAAAAAATCACAAATCCTAAGCATCACATATCAAACTCATCAAGAACTACAAGGGGTAAGGTCTACCATAACAAAATCACCTAAATAATTAAATTGCGTCAATCTCCACTACCCTCATGTACCATGTTATGGATTAACCATCATAAATGACAAAAATAATTTTATATGTGAAACACACCACCCTTTATTATGAGTAATTAAGTACCTACATTGACTTTAAGAGGTCAGGGGTTGAAGTATCATTATTATCCTTTGAAACACACGATGTGAGTTGTGGGTCTCATTTTGGTAAAAGTTGCCCTCTCCCCAATTATGAGAGTAGTCATCTCGTTCAATCCATGTTTGTAGATCCCGATAGTTATCTGATTTATAAGGTGTTGATGTTTGGAAAAATTAAAAAATATATATATATATATATATATGTTAAATGGAGGCAACTGTTGTAGTTGTATTTAGATTTTGAAATTTGTAATTATCAAAGTTGAATTTTTGACACAATGGTCGAGAAAGGTTGGAAATTGATAAGATAAGAATAAATTCCTATATAATTTTATTTATTAAAGGATCGTTGTTTTTTTGTCTGAAGACTGAACAGTATTGTTAAAAACTGAAAACTAAATAATGACTGAAACATGAAATCTGAATGATATGTTTTTTTTTTCTTACATCTGAATGTATAATATTGTTTGTTTTTTAAAGTTAAAATTGTTTGAAAACTACTAATTTGACATTTATATCTTTTTACTATTAGTTGTTATGTAACTTTATTTAATATAATACAAATAATTATAATAAATTATTTAAAAAATTCTAAAACACTTTTATGTATATATTGATAATATTTTTATTTATAATTGAAATATGATTTATTATTATAATAAAATATTTTTTTTTTTTGAAAATTATATATGCATCAATAAATTATTATTGTTAAGTAAATTAAATTTACATATTTAAATAAAAGTAAACAAAATGGTCTTAAGCTATATTGCTATTATTATATATTTAAATAAAAAGAACATTAAAAAGAACATCATTAAAAGGAATCTGAGTAATATAAAATTAGGACAAATTTGAAAATATATTATTTTGAGAAGGACAGGTTTGGAATAATATATTTAAAAAACTATTAAGTGATTTCATATTCAGTTAAAAATCAAAAATTATAGTTTTTTGTTTTCAGTAATTTTTTGGTGATTTTAAGTGGTTTGACCACTTACGAAAATAAACAAAAACTACTTAATATGTGCAATTCAAATCTATTAAATGAAAAATGATAAAAACAAATGACTCCTAAATTTTACACTTTTTTGTAAACCTGCCTTAACTTTCCCACATGATAAGACTATAGTAAAATGTCTTTATTTTAAAGACTATTAATAGATATGCATTAATTCTCATGTATTTGGACCATTAACATGTATTAATATAAGAGATAAATATAATTCTTTAATTAATGATTCAAATCTTATCTAAGACCCTACCTATCACCAATTAGGTTCCATTTTCATTTTTATTTTATTTATTTATTTATTTTGAAGAAAAACTTTCATTAAACAAAAGAAAACATTAAACTGGTAGACTAGCCAGAAAAATAGACTCTATTAAGGGAGAAACTTCCTCAACCCAAAATAAATCAGACTTGAGACTTCAAGACTTGAAAAGCGAACTTAGCAATACAATTAGCGACTTGGTTAGCAAGCCTGGGCACAAAACCAAACTTACTAATCAACATTTTATCACGAAGCTAAAAAATGTCTCCCATAACCAATTGAGTTCTACTTTCAAAAGCAATTTAGTGGTCATGGTACTTTATTATTATTTAAAGTTAGACCACCTATAAAGTAATAATTCCATAATACAATAATAAAATTATCGTAAATTTTCAAACTAGCATCGAATCATCAAAACAAGTGCTTTTCTAATGCTACTAATGTTTATGAATTATAGTTCACAAATATAAGCATGTTTATTGTGGCTTTTATTCACAAACTAGTGCTTTTATTAATGAACACTAATGATGTTGAAAAAAAAAATTTCATTTTGATAATCCATTGTTAGTTCAAATCATGCTAAGTTTAGTATTAGTGTAAAAAAGAAAACCCTATAAACTCCAAAATGCCCCATTTTTTTGTTAACATTTTCGCCGTCATAAATCACTTAGGGGTAACATACACAAAAAATGGTCAATTTTTCAAATTTCTCAATTAGGCTAAAAACTTTAGACATTGATAGAAACACTTAAATTATGATAATTGACATAAAAATCAATTCAATATTTCGTTTTAAAACACATTTTTTGTTGATATTTTTTCTATCACAAATCCCTAAGGATTAGTATATCAAAAATGTTCATTTTTGCAATTTCCTCAATCAAGCCTAAAACTTCAAATGTTCATAGAAATGTCCAAATTACAATGCTTGCCACAAAATTTGGTTAATGATTTCGCCTTAAAAAGCATTTTTTTTTTTTTTGTTTACGTTTTTGCTGTCACAAATTAGTAAACCGAAAATAGTTATTTTTTTCAAATTACTTAATCAAGCCAAAAATTTTAAACATAGATAGAAATGCTCAAATTATTGTGATTGTAGTAAAAATCAATTCAAAGTTTTGCTAACATATTTTTTGTTGATGTTTTCATCGGTACAAATCCCCTAAGGGTTAGTACATCAAAATTAGTTATTTTTTCAATTCCTCAATCAAGCCTAAAACTTTAAAAATTAATAGAAACGGTCAAATTATAAGGATTGCCACAAAAATTAGTTCAAGATTTTACCTTAAACATATATTTTATTGGTGTTTTCGCCATCACGAATTCCTTAAAGGGGGTTAATATACTTAAAAATGGTCATTATGTCAAATTCCTCAATAAGGCTTAAAACTTTAATCATGGATAAAAACACCCAAATTATGATGATTGACATAAAAATTGGTTCAAGATTTTACTTTAAAATACATATTTTGTTGATGTTTTAGTTGTCATGAATCCCTTATGTACACCGAAAATGACCATTTTTTAAATTCTTCAATTCAACCTAAAACTTTAAATGTTGATAGAAACACTCAAATTATAATAGTTGGCACAAAAATTGATTCAAGATTTCACCTTAAAACACATTTTTTATTGACATTTTTGTCATCATAAATCCCTTAAACTACATTGAAAATAGTCAATTTTTAAATTCCTCAATAAAGCCTAAAACTTTAAACATGGCAAAAAATACCCAAATTATGATGATTGTCATAAAAATCAGTTTAAGATTTCACTTTAAAATACATTTTTTATTGACATTTTCTCTATCATGAATCTCCTATGAGTTAGTAGACAAAAAAACCTGAAGGTTTTGAATTTGCAGAATGGAGATTGGAAATGGTAGGGTTGAAAAGAAAGAGAGTTGTTGCAGGGAACGTTTTCATTGGCTTCATTTTGTAAGTGAGGTGTAGGCCTCTCTCTCAAGCACTACCTATACTTATAGGCTACGTTTGACATATGAGATTGGAAGGAATGGAATGCAAAGGATTGGATTGGAAAATTCATCTATAAAATCTACATTGATTTTCTTAGAGGGAACTTTTTCATTGGCTTCATTTTGTAAGTGAGGTGTAAGCCTCTCTCAAGCGCTACCTAAACTTATAGGCCACGTTTGACATACGAGATTGGAAGGAATGGAATGCAAAGGATGGGATTGGAAAATTCATCTATAGAATCTACATTGGTTTTCTTAGAATTTTCTAAAAAATTCAGTGAAAAGAATTATACGATTTGTTATACACACTTTTCTTTATTAAAATCACTTTAAAATCTATCAAAATCAATCACTTAAATAAAATCTATAAAGTTAATGACTTTTTTAATATACCTAGATTTTAGTAGATTTAATACAAATCTGAATTTAATACACATAGATTTTAACGTATTCTATACAAATCTTGATTGAATAAACTTAGATTTCAATGGAATTCGTTCAAATCTAAATTAAATATATTTATGGTGTGTTTACTTCATAGATTAAGGAATGAGATTGATTGATGATGTTTATTTGCTTAAAATTCATTCCGTAATAGAATAAAAGTGTGAGACTCACATCAATTTGGGGTTGTGGAATGAGAATCTCATTCTCATTCCCTTTACCAAGATAAAAAGTCTCTTATATCTTTCTTTAAAAATAAAAAATAAAAGAAAAGAAAAAGCTATTTTGACAAGTTTGTGTTTGTTGTTGTTGTTGCACACCATTTTTCTCATCAATAGTCTCTCCATCTTTCATCACCATTGCAGGTTAGTGGACTATTAAAATATCTATTTGTTTGTTTCTTTATTGATGTCATTGGTTTTTTATTTGACATTAAAAAAAAAATGCATATTATAAATACATCATTCATATTATTAAAAAAAAAATGCACACCATTTTTTTTCATCAACAATTTTTTAATTATTATTATAAATGAATGTCTGCATATTATATTCATATGTGCATATTACATTCACATGTACTCTGCATTCTATTATCAACAATCGTAAGTAGATTTTATATAGAAGACTATCTAAACTAAAAATCACAATACTCCTAAACCAAGAAAGATGAAAGGAAAATAAGCTACCAACACCATCTAATAGAGCTGGCTTTTTTATTATTAAAATGACAAAACTTGTTGATTTTAAAAATGCTTACTTGAATGCTCAGGAAGCATAAGTGTCATTTAAACTTTAAAATAAACAATAAGGTAATAATACTATCACAAAACTTCATAATGCTTTTCTTTTTTCTTTGTACAAGAAATTATAATTAAAATTAATTTATTAACATTCTCATATTATCAAGCAAACTCAAGAAATGTAATACAAAATCTAGATGATGTAAAAAATAAACAGCATGCAGGATGAATTCCACAAATATGAATGTTACATGCACATGCACATACACACATATGTCATATATACCTTGTATTTGGCCGCAAAAAGTATCATATATCCATTACTATTTAGAGCTCTAACAACCAAAGTAACTAACCTTTAAATTAATGATACTAACTTTCATAATTAGATACCTAGGTTTGAGCATTCATTGCTGGCAAATGCTTAGACAGTTTCACATATGTGTACTGAGATTCTTTTAGGACACATTAAGACCTGATTCATCATGAATTTGACCTGTCATCCTATTTAATATATGGTATTGCATAAATTTTTTTGTTTGTTGTCATCATTGCCATTGTAGGTTTTAAATTTCCTCTAAAAATGTGTATTTTTATGTATAGGAATGACTTGTGTGTTAGCAAGAAAGAAAAGAATTATGGTAGTTATACAAGAACTTATTATGATGTTGTAGATGATTATGACTATTTGTGCTGCTATATGTTCATATATTTCTATAAGTTATGAAAAAAAAAATTGGAAAGTCCAAAATCAGTTTGTAGAGTTTATTCTAATGATTTGCAGTTAGCACTCAAATTTTGTGATGGACTAAAGAATATTACAATAATATTATTAAGAAAGTTTAGGTAACATTATATTAATATATATATATATGTAAAGACTTGATATACAATACAAATACACAATATATTCTTTAATAAAAAAAATAGATACATAATATGCTTACAATGATACTGTTAAATTGTTAAGAAAGTTCTTTTTTTTAAGCCTATTATGATGAATTACATGATAAAAAGATGAAAATTAACATCTTAAACATAATTTTGCATATTGTTATTAATTCATAATTTTAATTAAGGGCATTTTTGTAACTTGTAATTAATTCATTCTGATTTCAAAGCAAAGTAAACAACTCAATGGGAATATTATTGATTTCGATTCCGATTCCTACAATTGAAGTAAATAACTTATTATGATTATGATATATCATTCTAATTTCAATTCATTTCGACTTCAAATCATTTTAATTCTTATTCTGATTTCTCCAGGTAAAGCAAACACATCATTGAACTTTTAAAATATTTTAAATTTTAATAAATTCAAAATTGAATATACCCTGCTTAGGTGTTAGATTTATTTCATTTTTAGGTTTTTAGTCTCTTAAGTTATTTAATTTATTTTCTTCTAGGATTTTATTTGCTAAGAAAGACTTTTTCCTTTTATAGGTAGCAACTAGGGTTTCCATAAAATTAATTCAAAATTAATTTTAAAAACCTTATTTGTTAAAAATTAAACTCTTGTCCTATATAACATAATTAATTCATGTTATATTCAAATGGTACATCGACATTTGTTAAGCTTGAGGAGCCTAAATTTCTTTTTTGTAAAAAATTCTACTAGTTTGTCCCCAAAGTGGCTGATGTACTAAGTTTTACAGTGCCTTCTTATTTTGTGTTGGTTGTGATTGCTTGTTTTGTAAATGAACAAATATTCTCATCCTGTCTTGGGATGCAATTACTATGGCCACTTGGTGAAAGAGTTTCATGACTTGTTTTTAATTCATTGATTAAATTCTCAAAAATCATTATAGTAATGAATTTCGAATACACAAGATTTGAAGTTGTTAGTTTAACATGACCTTCATTTCAAATTCTAAAAAGATGACTTGCTTTTATGGTTATACATACATATCTATATATATATTGATGATATGATTAAAGGTTTACCATCAACCTCATTATAATAATATGTTAGTATGGCCACTTGGTGAAAGAGTTTCATGACTTGTTTTTAATTCATTGATTAAATTCTCAAAAATCATTATAGTAATGAATTTCGAATACACAAGATTTGAAGTTGTTAGTTTAACATGACCTTCATTTCAAATTCTAAAAAGATGACTTGCTTTTATGGTTATACATATATATATATATATATATATTTGATATGATCAAAGGTTTACCATGGACCTCATTGTAATAATATGTTATCGATCATGGACATATGATTAACAGTTCACCTTGGCTTTATTATATATTATCAATCATGGATAAGGCTTGGCCCCTTAGGCTCTGGCTCTTCTAATTTAATTGTTGTTTTTTAGTTCAATGTCCCTCAACAAATTGTATGTACATCTCCAATTATATTTATTTATATATACATTTATTTATTTATATTTGTTAATATTACCATCTAAAATTATTAAAAGATTAAAACTAATTACAAAAACACCTCATATTATTAATTATATCATATTTGATATTTTTAAACATGTATTATATCTTTTGATCAAAATATTAACTTGTTAAAGATAAAATATTTATATATTAGTCAAAAAACCAATTAGTTATGATTTGGATTTAAACTAATTTAACTTTTTAAAGAAAAAGAAACCATTAAATTTAGTTAAAATAAATTACAACAAAAAATAAATTAAATTTAAAAAGTAAGGAGGTGCACTTCCCACAATTTTCATTTTATTTTTATTAATGTATTATTTAATAGTTTATAATATTTAATAAAAAACTAAAAGAAATCACATTTTTGGTAATATAATAGGGGGAAGGATTTTAAAACTACCCAAAAACAAAAGAAAAAAAATAATCATTTTTAGCCAACTTACATGAAATTTTTTTTTAGTCTCTTAAACATAGGGGTGGCAATATGGGTCACAATATGACGGATCAACATGAATTCGTGAAAAATAAATGAATATGAGTTTGAGTTAAATGAATTTGTATCATAATCGTGTCAACCTGCTTAATCCATTTATTAAACGAATCGAATTGAGTTTGCTTAAACGAGTTATGGTTTGACACGATTAAATTAGGGGTAAATTGTAATATTTACATATTATAAGGGTTAGTGTGTAATTATGCGCGCACACACACACACATATTTAACCAAACCCTAAACCTAACTCATTTCAAATTCCATTTTCATTTTTCTACAACCACCCACACACACTCTCTCTCACGGTTACCATCTCTTCTGTCTCACGATCACCGCCCTTTCTCCCTTACGGTCACCAATTCTCCACAGCTCCACCACTATATCCACCATCCCCACCACTAGATCCACCATCTCCATCTTCCAAAACGATCCTCCTTTGTATTTTGATTCTTGTTTTCATTTTATTTTTTAATAAAAAAACCAAAACAAATGTTTGCGTATCTAGCTAAGTATTAGGAATTTACTTACCAAAAACCATATCATCATTTTCTTGGGTGTGCTTGATTGATCTGGAATTGTTACTTGGTGATTTAATCTATATAAAAGTTTTATTGAAGTCAGTTATAAGTATTTGAAACTTTGAGATTTATTTGTTTGGCTATGGTTCCCCTCAAAATTCCAATCCAATACTGGATATGTGTCTAAAATCACCATTGTATCTATTATTCATGTTTGGTTAAACTAAACAAATTAAGGTTAAACGAATTAAACACATTAAACGAGTTAAATAAGTTAAACGAATTATAGTTAAATGAATTAAACAGATTAAACAAATTAACGGGTTGAAGGGTTTGGATACTTTCTGATCCAAGTAATAAACGAAATAATCATATCGTGTCATGTTATTCGTTTATAAACGAATTCATGTCGAATCCAAAAATGCTGACCTACTTCTTAAATGAATTCGTGTTGAATTGATCGAATCCATAAATGAATTGAATCGAATTCAACTCGACCAAACACACTAACTTGTTTTGCCACCCCTATTTAAACAAACTATTTTTATCTCATACCCAAGTTTATTAAAATACCCTTAAGTAAAAATGACCTTAAAAAGACCTTCTCACCCTTAGTCAAAATTACCAAAGTAACCTTCTTCTTCCTTCTACCTTTCTTCTTCTCTATTCAAACTTCTTAAACCATTTTAGCAATAGAGTCTTCATTCAAGCCTCTTTAATCATTCAAGTTTCTTCATCTCCAACAAACACATAGTTTCTTCAATCAAAATCTTTGATTGTTTTAACTTTGAGTTTTGAAGGTATGTATGTGTTGTTGGTTGTTTTTCAATTTCTTATTCACATTATTTAGTTAAAGTTCTATAAAGTGATTGTAATTGTAGTTCAAATTATATTAAGATGGATATCACATTGCATAAGTTAGGTTTATGATTTCTACAGTTTTTACATATGATGCTAGGTTTAATGGCCTCATTAAAATCGATTGCTTAACCGAATTGGGTTAATGAGGCAATTAAACCCCATTTCTGCAAACAAAAATTCTCCTACTTCGGACAAATATATCTTTCATTGTTTCCCTTTAATTCAAAATAATTGGTGGCATTTTACAATTTAATCCCAAAAGAAATTAAATTACGATTTAGTTCATTCAAATTTCTTTTGCACCCTTGTATGTAGCTTTTTACAATTTAGTCAAAAAACAATTATGATTTAGTCCAATCAAATTTCAATTTCTCCTTTGCATGTGTAAAATATCAATTTAGTCTGTTTTATTATTTCCATCTAGTTCTTTGTTCTAATATTTATAGTTTTATCCCGAAATTTTTTTTAAAAAAAAAAGGAAAAAAAGGAAAAGATAACAAAAAAGACAAAAAAAAAAAAACAAAGATAAAAAAGGGAAAAGAAGGAAAAAGAAGAAAAAATAGTTTTTAGTTCAAATATTATGAAGCAAATATAGGCTAGATTTGCAACTAAAGATAATTCGATCCAATTGGCCCAAGAAGCCATGGAGCTAAAACTTTTGATCAATAATATATGACGCAACCAAAGTTCTCTACAACGTGTAACCTTAAAGATGTTAGATTGAGGTCTATTCTTCAAAATGCTACTCTAGACAATGATTCAACTGATAAAGAGACAGAAGATGTGATCATACGAAATCAGCAATGAGAACCCTAACATAAGAAAAACAATGGTGTTGGCCAAGTTTGAACCCGAATTGTAGAGATCCTAAGATAATGCTTTGGCTGCTAGGTTACCAACGGTAATGCTTAGTTTTGTCTTTCAAAAAAGATTCTCTTCTTACTTCTTTAATACCATGTGTTGTATATAAGTTATATAAATATAGGAACTTATATTAGTTTTTCACATTGAACATCTAAAATGTCAGGGTCGGCCCTGAATGTAGTATTTGTCCATTATTATACAAATGATGGTTTTTGGTCTCAATACCTTAAGTTTTTCTACATTGTTTGGTCTTCTTTTACAAGGAAGTTGCTATATTGAAACAGTTAATGATTTTGTCAAATGGATATTAATGTTTCACAATTTTTGTCCTTTTCATTTAAATTTTAAGGATGATTACATATTTTATAGATGGATGAATGTTGTTGAAAGAAAGAGCCTTCACAAATATGATTTGAGAATTTATTGGATGCATTTACTAATTAAAAAGGAAAGTCAAAAGGAATCACCTCCCTTATCAAAGAGGAGATAAGCCTCCCCAAAAAGGTTATCGATGACATCCTTCATTAAGGTAGCCACAAGAGATCCATGACACAGAAAGCCACAGTTCCTTTACCATTAAGGAGTTATGGCTTTCTTTATGTCATGATGTTCACATGCCCTCAATATTTTCCTTTCAAACTAAATTTTCCATAGAGATAGCATTTAGAACATCCTCTATACTTGTAAAACATACAAGAGACAAAGATTAATTATGTGTTGATGACTTAACTATAGATCCAACAACAAATCCTAATCGCCTTGACTCACACCACACGATAGAATAGATAATGAACCAATCAAGCCCACAAAATTAGGTAGCTTGATCCTCAAGAATCAAAACACAGAATTGATCTAATCCTGCATAAACAATCCTAAGCAAGAATACTCAGAAAAACCAAAAGAAAATACATGATACTTGTCTCGCAAAATGCAAGATTTTATTAATATGACAAAAGCCAAAACATACATACATAACCACAACCTTAAGTTGATCTCTTATTTATAGCTATCTAGTTCTAACTTTCCTATGAAACATGACTTTCTTAGAAAATAAAATCCTAAAAAGAAATAAATTAAATAGCTTAAGAAAATAAAAACTTGACACAATTTTAACTTTCCTAGGAAACAAGTTGCCCTTAAGAAATAAAAACCTAAAAGGAAAATAAATCAAATAACTTAAGAAAATAAAAACCTAAAAAGAATTAATATCAAATAACTAATAAAGAAATACTATTAAAGTCTAAAATAAAAAATAATATTTTAAATAAGACTAGGAAATCCAAACAAATCCAGAACCCAATAGAAATATCTTCTAATGCGGTCATCATTCCTCTGTTTTTCAAGAATACCCTTGTCCTCAAGGGTAAGATCTGAAAATCTCCCCATCATGACAATATAATTGTCCTAACATGCTTCTTTCTTAAGCACTCTTTCTATTGAACTCATACTCACTAAAACTTGATATTCCCATAACCTTTCCTCCAGCTTTGATGTCGAAAGACTTCTTTTCGTTGTAACAACACCGTAGCTTCCTCCAAAACTTTCTCGATGTCAAAATCCTTAGAATGAGACTCAAGTATAGTATAAATTTTTGAATAAAGCTTTAATAATATTAAATTTTTTGCATTGAACTCAAACTCTGCAGCTGAGAATTTCACAACTAAAAGGTTCTATTTTAGTGGTGGACTTAAATGAATCACCTACTTAGAAAATAGATCTCCACTCTCTAAGTGTTGCTTGTTCGTAGCTTCTGCTGACTTCATACACATATTCTTTTCCTCATTTCAAATCTCAAGCTCCTCAAATACTATGTGCAACTCAGACTTGAATCAATTTAATTCCTTTTCATGTGTCATAATATTTTCCTTGCAAAATTCACGTTCAACATCAATTTGAGATTTGCTTTAAATAAAATGGATCATTTTTGCCATGACTTTGAAATTGCAACCTTTTTAGCAATTTTTGCATGTTGTTTAACAAGATTATCCACAAAGGTTAAATCAATCTTCTCTCCACATCTATATCTTCCACGCAATCCATGCAAATTTTTTTCATCTAACCCACTTGTTGTCACATAGCTCTCAGGTCCATAATTTTTGGATAGCCATTTTTCTTCATGAGTTCGTATAATGTCCCTCTTTCCTCTTCCTTATATCAATCTTGTCACTATTTGCTCTAGCCTTCCCTTGATTGTACTCTTTATTTCCTCCCTTGATTAGCTCATGGTCATTGTTAAATGCGCTAAAGACGCAGCCATTCCCTCCATCATCCTAGACATTCTTACTTGATTCTCCTCCAATGTTTTAAACCTTTCAGTCTCCATGTCTCTCAATGAAATCTCTCAATGAATTTATCACTGAAACACTATCAATGAAATTATCTCTGAGACAATCTCAATGAAATCTCTTAACGACAGTATTGTTGGGACAATCAATGAAATTGTCGCTGGGAAACTCTCAACAAAATTATCATCAAAACTCTCTCAATGAAAGCACCAAATTGTTAAGGATATAACTATAGATCCAACAAGAAACCATAATCATCCTGACTAACGCCACATGATAGGATAGATAACTAACCAATCGGCCCATGGAATTGGATAGTTTGATTCTCTAGAATTAGATCACAGAATTGACTTAACCTAGCCTAAGCAATGCCAAATAAGAATACCTAGAAAACCCAAAAGAAAATAGAAGATACTTACCTTGCAAATTGCAAGATTTTATTAATATTCCAAAAGTCAAAACATACATACGTAACCACAACCCTAAACTAATCTTCTATATTTATAGGTAACTAGTTCTAACTTTCTTAGAAAACATAACTTTTGTATAAATTTAATCCTAGAAAAAAATACATTAAATAAATAAAGGAAATAAAAACCTGAAACACTTGTAACTTTCTTAAAAACAAGTCTTCATTAGGAAATAGAAACCACAAAAGAAAATAAATCAAATAACTTAAGGAAATAAAAATCTAAATGGAATTAATATCAAATAACTAATAAAGAAACACTATTAAAGTCTAAAATAAGAAATAACATTTAAAATAGAAAAGGAAATCCAAAAAAAAAAAAAATCTGGAACTCAACAAAAATATCCTCCAATGCTCTCATCATTATGGTAGGTAACATTTTCATAAATATTCTCAGCATCTTAATATTAATCACAGGATCACATGTCATATGTATAGATCTTGGTCATTCATTTGTATTGAATGTAATTATAAGTTGATGAGTCCTTCATTTGGCTGAATCCTAAAAGGAAATAAATTAAATAATTCAAGGAAATAAAAACCTTAAACAAGTCTTACTTTCTTAGGAAGTAAGTCTTTTTTAGGAAATAGAAATCTAAAAGTAAAATAAATCAAATAACTATAAGAAATAAAAACTTAAAAGGATTTAATATCAAATAACTAATAAAGAAATGCTATCAAAATATAAAATAAGAAATAATATTTTGAATAGGATTAAAAAATACAAACAAATATGAAACACAATCGAAATATCCTCCACTTGACAGGACCCAACCCGAATTCCTTCTAATAAATCCAACGGTTTTGTCGGGCATCCCACGAAACCCTTCTGAAGTCTAACTAATAAGACCCAAAAGGATGTTGTGGAGTAAACCCGTAACTACTAATGATTTGTTAAACATAAAAATAATATATTTTGAAATCTCATTTCTAATTTTTAAAGTTGAATAAAAATATAACTAAAAGTATCATCATTAATATTCAAACATCTGAAACATGCATGCATCATCTTTAACATAAAAAGTTTTACAATTTGTTCACAATCAAAAATTCACACAATCATATAATTGATATCCAAATCACAATACTGATAAATGAGGCAATCTGGTACCCTGGTCACCTATTCCTGTACCTAGGAGGCTTTTATAACATAAAACCAAAAGCGTTATGAGCTACAAAGCTCAGTAAATGCGTACGTGTTTTTATTTAATTTTTTTTTTTTTATAAATTTACCTCTCGAAAAACATTTTCTTCAAAATATTTTTCTTTAAAATAATTTATTTCTAAAAACTTAGGTTTCATAAATTCACTTTAAAGTTCCAAAAGCTTTCATAAAGTGCTAAAATATTTCATAATTTTCTAAAATATTTCTAAAAAGTTTTTCTTTCTAAAATTCGCTTTCAATGGTATGCTTCTCTTTTTAAAAACTGCACTAATAGGAAACCTAAGGGAAGCTACAACCACAAAAGCGGTCAAACCAGCTCCGCTCAGTATGGGGGGGGGTCACGTGGCGTAAAAGCTAGCATCACACCTTGTGACAAATCTACAAAGACATCTCGCTACTACGTGGCAGAACTACCATCGCACACCGTATAGCGAGATAATACCCCACAAGCGTAGAGGACGACATGATAGACATGACAGACTCGATCCCCCCGATGTTAGTAGGACTAGCCCTCCTAATAGTTACCATACACTGTGGGGTATACCGACCGGATCTAAAGCTACAAGGTCTATCTATCTATAAACTTGGGCTGTCCACTAGTCTTTGAAAATATTTTCTTTTTCTATAGTTCAATTTCAAATTCTTTTTCATAGCATATACTAATAAACTTTGTATATCATCTCATACATATATTGTTTCTTTGCTTACTAACAGATAAATCATCGATAAGCTAAAAAGAACAATTAATGAAAATTTATAATAGTTTGCAAAGGAAACTGAAAAATATTTAAAATATGTTTACACTCACTACTTGTTATCCAGTTCACCAACAGTCAGCTTCTTCAGCGATCTCCATCAGCTCGCTGGTCACCTACATTTATAGAAATGACGATCTCACTTAGAACATTCATACATGTAACACACCTCAACTCCTAGTCCATTCCACTATCACTACAACTTATTACTCCTTTCAGGTCACAACGGACTACAGCACAGCCCAGTCCCAGCTCTAACTATGAGCTCCTCCAGCTCGTTCTTTCAGCAAGCTCTCACTTTGTCCAACTCAGCCCGATTTGCGGGCATTATCCATCTCAGTGAGCTTACTCAGCTCACCCTTTCAACGAGCTGCTACTTTCTAGTTCAACCCTATTCACAGGTGTTGCCCAACTCGGCCTTGGCAAGCTGCTACCTTAGTCTAGTTTGGACAAGAATTATAGAAGGTTGTAGCCTCACGCAGCTTGCTCTCTGTGAGCTCACGCTTTAGTCCAATTCGACTAGCATTGAAAATGGGCTAAGGATATCATCCAACTCGCACTTCAGCAAGCTCCAACCCTAACTTACGCGAACTCCTTTCTAACATTTCTTACAAACATTAACACAATCTGATTTCATCAAATTCCACATAAATACGCTCAACAGCATTTCACCATTTTCTTCACCTAAACCAGGTCGCAACCTCAACAGGTTTTGTGACGAAAACTCAATCATCCTAAACCACAAACAAACTTTTCAGATCAACTTATTTCTTTAACTACTTCACTTACCAAATTTTCTCCTTAGCCTTTTACCTTGATTTTCCACTCATTTGCTGCTTCAATTCACCAAATCTACATACGAAAATCTCATTAAATATATGTGCAGACCATGAGCTGATCTTGACAGACTTTTCACCAAAATAAAACCATGAGAACTTGTGCTTACCACTTGATTCTTACCAGATCTGACTTGATAATCCTCCTAAATTCATTCTCCACCTTTCTATGGCCTGATTACCCTTCAAAAACGGTGGAGAATGGCTTAGGCCGGCTACTGCTCCCGGATTTGCTTTCTGCTCCTGTCTACCAACAACTTTCTCTCTCTCTCTCTCTCTATTTCTAGATTTTTCTCCCACTTTCTCTCTCACTTACACGGCAACACTCACCACATCCCTATATTTATAGGCGTGGGTCAAGCTCACTTTTACCCTTAAACTTCTTGAAATTTATGATTTTACCATTTTCTAGAGAATTCTTTACTTTCCCCACATGTCCTTGACATTTCACCTTATTTACGATTTTGTCATTCTTCTATAAAAATCTTTTATTCATCAATGCCCTTCAACTTTTTATAATTGAATTTATTTTTGATCCTTCCGAAAATTCTATAAAATTTAATTTCATCTTAAAACACTTTAAAATCCATTTATTATTTTATTAGAGAGTGCATACCAATACAGTGCATTATTCCGTACATAAGTACAGTAATAAAATCGGGAGAGGGTATTACACCATTGATCTCATCATTAAGGAAAGTAGCATCTTTTATGAATATTCTCAGCATCTTAATAGTAATCATTGGATCAAAGTCATATGTATAGATCTTAACAGTTCATTTGTGTTGAATGTAATTATAAGTAGATGGGTCCTTCAATCGGCCAAATCAATCAAAAAAAAAAAAAAAACCTAAATCTAAAGTAGATGTACCTGTGCTTTTCTTCTCATCGTATTCTACTCTTTTAGGCTTACTCTGGTGAAATTTAGGGGTTAAGGCCGCACGGCTCAGCCTTCAACGATCAGTCACGTGACATCTATGAGGTAGGCTTTCCCTTGTTAAGAACATTTAGCTTTGTTTTAGTTAATTATATAACTATATATTTTAATGAAATATGTTCAAATCTCAAAAAAAAATTTTTTTAATGAATTCGCAGAAAATGATAAGTGGTGGTGGTCATGGCGGTGACGATGACATCAACAAAGACGGTGATAGACTAAGCAGTTTGCCTGAACCCATTATCCATCACATATGCTCCTTCCTTGAAACCATCGATATTGTCCGAGCGAGCATGGTTTCGAGAAAATGGAGATATTTCTGGCTATCAGTGCCTTACTTGAGTTTCAAACGACAGCCAGGTTGCTCAGCTGAAAATTTCAGAGATTTCATCAATTGGGTTTTGATGTCTCGAAATCGGTCAGGTGATATTCAAAGATTTCGTGTTTCAAACTTGGATTTGGATGATGATTACACATTTTGTAGATGGATGGATGTTATAACTGGGAAAAACCTACAAGAACTTGATTTGAGAATTCGTACTAGCGTAGAAATTGAGTTGCCTCAATGCATTTTGAATTGTGGATCATTAGTTTCATTGAATTTACTTACATGCGGACCATGTGTTTTGAAGCACCACATATTACCGGGTTTTAGGAGACTCAAGTCAGTAAAGCTAAGTTCTGTTGAGTTTCTGGATACTGGGTTGCTTGGAAACTTAATTTCAAGTTGTCCAGTTTTGGAGGATTGCACTATTGATGCATGCTCTTTTCGTGATGGTCTCAAGATTCTCGACATTACTGCTACTACGTTGAAGAACCTGAGCTTACATTTTTCTTTAATAAACTATCAGCTCAAGGTTGCTTGCCCTAATCTTGTGTCGTTGACTCTGTCGTGTATATCATCAGTGCACTTGTTGTTCGAAGAAATGAACTCTTTACAAAATTTGTTCATGAACTTGCTTCATCTCGATAAGAATGTAGAGGCTGCACAATCTTATCATGCGATGATGAGCAACATCCTCAAAGCAATTTGCAGTGTGAAAGTTTTGAAAGTGTCTGAGACTTTTATGAAGGTATGTTTTCATATTTTATCATAATTGAATTATAAAGTCATTCAAAGTATTGTTTTGTTATAATATGTAGTATGATTCTCAGCAGTATGTCTGATTCTGATAATTTTGTTTGTAATTATAATGATACTTGCATTTTGGTTTTTCTCTTTGTACTACTTTTAGTATCTCCAACTGGCAGCTGATAGCTCAGTGTTCTCCGCTTCGTTCGATAATTTGAAGTCTTTGACCTTGAGCCTCGACTTTGCTGACTTTTATGGGCAACCGATGATCAACTTGCTCAACTGCTCCCCGAATCTAGAAGCACTTACAATTACTTTGAAAAAGTCTATATGGAAATCCGTAAGTTTATTGCTCTTGTTAGACATTTGTATCATGTGCAGGGTTAATTGAGGTTGTCATCATTGTGCAATTTTTTTTAATGAATTAGGCAGAGTTTGATGGTGATTTCAGCACATCATGCCTTTACTAAAACATATTGTATAACATCTACTAATTGTTGTGTAATTGCCCATCATTCTGGAATTTTGAAGTTACAGAAACTTGAAAAAAGAACTTTGAATGATATTGAGCACGATACACTTGCAGCATCCAACTTACCATGATCAAAGGTAGTGCCTTTAAATAGTACCTAAGTAGTAATAGTGAAGAATTTTATGGGAAGAATGTATTAACTTAAAAAGAGAATTGATACCTTATGAAATTTATTGCTTTCAGTAGACGGTCATTTTAGGGTATAAGCATATAATTTGTAGTCGTTTATGGATAAATGAGTTCGTTTTGTTTGTGACACATTGGTAGTCGCATTTAACGTAAAGGAGCAAGCCTAATCATTATTTTGCTTAAAGGTGGTTGTCTTTAGTAATTATTTATTATCTTTTATTTGTTTATTAATCATTTTTCTTTAATATTTAATTCTTTTCTTTTTGATAGCTTAATATTCAATTCTTTGAGTATTATTTACAATATTAATAGTTTTATTGGTTTCACTTAATAGTATGAAGATTGTGATGAAGATTTTTTTTTTCTTTTAATGATTGGGATCAATCTTGGATCCCAGGACCAGCAGCAAGAAATGTTGTGGCACAATCTGAAGATCAACTCTTAGAAACAGGAGGAAGTAACCCACACTATGCTGCTGCCTCGTTAAGTGTGGGGGATGTTATTTTTGGGGACCAAGTCGAAATGTGGACAAATTATCTCGAAGTTGATGAAATTTCCTAGATCATCTCCAAATGTTACATTGACATTTGTCAAGCTTGAGAAGCCTCAATCTCCTTTTTATTAAAAATTCTACTAGATTGTCACCAAAGTGGCTGATGTACTAAGTTTTAGAGTTCCTTCTTATTTTGTGTTGGCTGTGATTGCTTGTTCTGTAAATGAACAAATGTTCTCATCCTGTCTTGGGATGCAATTAGTACGGTTACTTGATAAAAGAGTTTCATGACTTGTTTTTAATTCATTGATTAAATTCTCAAAAATCATTATATTAATGAATTTCGAATACACAAAATTTGTTGTTAATTAGTTTAACATGACCTTCGTTTCAATTTCTAAAAAGATGACTTGCTCTTATGGATTATAAAGATCCGTTACCTACACATACATGATGATATGATTAAAGGTTTACCTTGGACCTTCTTATAATAATATATTATCGATCATGGACATACGCTTAAAGGTTCACCTTGAGCTTTATTATATATTATCAATCATGGATAAGGCTTGGCCCCTTAGGCTCTGGCTCTTCTAATTTATATGTTGTTTTTTAATTCACTGTCCCTCAACAAGTTGTATGTACATCTCCAATTATAAATTTTTAAATTTTTTAATATTATCATCTAATGAAATTAACAGAAAGATTAATAGTAGTTACAAATGCACCTCATTATTATTAATTATATCATATTTGTTATTTTTAAACATGTATTATATCTTTTGATCAAACTATTAATATGTTTAAGATAAAATATTGATATATTAATTAAAAAAAATAAATATTTATTTGGATTAAAAACATTAAGAAACTAATTTAACTTTTTAGTAAAAAAGAAATCATTAAATTTAGTTAAAATAAATTACAATAAAAAAATTAAATTTAAAAAGTAAGGAGGTGCATTAGGCGGAGGTGCACTTCCCACGCTCTTCATTTTACATTTATATTATATTTTAATTAATTTTTATTATTTAATAGTTTATAATATAAGTAAAAAACTAAAAGAAATCACATTTTTGGTAATATAATAGGGAGAAGATTTCAAAACTACCCAAAAACAAAAAAAAAAAAAAAAAAAATCATTTTTAGCCAATTCACAAGGAAAATTTTTTTCAGTCCCATAAACAAACTAATTTCATCTTATACCCAAGTTTATCAAAAAACCCTTAAATAAAAATGATCCTGAAAAGACCCTCTTGCCCTTAGTCAAAATTACCAAAATAACCTTCTTCTTCCTTCTACCTTTCTTCTTCTCCATTCAAGTCTCTTTTTCATTCAAACTTTGATTCAAACTTCTTCAACCATTCTAACAAGAGAGTCTTCATTTAAACTTCTTCATCCATTTAAGTTTCTTTATCTTGAACAAACACACATTTTCTTCAATCAAAATCTTCAAGGGTTTTAACTTTGAGTTTTAAAAGTATGTATATGTTGTTGGTTGTTTTTCAATTTTTTATTCACATTGCTTAGTTAAAGTTCTGTAAACTGATTATGGTTGTGATTTGAATTATATTAAGATGGATATCACATTGCATAAGCTAGATCTATGATATATGCAGTTTCTGCATATACAATCAGGTTTAATGGTTTCATTAAACCCGACTGCATATGCAGTCGAGTTTGCAGTCGAGTTTAATGGCCTCATTAAACTTGGTTGCTTCATCGAATAAGGTCTAATGAGGTCATTAAATTTGGTTTCTATGGTAAAAGAAGCTACCATAGAAACCGAGTTTAATGGCCTTATTAAACTCGGTTGCTTCACCTAATTGGGGATTAATGATGTCATTAATCTTAGTTTCTTCAAGCAACCAAATTTAATTGGACTATTAAACTTGATTGTTTTGGTTGTTTTTGTGTGCATTGAATATTGATGTAAGAGCAAGCTGCAGTACATCTATTACTCTCATACCCCTACCTTGCAAATTTCAAAACAGTTGAAGAAGCAACTAACAATTCCCATCAATCTTGGGCCCAATTTCAAAACAATTTTAGAGGTAGCGAATCACTCTTGTTATCACTTTCAAACCCAATTTCAAAAGCAATTAACAACTATATTTATAAGTTTGTTTTATGTAATGATTTCTCGAATTATGTGTAATTTTTGGACTCTATAAATAGAGTTGTAAATTATAGTTTAAAATAATCCAGTTATCAATCAAAATTTTAGTGTTTATAAATTTCAGTTTGAAGTTTGTTTACCTTTCTAAGAGTGCCTACAACTATATCTAGCTCACTATCAGATAATTTTCAGAATAAGTTTGTTTTACTTAGAAACTATCCCACATTATTTTGTTATCAAAGCAACATCATTCCGGGCTTGTTCACCCTCAACCGAATCTCCACTCTAATACCAATTAGTTAGCTACTATCAAACCCAAACACAATTACAAACTCAACCTATAAAAAAAAATGGGATTTTAAAAAAATTAAACTTCTCAAAAAAAAAAAAAATTATAAAAACAAAGTAAAAAAAATAAAATAAAAAAAAAAACACCTCTCAATCAAACCCTCTATAATTCAAAAACACAGGTATCCAAAAACAAAAAAGGGAAAAGAAAAAAATATAGAAAGGAAGGAAGAAGATACAAAGTTACAGCCTTTTTCTATAGCACTGCAACTAGTTAAAGCTTTAATCACCTTTTTTCGTACTATCATAACTAACACCCAAAAAAAAGATAAAATAAAATAAAATAAAATAAAAACTTCACAAACTTGTCTCCACCTCATTCAAATCCACCATAGACATTACACTACCCTTCCATTAACCAAAATCATCTCTACCATCACTCATCTCCCCGAAAGGAAAAAAAAAAAAAAAAAAAAACAAAGAAAAGCCACCCATCATTGTGCTCCACTCGAAATTGATACCGTCTAGTCAAAGCCATACCTCTCTCACCATCAAACTTGCTGTCTCTCTCTCTCTCTCTCCTCTCCAAGTCGACCTTTATCACTTCTTCTCTCTAGTTTCTTTCTACTCTGCTTTGATTTTGAAAGGTCAAGGAGAAAAGAAGGTTTTTATCTCATTAATTTATCACCAAATCGTCCCTCAATATCTTTACCTTCGAAAAAAAATACCCTTCACTGTTTCCCTTTCTCTTAAACTAACTAGTGGCTTTTTATAATTTAATCCAAAAAAGTTACGATTTAGTTAAGCCAAATTTCTTTAGGTTATTATTATTTTACCCCTTAAAATTGAAAATAATATCAAATCACCCCTATATTGAAAATCATAACTAAAATGACTCAACCATTAAATGACACAATAATTCCATCAATTAACTAACAAATGCATCAATTTGGAGGGTAAAAGATCATTAAGGGTTGAACCCAAAAATGGATTCCAACTGGACCACTCAGAATGTGCCACGTATGGCATTAAAAAAATAAAATATGATATAAAATAAAAAAAAATTAGTAAAAAATTAAAAAACTAAATAAAAAAATTCATCAACCACTATCTATCCCTCTCCATCTCTCTCTCTCTCTTCTTCTTATTATTCTTATTACTATTATTCTTTTTTCTTTTTCTTCAAACTCATATGAATTTGGGTTCAATGAAGAACCCAAATTTATCTGGGTTTGACATTGAATCCAAGAATCCAAATTCATTTAAGTTTGACATTGTACCTAGATTCGAAGAACCCAGATTCGTCTGGGTTCAAATTTGGGTTCGATCAACCCATATCCATCTAGATTAGTTCGAACCCAAAAAGAACCTACATTTATTTGGGTTTGATATTAAACCCAAGAACCCAAATTCATTTTGGTTTGATGTTGAACCTAGATTCGTCTGGGTTCAAATCTAGGTTCGACAAATCAAGATCCATCTACCAAGATAAATCCGAGTTCGTATATGTATGGTTGTGTTGGGCGACAGTGTTGGTTTGGTAGCGGGCGACAGCAGTGATGTTGGTTTTTGGATGAAGTGTGGGTGTTGTTTATTTAGGTGTATAAAGATTTTTTTTTTTTTTTTTCAAGTTGGGGTTTGTTTTCTTTTTTAATTTTAAACTCCCATTCATTGGTTGGAGTTTAGAATCTTTAAAATGTCTTCTTTGACTATAGGTATCGTTCAGAGAAGAAGAATGGTTTCAGGCAAAAAAAGATCACTTTGGCTTTAATAAAGATCTTTGAAGATATGGGTTAGATCACCCTTGCATGTAGTTTTTTACGATCTAGTCTGAAAACAATTATGATTTACTCTAATCAAATTTCATTTTCACCTTTACATGTGTAAAATATCAATTTAGTCATTTTTATTATTTCGATCTTGTTGCTTTTTTTATATTTATAGTTTTATCCCAAATTAAAAAAGATGAAAAAATTAAAAAAAATGACAAAAAGACAAAAAGAAAAACAGGAAAAAAATTATATAGACAAGAAAAAAAATAAAAAGGAAGAAAAAAATGGTTTTTAGTTCAAATATTATGAAGCAAATAAAGGCTAGATTTACAACTAAGGATGATTCGATCCAATTAGCCTAAGAAGTCACAGAGCTACGACTTTTGGCTGATAATATACGGCACAACCAAACTTCTCCACAACATGCTAATGTTAGAAACACTAGAGTGAGGTTTATTCCTTAAAATGCTGCTCCAAACAATGATACAACTGATGAAGCAATAGAAGATATGATCATATGAAATCAATAACGAGAACCCAACACTAAGGAAATAAATAACAGATGATGTTGAACCTTCCCACATTCAATGGATATTTGGGAATAGAAGATTCTTTGACTAGATATCAGAGGTCAAATATTTCTTTAAGTACATGAGAATCATAAAAGATAAAAAAGTCAAGTTAGTCTCCTACAAACCAAAAGAAGGTGTCTCAATTTGGTTGGAACAATTGTAACTCACTCCATCTCGACAAGAAAAATGTCCAATCAAAACTTGGCATCAAATGAAGCAATTGCTGAAAGTAAGATTTCTATCTATTGATTATGAACAAATTATGTTCCAACAATATCGAAATTATAGGTAAGAATCCCAATCTATTTCAGAGTACGGTGTAGAATTCTAATATTTGTTAGCTCGAAATGATCTTATACATAATAGAGGTCAGATATTAGCTAGATTTAGAAATGACTTATAACCTAATATCCAAGATCAAGTAACTTTGTAGATCACTTTTACATTACAAAATGTTGTACAATTGACTACTTGTGTTGAATCGTAACTTAATATGTGATATTATAGGTTTGTGTCAGTAACTTAGTCCATCTAAGAAAACAATTTTTAGATTGTTGATTTGTGTGAAGGAGAGAAAACGATCTAGAATAGTTGAGGATCACCAATAAAAGAGCTGTAGATAAGTAGAATAGGTTATAGGGCAAGAGGAGTGTGATTAAGGGACCAACTTGAGGTTGTAATTAGTTATCAACTAGTGGATTTTGCAACAAAGTGATTCAAAATATTGAGTCCCCATGGTATTACTTATTTGAGTTTTCCACATAAAAAGCTTGTGTTGTTTTTATTTTCTTCCCTACCTTTATTTTTGTTAGGTTCGTTTAATTTGATCAAATTTTTTATTCCACAAAAAATTTGATTAATCCTTAAATCCAGTAATATTATTTCTTTTATTTAAAAATGGGGAAAATCCCAAAAAACAACTCGATGTCTAAGAGTATGTTTATTTTGCAACCTGTTGTTTCATATTTATCTGAAATACAACTTAATATTAACATAAATATTCAAATTATCTTCTGAAGGCATATGAAAGGACGATAATGCCCCTTAACGGTCATGAATTCTGACGGGACCCTTCCCGAATCCCTTATCTGAACCCGAGAAAGATCCCGTAGCACCCCGACAAAACTCCAACGAACCCTAACTTTGGCCCGAAGAAATCCCATCGGAGCACCGAAACTTAGTTTAAACTTTTTTTCTAAACATTTACTAGGTAGCAAGGGTAAAAATTTTTCTTTTTTTTTTTATGAAAATCCGGTAGCATGCCGACTGTTTATTGAACTATGTCATTCTGCAAATTCAAATACAATTTAAAAACACTTCTATAGCACTCAATCTCAACTATCAGGGGTCTCCGGCCCTCATCCCAAAATCAACTCCAGCATGAAAAACCACAATCACGAAAATTGATTGAAAAACTAAAACTTTCTTATCAAAACATCTTTATAAAGACACGCATCCAAAAACTTGCATTTACATTTACAATTTACACCATGCTTTGATACAAAATATGCACATGACCAAAAATATGAGCTATACGATGTAATAAAATTCGTCCATCAATCAATCTGCACGTCTATCTAAGCCTCGTCTGCTAGACGACTCACTCCTGTGCGACTTGCTCCTACACTTGATGGAGAATTTTTAACACATTGGAAACAAACTGTGAGTAAAACTCAGTGAGAATTACAGTTTAATAAAACTAAAGAAAAACAGTTTCATTCTTTTCTAAAATACTTTATCGAAACTCGTTCGAAAACTGTTTTTCAAGTTCGTTCTCAGTCTTTTTCTTAAACTTTCTCATTTTCTCGCCTTAATGGTAACCCAGGGAAACTACTCCTGTCGTGGCAGCATAAACTCTCTCGCTTGCCACTAGGAATTAAGGAATCTATCATGTGTAGTCGTCGATGCGTAAACTCTGGGCATGCGTTACCCTCTCGCAATCGGTCCGATCTACATTACCCTTATACGTGCAGAGGGTGACTCAACTGACTCTCTCTCTTAGGAGTCGTCCAGACTCCACTCTCGGTTAGTGACTTTTTCACATCTACCGTACACGCATAGGGTACTCAACTGGGCACTTAACTGAGGCTAGGGTAAACCATAGGCGTACTAAATTACTTTTTCTCAGTATTTTACAATAAACTCGTTCTTAAGGCAAAAAGCCTAAAATCTTTGATTCTAACACATTCTCGGTATAAAAAATATACTCAACTCAAAACTCACATGCTAAAATCTTAGTATAACTTCAATAAACCACTTAATTACATAATAAATAAATTCATATGAACAATAAGTAAAATACATTCATTCATATATACATAAGAAATAAAACTTAAATAAAATAACACTTGAATAACTAGCTTTCTACTTACAAAACGCTCTTTGATAGATGACGATTTTTCTCCAGAAGCCTCCGAAACTTTTCGCTTTTACCCTAAAACATCAAATACTCATTTAGAATCACTAAACTCACTAATACAAAGTTATAAATAACTTCTAAGGTCATTAACTCTATAAAAGCCTTTTTACGTCTAAACTTTCTCAACTAAGTTTTTGCTTATCCGAGGCTTTCAAATTCCGATTTCTTTTTACAAATCTTATTTATTATCACTTAGGAACACTCTGGTATGCTCAAAATAATTTTTTGAAGCTTGGAACGAAAAATTCTCATTTTTTACCCCCTTTGGTCGAATGCTACCTAGGGAGAAATCCCTAGGTTTTCTTCATTCTGTTTTCACTCCAATCATCTCCCTAACTCTCATTTAGGTCAGCCATGAAGCGAATTCGAAAAGAAACGACCGTCGGGTGGGTGTTCCTAGCCAAAAACTACTTTTTTTCAACACTTTTGAATGCACATTTTTATCTCAATCATGCAAACATATTCATTTCATGCATCAAAAGAGTGCTTTTACATGAAATTCATTAATGCCCTTCAACTAAGCTAAAAACATTCAACTTGACCTTACACTTTTGATTACTCATTTATATCACTTCTATATGATCTCCTAGCCTCCAAAATACTTAAATTTAAGCTCAAAACATGAAACCAAAAATAGGGTCACATAGCCCTAACTTAGCTGTGAATCACCCCTCACAAACATCTTCATTCTACTTTCAATTTCCATCACAATAATCACACTTAAACCATCACCAAACAACCTAATTTTAATCCATAAACTCAAATTAAAATTTGAAGCAAGGTAGGGAATGGGTTTCTAAGTCATCCAAGTTGAATCAATACAAGGAAACTCACCTATTTAGACCTCAATCTCACTTCAAACTTGCACAAATAGCTTTGATTGATGACAAGATGAAATTTGGTGATGAAATACTTGAAGAGATTTGCTTGAGATCCCTTGATCCCCTCTCTTCCTTGGCCGGCAACACACACACACTCTCCCTCTCGGTTTTTCAACGTGAGAAATGAATGGAAAATTGCAAGAGGGCAAGCTATTTATAGTGGGGAATTTTTCTAAAAAAATCATTTCTTTTAATTACAACTTAGCCTCTTGAACTTTGCTTAATTTCAATTTGACCCCTAAATGGATAAGTTTAATGCTAATTGGTCCACTTGTCACCACTTAAAACCACTAATTCTTCCACCAATAAAATGGCTTCAAGTGGCTCTCTAATATCCACAAACTAAATTACACTTGGCTAATATCTATTGGTGAAACTTTTATATCCCTTTTTACTTTATTCATGGGCTTATCTCACCCTATACTCTCCCATATCATTCTCTAATACTCTTGAGTCCTCTCATCGACATCCCACTCGCGATGCGAAAATAAATTTAACTTTAAAGACTACTACTGGAGTGATACTAGTAAACCGTAATCATAATCGAGTGTTTACAATTTCTCTCCCTCTAAAAAAAATTCGACCTCGAAATTTGAAATCACATACTTGAATCAAATAGGTGTGAGTATTGTCTCTGCATCTGCTCCTCAGGCTCCCACATAGCCTCTTCAACTGAGTGGTTCCTCCACAATACTTTAACCAATGGAATGCTCTTATTATGTAGAACCTGCTCCCTCCTGTCTAGGATCTGAACTGGACTTTCCTCATAGGTCAGGTTCTCTCTCAATTCCACTGTCTACTCTGTCAGCATATGTGAAGGATCTGACATGTACTTGCGGAGCATCGAGACGTGGAATACATTATGAATCCTGGATAACTCTAGTGGCAATTCAAGATGATAAGCCACATCTCCAACTCTACCAATCACCTCATAGGGACCAATATATCGTGGACTAAGCTTTCCACGTTGCCAAATCTGATGATCCCTTTCCACGGTGATATCTTCAAAAATACTTTATCCCCTATTTGGAACTCCAAATCTCGTCTTCTATTATCAGCATAACTCTTCTGACGATCCCGGGTGATCTTCAACCTGTCCCGAATAATCTTGATCTTATCGGTAGTCATCTGTACTAATTCGGGTCCCAGAAGTTTCCTTTCGCCCACTTCAGCCCAACATAACGGCGTCCTGCATAGCCTCCCATACAGTGCCTCATATGGTGCCATGCTGATACTAGCCTGATAACTATTATTATAAGCAAACTCTATCAATAGCAACTGATCATCCCAACTCCCTCCAAACTCCATCACACAAGATCTCAACATATCCTCTAAAGTCTTAATGGTACGCTCAGACTGTCCGTCTGTCTGCGGATGGAATGTTGTACTGAAATGCAATCGAGTGCCTAAAGCTTTCTGCAAACTGGGCCAAAATCTGGATGTAAACCTAGGATCTCTGTCAGATACAATCGAAACTGGAGCTCCATGCAACTTGACAATCTCATCAACATACAATCTGGCCAACCTGTCTAAGGGATAAGTACTGCGAACGGGTAGAAAATGAGCTGACTTCGTAAGCCGATCAACTATCACCCAAATACTATCATGTCCACTCCGGCTACATGGAAATCCAACCACAAAATCCATAGTGATATGCTCTCATTTCCACTCTGGAATAGGGAGAGGTTGAGATAATCCTACTGGTCTTTGATGCTCTACTTTAACTTGCTGACATATTAGACATTTGAATACATACTCAGCTATCTCCCTCTTCATACCTTTCCACCAATAGTGCACTCTCAAGGTATGGTACATTTTTGTACTCCCTGGTTACATCGCATATGCAGAAGAATGAGCTTCATCTAGAATCTCTTTCTTAAGATCTGCCAGGTCTGGAACACATAATCTCTTACCTATCATCAGTGTACCATCCTCTGTCACTGAGAAGTCCTGGTCTCTACCCAACTCGATCTCCTGCCTGATCTTGACTAACTGAGGATCCTATCCCTGTAACTCTCGGACCCGATCTGCGAGTACCAGTCGGACCTGGAATGTGGCTAGCAATGCACCTAAACCCGTAATCTCTAATTGAACCCCTAAGGATCCCATATCTCTCAACAACGGAAGGTACCCTGCCCTCAAATGAGCTATAGAACTGCTGGGCTGTCTACTCAAAGCATCAACTATCACATTGGCTTTTCCTAGATGATACTTAATGGAGCAATCGTAATCCTTGATCAACTCTAACCACCTTCTTTGTCTCATGTTTATTTCTTTCTGAGTGAGTAGATACTGGAGGCTCTTATGGTCTATGAATATCTACATGAAACTCCATACAGGTAATGTCTCCAAATCCTCAGTGCAAACACAATTGTAGCCAACTTTAAATCATAAGTCGAGTAATTCTGTTTATGCTTCTTTAACTGTCTAGATGCGTATGCTATTACTTTCCCATTCTGTATTAAAACACACCTTAAGCCCTGTTTGGATGCATCACTGTACACTACAAAGCCTTCTGTCCTAGAAGAAAGTGTAAGAATGGGAGCTATGGTCAACCTAGCCTTCAACTCATCAAAACTCCTCTGACAGGCCTCTGACCACTCAAACTTAACATATTTTCTAATCAGTTTCATCAAAGGAATGGTGATCTTGGAGAATCCCCCCATAAACTTCCTGTAATACCTTGTCAATCCTAACAAACTCCTAGCCTCTGTAATTGTGGTTGGCTACTTCCACTGTAGGATTGCTTCAACTTTTTGAGGGTCTACACTGATCCCGTCTGCAGATATCACATGCCCAAGAAATGAGACCCTATCCAACCAGAACTGACACTTACTAAACTTAGCATACAGTCAATGATCCCTCAGGGTCTGCAATACCACTCTCAGATGCTCAACATGTGCCTCCCTACTGCCTGAATATACTAAAATGTCATCTATGAACACTATCACAAACTTATCAAGAAAATCATGGAACACCCTATTCATCAGATCCATAAATATTGTTGGTGCATTGGTTAGCCAAAAGGCATCACCAGAAACTCATAGTATCCATAACATGTCCCGAAGGCAGTCTTGGGAACATCATATTCCTTAATCTTCAACCGATGGTATCCAGATTCCAAATCAATCTTCGTGCTCCCCAAGGAGAAATACTTGGTCGAACGAAACCCTTGTCCATTAACTCCTCTAACTATACTTTCAATTCCTTTAACTCAGTAGGTGTCATCCTGTAGGGTGCTCTAGCTATAGGTGCTTTCCCCATAATCAAATCAATCTCAAACTCGATCTCCCTATCTGGAGGTAATACAGGAAGATCTTTCAGGAATACGTCTGGGAATTCCCAAACCATTGGAATATCCTCTAATCTGGCCTCTCTCTTGAAAGTATCTATCACATAGGCCAAGTAACCCTCCCACTGCTTCTTTAACATCTTCTAGCTAACATAGTTGATACTATACAAGAAGAAAGCATCCAACGCTCACCCCTGAATACCACATCTGGTTCCCACAGAGTACTGAATCTAACTTCCTTTCTGAAGCAATCAACAATAGTGCGGTGCGTAGCTAACCAATCCATCCCTAGTATCACATCAAAATCTTGAATGTCCAGCAACACCAAACTAACTGAGAATACTCTACCCTCAATCATGACCTCACCACCTCTGAACACCCTTTCTACCACTAAGACATCTCCAGTAGGAGTAGTCACCATCATCTCACACTTTAATGGCTCTGGTGGCAACTCTAGTCGACTAACAAAACTCTCAGAGATAAAGTAATATGTAGCTCCTGGGTCTACTAATACATGAACATCAAAACTAGAGATCGAAATTACACTTGTAACCACCTCGGGTGTCGCCTCTGCCTCCTGCTGAGTGACTGGGAAAACCCTAGCCTGAACTAGGGGTCTTCCTGGCTGTCATCCAAATGGAGTATCTCGACCTATACCTCTGTCTAGCTGACCAGAGGTCCCTAGTCCTCTCTTTTGTGGACATCCTCTACCTCTCGACTGCCCCCCACTAGGCTATACCAAAGTCACTGGTCTCAACTCACTACTCTCTATAGTAGTCCTCTGCGGGCAATCTCTCTTCAGGCTTCCCTCCTGGCCACAGTAATAACATCCAGTACTGCTGTCAGATTTTCATTAGAAAAATAAAAATTTTTTACCCTTGTCATCTAGTAAATGTTTAGAAAACAAGTTTAAACTAAGTCTCGGTGCTCCGATGGGATTTCTTCGAGCCAAAGTTAGGGTTCGTTGGAGTTCTTTAGGGTGCTACGGGGTCTTTCTAGGGTTCAGAGGAAGGATTCGGGAAAAGTCCTGTCAAATTCCGTTAGATTGATATTGTTGACCGTTTAACTTCAATGGCAAAAAAAGAAAATCAATGAAAATTAATTAAAATAATATTAATTCAAATATAAAAATAAAATAAATAATAAATACAAAATCATTAAAAAGTTAAATATTTTTATTTAAAAATATATAAATATTTTTAAAAAATTCCTATTTATTCTCTCCCCTTTCTTCCTCGTCTCTCTCTCTCTATCTAGTTTGTTCCATTCTCTCTCTTTCTCCCTCGCCAATCTAAAATGATGGTTATAGAGATCGACGGCGACGATGAAGCAATGTTGATGGCGATCTCTCTCTCTTTTCTCTTTCTTTATCTTTCTTTCTCTTTCCCTGTCTTTCTCTATCTCCACCGTGAAGACCTGAACGGGTCTTCACTGTTTAGGTCTCCACTATGGCCTCTACCATCAGAGACCACCATGGTCTCCCATGGTAGAGACTGCCAATCTTTTTTTTTTTTTTTTTAATTTTTGAAAAGAAATTGGTGGTGTTTACTAGTGGATGATGATTGTGGGATGGTGTTTGCTGATCATAGTGTTTGTTGATGGTGTTCTAGATGGTTTTATGGTGTTTGTGGGTGATGGATGGCATTTAATGGTGGTTTTCTGTTGATGATTATGGGTGATAGATGTTGTTAGATAGTGTTGATGGTGTTCGAGCTAGTTTTTGCGCGTAGAGATCTAGATTGGATCTCTACATTTTTTATTTTTATTAAATTTTTTATTTTTTAATCTTTATTAAATTTTTTAAAATATTATTTTATGATTATTATATTTTTTAATAAAAATTCAAGGTTAAAATGGTCATTTTAATTTTTATCATACTTTTTTGTTAGATTATAAGTTTGTGATAAAATGGATAGAAAAGAAATAATGGGTTGTAAATGAACATTGTTTCATATGTTATATTGTATTTTGGGATTTTCCCTTAAAAATTTAAACTTGCCAATTATTACATGGAAGTGAAATCCAAAGCATATAGGAATTAAGATTTAATATGCTATGACATATGATCCCTAGCGCAATTTTCAAGATAGAATTGCAATGCTTTGAGGTTTCCATCATAAAGGATGCGCATATTTTGCTGATGATATCCTCCCAGTAGTAACACTTTATCCCCTAGACGTATTGTTACACATATATAATTTTTTTGTCTGAAATTAATGGTCACGTATTTGGAGTCTACTACATAGTCAACTCCTACAAAATGGTAGGCCATTCTTGGATGCGAATCAAAGTATAGTTTATTAATATAACAGTACTCATAAGCTGGGTAACCTGGAGAGAATCAAGTCTGGGGCTTTCTCTTTACTCCAATAGACTTGCAATGTTGTTGAAATGCCTTTGTCACCACTTCATAAGCATTCACTCCATGAACCACAAGTACCATTATAATCCTAAAAGAGTCTTTCATTGAAACTGAAGAAAAAATTTCTTTGTAATCAATGTCTTTCTTATAAATGAAACCTTTGGCAACTAAACGAGTCTTATATCTCTCAACATTACCTTTTGAATCCCTTTTGAACTTAAATATCCATTTGTAACCAATGGATTTTGCATCTTCAAGCAATTTGACAAGATCCCAAACGTCATTGTCCTTCATGGAATTCATCTCATCATTCAAGACATCAATCCACTTTTGATAATTAGAACTTTGTTTGGTTTGATGGAAGTTGATTGGATCATCTTATATCAACCTCATGTTCTTGAAGAAAAACGACATAGTTATCTAGAATCATACTTCTCCTTTCTCTAGTGGATTGTCTCAATGGCATATCCTCTTGAGATTGTTGAGTTTGCACTTCAGGTATAATTTCTTCATTTTGCATAGGGAGCTCTTCTACATTGTCTTCATATTTTGGATTTACATTTTGAATAATATCAGGAATAGAAGTTTGATCATTATCAATAGCAATAGCCGAAAGAGAAACAAATTCCTTTTCAAAGATAATGTTTTTAACCTTATCTCCCCTACAAACTCAACTTCCTCAAGAAATCTCACATATCTCATCTCAAAAAATGTTCTAGTAGTGTCTCATAGTGAGATCGTAGAACTTAAAACCCTTTAACCGTTCAAAGTACCCAACATAGTAGCAGCTTACAATTCTTAAGTCCAGTTTCTTTTCATTTAGCCTATAAGGTCCTGTCTCAACTGGACAACCCTAAATGCATAAATGCCTAATACTAGGCTTCTTGCCTATCCATAGTTTATAAGGGATTTTAGTTACCGCTTTGCTCAGAACCTTATTGAGGATATATGTTGCAGTCTTTGTGCTTTTCCTCATAGGGATTCTGGTAAAGAGAAATAATTAATCATACTTCTTACCATGTATTTAAGCATTTTATTTCATCTCTCAGCAACATCATTCATGCTAGATTTGTTTGGCATTGTGTATTGTAGGACGATATCATATTCCTCTAGAAATTTCGTAAAAGGTCCCAAATGTTATTAACCAGATCTATCATACCTACCATAGTATTCACCACCACGGTCAGATTTGACAGCTTTAATTTTCTTACTAAGTTGATTTTTAACTTCAGCTTTGAAGGCCTTAAATACATCCATGGATTGAGACTTCTCATGAATCAAATATAGATACTCGTACCTTGAATAGTCGTCTATGAATATAATAAAATACAATCGACCACTCCAAGAGGCTGTAGAAAATGGTCTACAAATATTAGTATGCATCAGTTCTAAGACATCAAAAACACTTATTAGCACCTTATCTTCTAATGTTTGTTCGTTTCCCTTTTATACACTCAATACAGACTTAAAAATCTGTCAAATCAAAGGAATTAAGAATTCTATCAAACACAAGTCTCTGAATTCTCTATTTAAATATATGACCTAAATGCTTGTATCATAATATGGCAGAATCCCTATAAGTTAATTTTAGTTTTGTACCTTGTGAACTTGTATGCAAGGTTTCATTAATTGAGACAATTATATTCAACAAATACAGTTTACAATGTAAAGATAAAGAACCGATACCAATGAAAGTCGAATTTTAAATAAGACTAACTTTATTATTTCCAAATGAACAAGAATAACCAAATTTGTCCAAAATAAAAACTGAATACAAATTTCATCTAAAATATAGTATTACATAAGTCTCTTCCAAATTCAAAAATTGACCAGTCTTTAATAATAACCTAAAAGTTCCTATAACCTCTACTGCAACTGTTTTGTCATCGCCCACATAAATGAATCTTTCAGCATCATTTGACTTTCGAATCCACAAGCAATGCCTTATAGACACACTTATATGAGTAGTAGCACTAGAATCTATCCACTAAGTGTGTTGAGGTATAGAAGATAAATTAACTTCAAAACAAATCAAATTGAGAAGTATATCTTTCTTGACACGTTAGTTGGCATACTTGGGACGTTACTTCTTCATGTGTCCACCTTTCTTGCAAAAGTAATAGGTAAACTCCTTGTCCTATTTCTTTTACACCTTATGCTATGATATCCTAGCTACAACTTCTTTTCTTCTTTTCCTTTTCTCTTCTGACATAAAGCCCCTAATAGTTTTCGGAATGGAATGTTTCATGATTATAAGATGCATGCGATTAGAACGATCCCACTTTGTCATGCCCACTTTTTCATCAGTAAAACGATTCTCATTAAGAGATGCAGGTCGTTCTTCTCAAAGTGCAAGGTCAAGATACATACAACCGAGAATAATCATAACGTTCTATTTCCAATTCTTAAAATTTGTGCCATTAAGCATAGGAATGAAATTGATATTGGCAGATATTGTTGAAACAGAAGTAGTAACCGAATCGAGCACAAAACCAAATACATGCTCGCAATCAATATTCATGTCACAACACAAGAATACTCAATTAATAAATTCATATATGACATGATTAAACGTTTCCCATAATGGTGGGCCCTAACACAAGGCACCTAGCACAACATTTACATTTAGTCTTTGGACAGAAATATTAACTATAAGTGATACTCTCAGTGCGGTAATCAAATATTGACAATTAATCTCGTCAAACAATAAACCTTTTTTTGGATCAACTTATTACTCACATGGAAGACCTAATAACTATCTCATATTTATTACCACAGGTATGCTTATTATTTAGCCAAACAACTTCCTTTGGGCTAGTCATTATTCACATAAACAATAGACATATCCATCTTAATATTCCAAAATAAATAAATTTACATTATAGATGTTACTTTAACAACATATAATTTCAATTTAATTTATTTTAAAATATCAAACTATCTTCTTTTTTTTTTAATGAATTGTGTCCTTGAAAACCTTTTATCCACTTTATCCAAATTCAACAAAGATACTGTGAATATATGTAAAAATCTGAATCCTTATGATATATATTTACACACCACACAAATTTTTATTTTCAAACCAAAACAAAATTGTGTCAATTTAATTATCTAGCTTGCATGGTTGAGTTTATATATATAATGGCACCAATACATAAAACTAGTATCATAGAATTCCAATATACGAGCCAAAAGTTAATAATTAATATAACAATTATGCAAGCATAAGTGCATGATTCAATGACCACGTGCCTCTATGTATATACAAAAGTTGAATTACACAACAACTTATTAAACAAAGTGACTTGAGCATCCAAAAGTTGAATCATGGTGTCTTGTGAATTGCCATTCTCTGCTCTCACATAGATATCATTCTCAACAAAATAATAATAATAATAAAATAACCTTTATTGACTTTTACGCTAAACCTTTTGCCCCTATATAACTTCAAAACACCATAAAAAGTGAAGTGATTTCTTTGGTTTTTACTTGTAACCAAATAGAGAAAAAACAATTTTGGCATTTTAAGGATTCAATCAATTGGACGCTATAATCTACAACAAGAATTGAGAGCTATATATATTCTAAAACATAAAACAATAAAATATTTCTTAATGATTAAACATGAGTTGGCTTTGATACCATTTGTTAGATAAAACTTTAATAAGTATAAACCTATACCAAAATCCAAAAACTCATAGTAAATTATTAATAATTGTTATAGAGAAGATATACTTAAATCTATATTGACGAACTTGAGAATGATGCAATCTTCCACAATCAAATCACTTTAGGATACTCTATAGTTTTCTTCTTGAATGAGAAAGAAGGAGGAGAGGAAAATTGTACTTATATTGATTTAACTTGGAGACCATAACCCTTATAATATTTTTATATACTAACCTAATTAGGTTCTCATTAACACTAATTAATTAATATTGGGTTTCTACATACTAAAGCTCATATCTAATGGATATCTCTATAGCCTAATTAATAGATCAGACCCTATTAAAATATATAACCTATAATATAATTGGTCTTTAATATATAAACTCATAATAAGAAATATAATCCCAACATATTTTGCTTTTCAAGAATGTGTTTCTATGACTAATACAAGAATGATTTACATTGCTATTTATATACAATGAACTAACTAACTTCAAGATATCAGCCAGTAGAAGGCTGCCACCTGGTCATCAGATATCTCTAGAAATCAGCTGAGCAAATCCAGCTTGATAAGCTGGTTGCTCTATAGTAACTGGAGCTGAATAAGCCCAGTGTTCAGGTTGTTGTACTTGGTTCCTTGAAGCTAAAGTTACAGTTGATTGCTGGAAAGACTAGTTGTTTTCTAGCAATTGAGAATGTAGGATACTTTACTTGTCTCGGAACTGAAGTTGTAGTTCCAGTTTCCACTTCATTCTTCGCACTTCATTGGTGTGTTCATCAATCATGGTGACTGGAGCTCCTGAATCAATAAAGAAACCATTGGTGCCACCAGGCCTTCTTCGAAAGGCATTTGTAGGCAAATTCAGGCTATTCGATCCAACACTTATACCTATCAGGCTTAATATATATGAATTCACACCATGTGCAATTGCAAAGGGTGTTGTTCTGATGCCTGTGCTATGTTGGGGAACATCCTCACCAAACCTGAGTTAAGGATTATTCTGTATTCCTTGTGCAAAAGGAGCCATACCATATGAGAAACAATTTTGGATTCGTATGGATAATTGGCTCACCAGTGTGAGTGGATGTAAGTTTAATCCTATAATTCCTGGAATCACACCCCTGTCTGCTAATATTTGGAAATTAACCTTTGTTATTATTAGAGCAGCCAAATATTATTTTAGGTATGGTAATGGCAGGCCTAACATTAAAATCTTTGAACACAAACGATTCCCACGATGCAACCCCACTTGTAACATCTCCAGAGCCATAGGAGACACCATAGACACATTTTCCATTTACACATTTGAACTGTTTATCAGCACCACTACAAATGGGGTGAGAGCAAGGAAGTTCCTTTTATGTAGTGGAAGCTTCTGAATCATACAAGGGATAGTTTTGGTGGAAACAAGTTTTGCATGGCTCACACTGTGTCCAAATCAGGTTACTACCGATGTCTATCATTAACCGCTATGATTTTTTTTTTATGGGGGGGGGGGGGGGGGGGGGGGGGGGGTGTTTGTTGTGTGCGCGTTGGGTGTTGGGGGGCGCGTTCTAATCCCTACCTGCCCAACATAGTACAGAATATCATCACGATTCAGAAGAACAAAAATGTCAGGGTCTAATGTTGCATTTTGTGCAGTAATAGTAGAAACACGACAAGAAATTCAGGCTACAGCAACGTTCAAAAGGCAACGTGCATCAGTTTCACGTTGCCATAGGTCATCTACGGTAACGTGCAAAGGTTGCACGTTGTGGAAGAGATTTACGGCAACGTGTAAGCACATGTTGTTGAAAGTAAGGGACATATGGCAACATGCAAAACCATGCACGTTGCCAAAAACCCTTCTTTTGGCAATTTGCATGGATGTAAGTTGCCAAAACCCAACCTTTTGGCAATGTGCAGTCCTGCATGTTGCTAAAAACCCACTTTTTGGCAACGTGCAGGGCTGCACGTTGCTAAAAGCCCAACTTTTGGCAACGAGCAGGGCTGCATGTTGCCAAAAGCCCAAAAGCCCACCTTTTGGCAACGTGCAACCCTGAACATTGCTAAAAACTCGCCTTTTGGCAACGTGCAGGACTGCACGTTGCCAAAAACCCGTCTTTTGGCAACGTGCAGGATTGCACATTGCCAAAAACCTGCCTATAAAATCCTGTTTTTCTCTTCTCATTCACCGTGCAGTAGTCATTTCTTTTAACACAAAACCCTAGCAGCCCCTCTTGGTTTTCTCTGAACTCTAAAACACCCAAATCACTTCAAATCTCTCATTAATGGTCATGGAATCTTAGAATCATCAAGGTAATGATTTATTATCTTGATTTTTATTTGAATATGCCTTAATTATTTTAGTGTGATCTACTTGTTGTGGATTGGTTGTGTTATTGAGTTGGGTTTTTGTTGAATCACCATGTTTATTGTGATTATGCATTTTATGGTTCATAATGTTTGTTAATTGATCCTTAGATTGAACTTTGGCATGATTTGGCAATGTATTTTCATGTTGTATGTATTTAATTTCTAGATCACCCATATTATATTGTAAAATCAATTTCTAGGGTTTAAAAAAGGAGATTTGTGTGTTGTAATTCGTGATTAGTGTTCTTACTACACATTATAGGTGTTCTTGCTGCACATTGTATATATACTTGACATATTCATTTGATTAAAATAGGTTGAATATGTGTTGAGTGAATTTATTACATGACCATATGTATTGTGGTTGAGATGAATATATACTTAGTCATGATTGTGAATGTGCCAAGTGATTACATTGTTTTGTGTTATTATTCTTGCTTTTTAAATTTGGTTTGTACATTTTTGTTATATAATTGTCTTTTTTAATGTTTTGCACATGTCCACCAAGTGTTTGTTGAAATGTTTCATGGAAACTTTGTGAAAATGATTTAATAGTCACTTTCTTGGAATTTCATATATTATTTATAAAATGATTTATATTTCTTGTATTGTAATGTAGTTTTGTTATTGGATTTCAAGATTAAGATTCTTTCTATGAGACAAAATGACATTTATAGTTGTCAAATTGAAGATGAATTTGATAATTTATATTCTTGATAGTTATTTTTTTATTTCATATTGACTATAAGATAAACTTCAAAATCTTAAGTCGCACATATGGACATGTCTATATATTATAAGTATTATGTTATATAGTTTTGATTAGAAGATTGTAGATGGGTTTATTTGACAAACTCCATTATTCTAACTAGTTACTTTTTAATTTTTCTTTCATATCAAGCACCTAGCCACTTGGTCCCTAATCTTTTGTTGTTACCATAATTGATTGATTGAAAATTTGTTACTTAAAACTTGGTGAATTTAAATTATAAAATTTTAATTGCTTGTTTGATGGGTTCATAACATTGTTGGTTTAGTGTTTGGTTTTAAGGAAACATGTATTAGTTCTAACTTTTTGTTCGGTTCATAGAATTTTAATACAAGATAACTAACTTTTTGTTTAGTGAATTTGATTAGTTATTGTGAATTTAAGGAAGTATATTCTACTTGATAAAATGCTTGTTTGAGACAATTGTTCTCTCTAGTTTAGTATCCTTTGTATTTGCTTGTGAATTTTGTTTACAATACGAAAGTTATTTGGAAAATTTATAAGTTTTACTAGTAAACATGTATTTGCTAGTAAACATGCTTCCATGTGTATTTTGCATATGAGATTTGTTTTACTAAAATTATTATATTTTTCTTTTCAATATACTCATATTCTATTTTTTATATACATATGACAAAACAACTAACTTTTGGTTGAGTGAATTTGATTAGTTATTGTGAATTTAAGGACACATGTATTAGTTTGAAGCATTATGTTGATTGTGATTTTTTTATGAAGTTTTTTTTTTTTTTTTTAATCTAGTGCACATGTTCACCAAGTATTTGTTAAAATTTTTATTGAGATAAAATTATTCCATTTCATAATTGTGTTACTTTCTTAGATTTGGTATTTTAATCTTTGTTTTTACACTTCAAATGAGGATATATTGATATAAAATAAATTATAATGTTTTAGATTTTTTAATATTGTATAGTGCTTATTTATTAGTGCATTTAATTAACAAGTTTGATTATATAGATTTAGATGACATTTATGATCATTTGACAATATTTCATAATTATGATAATGAATTATAATTGTTCTCAATACAGGTGATAGGTGCGCAATCCTGAGGGCAACGAAAAAGCGCATAGCGAATGAGTTTAACAGATTAATTAATTTTTTTAGTTTAGAAATATATGTTAATTATATATTGTATTGTCACTTGTTTTAGAGAAATAATTGTATATACTAGCTCATTTGGGAATTATGAAATGACTTTATTGTTGGATACATATATATAATTATATTAATAAAAATTATTCATTGTTATTAGATGAGTCTATATACTAGAATAATTGTTATTAGCAAAAAGCCAAATAAGATATTTTAGTAACTAACAAAATAAGATATATAAATGATTTATGGCAACATGCAGACAATGTTGCCTTAAGATCAATAGCAACGTGCATTTGACGTTGCTGTAATTACCTATGGCAACGTGCAAGCAATGTTGCCTTAAGCATCAATAGCAACTTGCGCATCATGTTGCCTTCCACGTCTATGGCAACGTGCATCTAATGTTGTCATAGATGTCTATGGCAACATTAATTGCACGTTGCTGTTTAACCTATCGTAACATGCAGTGCACGTTGCTATAAGATCCAAGACAACGCACGCTGCATGTTGCCAAACTTTCAACACTATGGCAACAGGCTTATCAGCAACTTGCTCCTGCACGTTGCAAAAGGCTACGAGAACGTATTTCGCACGTTGCCATAGGCCAAATTTCTTGTAGTGAAAGGAATTTGGCTTTAGCCTGGCTGAATTGAACCAATCTTTGAAGGTTTTCATGTGCGTTAGGTTTCCAGGATATAAAGGGGACTCTGGAGAGTCCCTAGGGAAGAGCTTAAACTGAAAACCTGAAGGTTTTGAATCTGCAGAATGGAGATTGGAAATGGTAGGGTTGAAAAGAAAGAGAGTTGTTGCAGGGAACGTTTTCATTGGCTTCATTTTGTAAGTGAGGTGTGAGCCTCTTTCTCAAGCACTACCTATACTTATAGACTATGTTTGACATGCAGGATTGGAAGGAATGGAATGCAAATGATTGGATTGGAAAATTCATCTATAGAATCTACATTGATTTTCTTAGAATTTTCTAAAAAATTCAATGAAATCTTGATAAGAATGGTATGATTTGTTATACACATTTTTCTTCATTAAAATTACTTTAACATCCATCCAAATCCATCACTTAAATGAAATCTGTAAAGTGAATAACTTTTTTAATATACCCAGATTTTATTGGATTTAATATAAACCTGAATTAAATACACATAGATTTTAATACATTCTATATAAATCTTAATTGAATAAACTTTGATTTCAATGGAATTCATTCAAATCTGAATTGAATACACTTATTGTGTGTTTACTTAATGGATTGGAGAATAAGAATGGGAAATGAGATTGATTGATGGTATTTAGTTGCTTAAAATTCATTCCGTAATAGAAATGAAAGTGTGGGACCTACATCAATTTGAGTTTGTAGAATGGGAATCTCATTCCCCCCAACCACTTGGAAATCTTATTTTCATTTCTTTTGTCAATATGAAAAGTCTCTTATACCCTTCTTTAAAAAAAAAACTACTTTGACAAGTTTGTGTTTGTTGTTGCTGTCACACACCATTGCTCTCATCAATAGTCTCTCCATCTTTCATCACCATTGCAGGTTAGTGGACTATTAAAATATCTATTGTTTGTTTCTTTGCTGACACCATTGGCTTTTTATTTGATATTAAAAAAAAAAAAAGCATGTTATAAATACATCATTTATATTATTAAAAAAAATGCACACTATTTTTTTTTATCACCAATTTCTTAAATATTATAAATAAATGCACGTCTACATATTATATTCATATGTGCATATTACATTCACATGTACTATGCATACTATTATCAGCAATCACAAATAGATTTTATATAGAAGACCATCTAAACTGAAAATCACAATACTCCTAGACCAAGAAAGATGAAAGGAAAATAAGCTACCAACACCATCTAATAGAGCTGGTTTTTTATTATTAAAATAATAAAACTTGTTGACTTAAAAAATGCTAATCTGAATGCTTAGGAAGCATAAGTGTCATTTAAACTTTATAATAAACAATAAGGTAATAATACTATCACAAAACTTCATAATGCTTTTCTTTGTTCTTGTACAACAAATTATAATTGAAATTAATTTATTAACATTCTCATACTATCAAGGAAACTCAAGAAATGTAAAACAAAATCTAGATGATTTAAAAAAAAAACATAGCATGCAAAAAAAATTCCACAAATATGAATGTATGACATGCACATGCATATACACACATATATCATATATACCTTGTATTTGGCGGCAAAAAGTATCACACATACATTCCTACTTAGAGCTCTGACAACCAAAGTGAATGACCTTTAAATTAATGATACTAGCTTTCATAATTAGATACCTAGGTTTGAGCATTCATTGCTAGCAAATGCTTAGACAGTTTGACATATGTGTACTGAGATTCTTTTAGGCAAAACATTAAGACCTGATTCATGATGGATTTGACCTATCATCCTACTTAGTATATGGTTTTGCATGAATTTGTTGTCACCATTGCCATTGCAGGTTTTAAATTTCCTCTAAAGATGTGTATTTTTATGTGTAGAAATGACTTGTATGTTAGCAAGAAAGAAAAGGATTATGGTTGTTATACAAGAACTGATTGTGATGTTGTAGATGATTATGTCTATTTGTGCTGCTATATGTTCATATATTTCTGTAAGTTATGAAAAAAAATTAGAAAGTCCAAAATTGGTTTTTATAATTTATTCCAATGATTTGCAGTTAGCACTCAAATTTTGTGATGGACTGAAGAATATTACAATAATATTATTAAGAAAGTTTAGGTAACTTTATATATATATATATATATATATAAAGGCTTGATATACAATACAAATACACAATATATTCTTAAAAAATAAATAAATAAATACACAATATGCTTACAATAATATTGTTAAATTGTTAACAAAGTTCTTTTTTTTCAAAAGTCTATTATGATGAATTACATGATAAAAAGATGACAATTAACATCTTAAACACAATTTTACATATTGTAATTAATCCATAATTTTAATTAAGGATATTTTTGTAACTTGTAATTAATTCATTTTTATTCCAAAGCAAAGTAAATAACATAATGGGAATATTATTAATTCTTATTCTGATTCTGATTCCTGTAGTTGAAGTAAACAACTTATTTTGATTCCGATACATCATTTTAATTTCAAGTCATTCCGACTCCAGATTATTCTAATTTTCATTCCGATTTCTCCAAATAAAATAAACACACCATTAAATTTTTAAAATGTTTTAAATTTTAATGAATTCTAAATTGAATATACCCTGCTTAGGTGTTAGATTTATTTCATTTTATGTATTTAGTTTCTTAAGTTATTTAATTTATTTTCTTCTGGGATTTTATTGCTTAGAAAGACTTTTTCCTTTTATAGGTAGGAACTAGAGTTTCCATAAAATTAATTCAAAATTAATTTTGAAACCCTTATTTATTAAAAATTAATCTCTTGTCCTATATAACATAATTAATTCATGTTATATTCAAGTGTTACATTGACATTTGTCAAGCTTGAGGAGCCTGAATTTCTTTTTAATAAAAAATTCTACTAGTTTGTCCCCAAAGTGGCTGATGTACTAAGTTTTAGAGTTCCTTCTTATTTTGTGTTGGCTGTGATTGCTTGTTCTGTAAATGAACTAATATTCTCATCCTGTCTTGGGATGCAATTAGCATGGCCACTTGGTGAAAGAGTTTCATGACTTGTTTTTAATTCATTGATTAAATTCTCAAAAATCATTATATTAATGAATTTCGAATACACAAGATTTGAAGTTGTTAGTTTAACATGACCTTCATTTCAAATTCTAAAAAGATGACTTGCTTTTATGGTTATACACACATACATATATGTATATATATATATATATATATTGATGATATGATTAAAGGTTTACCATGGACCTCATTATAATAATATGTTATCGATCATGGACATATGATTAACAGTTCACCTTGGGCTTTATTATATATTATCAGTCATGGATAAGGCTTGGCCCTTTAGGCTCTGGCTCTTCTAATTTAATTGTTGTTTTTTAGTTTGGTGTCCCTTAACAAATTGTATGTACATCTCCAACTATATGTATATATATATATATATATATATATATTTGTTAATATTACCATCTGAAATTATTAAAAGATTAAAACTAATTGCAAATACACCTCATATTATTAATTATATCATATTTGACATTTTTAAACATGCATTATATCTTTTGATCAAAATATTAACTTGTTAAAGATAAAATATTAATATATTAATAAAAAAAACTAATTATTTATGATTTGGATTTAAAACGTTAAGAAACTAATTTAACTTTTTAATAAAAAAGAAACCATTAAATTTAGTTAAAATAAATTACAACCAAAAATAAATAAATTTCATTTCATTTAAAAAGTAAGGAGGTGCACTTCCCACAATTTTCATTTTATTTTTATTAATTTATTATTTAATAGTTTATAATATTCAGCAAAAAAAACTAAAAGAAATCACATTTTTGGGAATATAATAGGGGGAAGGATTCTAAAACTACCCAAAAACATAAGAAAAAAAAAATAATTTTTAGCCAACCTACATGAAAACATTTGTTTTTAGTCCCTTAAACATATATAGGGTAGCAATATGGGTCACAACATAACGGGTCGATACGAATTGACAAAAAATAAATGAGTATGAGTTTAACTTAAACGAATTCGTGTCATAATATTGTCAACCTGCTTAACTCATTTATTAAACAAATCGAATTGGGTTTGCTTAAACAAATTACGGATTGACACGATTAAATTAGGAGTAAATTATAATATTTACATATTATAGGGGTTAGTGCGTAATTATGTGTGCACGCACATACACACACACATGTCTAACCAAACCCTAAACTTAACCCATTCCAAATTCATTTTCATTTTTCTACAGCCACCCACACACACTCTCCCTCACAGTCACCGCCCTTTTTCCCTTTCTCCGGTTCTTCCTCAGGTTCGTTGTTTCTCCCTCACGATCACTGTCCCTTCTCCCTCACGATCACTGTCCCTTCTCTATGGCTCCACCATTATATCTACCATCCCCACCATCAGATCCATCATCTCCGTCTCTTAAAAGGATCCTTCTCTATATTTTGATTCTTGTTTTCAATTTATTTTTTAATGAAATGAAACCAAGACAAATGGTTGTATATCTAGCTAAGTACTAGGAATTTACTTACCAAAAACCATATCATCATTTATTAGGTGTGTTTGATTGATCTAGAATTGTTACTTGGTGATTTAATCTATATGAAAGTTTTATTGAACTCAATTATAAGTATTTAAAGCTTTGAGATTTATTTGTTTGGCTATGGTTCCCCTCAAAATTCCAATCCAATACTAGATATGTGTCTGAAATCATCATTGTATTTATTGTTCATGTTTGGTTAAACTAAACAAATTAAGGTTAAATGAATTAAACAAATTAAATGGGTTAAACGAATTATAATTAAATGAATTAAACGGATTAAACAAATTAATGGGTTAATGGGTTTGGATACTTTTTGATCGAAATAATAAATGAATTAATCGTATCGTGTCATGTTATTCATTTATAAATGAATTCATATTGAATCTAAAAATACTAACCTGCTTATTAAACGAATTCGTGCATAATTAATCGAATCCATAAACGAATTGAATCAAATTCAGCTCGACCTAATACGTCAACCCATTTTGCCACCCCTATGTAAACAAACTATTTTCATCTCATACCCAAGTTTACCAAAATACCCTTAGGTAAAAATAACCTTAAAAAGACCCTCTCACCTTAGTCGAAATTACCAAAGTAACCTTCTTCTTCCTTCTACCTTTCTTCTTCTCTATTCAAACTTCTTAAACCATTTTAACAATAGAGTCTTCATTCAAGCTTCTTCAACCATCCAACTTTCTTCATCTCCATTAAACACACAATTTCTTCAATCAAAATCTTCAAGAGTTTTAACTTTGAGTTTTAAAGGTATGCACCGTTGTTGGTTGTTTTTCAATTTCTTATTCATGTACATTGTTTAGTTAAAGTTTTATAAAGTCATTGTAATTATAGTTTAAATTATATTAAGATGGATATCACATTGCATAAGTTAGGTTTATGTTTTCTACAGTTTCTATGTATGCAACTAGGTTTAATGGCCTCATTAAAATCGATTGCTTAACCGAATTGGGATTAATGAGGCAATTAAACCCTATTTCTGCAGACAAAAATTCTCCAACTTCAAACAAATATAACCTTCATTGTTTCCTTTTTTTTCAAAATAATCGGCGGCATTTTACAATTTAATCCTAAAAGAAATTAAATTACGATTTAGTTCATTCAAATTTCTTTTGCACCCTTGCATGTAGCTTTTTACAATTTAGTCAGAAAACAATTACAATCTAGTTCAATCAAATTTCAATTTCTCCCTTACATGTGTAAAATATCAATTTAGTTCATTTTATTATTTCCATCTAGTTTTTTGTTCTGATATTTATAGTTTTACCCCGAATTAAAGAAAAAAAATGAAAAAAATGGAAAAATAACAAAAAAGACAAAAAAAAATGGAAAAAATGGAAAAAGAAGAAAAGAAAAGAAAAAATAGCTTCTAGTTTAAATATTATGGAGTAAATATAGGCTAAATTTGCAACTAAATATGATTTGATCCAATTGGCCCAAGAAGCCACGAAGCTTTTAATCAATAATATATGACACAACCAAAGTTCTCTATAATGTGTAACCTTAAAGATGCTAGATTGAGGTCTATTTTTCAAAATGCTACTCCAGACAATGATTCAATTGATAAAGAGACAAAAAATGTGATCATGCGGAATCAGCAATGAGAACCCTAACATAAGAAAAACAATGGTGTTGGCCAAGTTTGAACCCGAATTATAGAGATCCTAAAATAATGCTTTGGCTACTAGGTTACTAATGGTAATGCTTAGTTTTGTCTTTCTAAAAAGATTCTCTTCTTACTTCTTTAATACGATGTGTTGTATATAAATTATATCGATAAAGGGACTTATATTAGTTTTTCACATCGAACCTTTAAAATGTCATGGTCGGCCCTGAATGTAGTATTTGTCCGCTACTACACAAATGATGGTTTTTGGTCTCAATACCTTAAGTTTTTCTACATTGTTTGGTCTTCTTGTACAAGTAAGTCGCTATATTGAATCAATTAATTATTTTGTCAAATGGATATTGATGTCTTGGAGTTTTTGTCTTTTTCATTTAAATTTTAAGGATGATTACACAGTTTATAGACGGATGAATGTTGTTGAAAGAAGGAGCCTACACAAATATGACTTGAGAATTTAGAGGATGCATTTACTAATTAAAAACTAAAATCAAAGGAATCACCTCCCTTGTCAATGAGGAGG